>VXAX01007780.1:57848-103548 GCA_013399835.1 Leptocoma aspasia | reverse complement strand
TATATATAAAAAGTGTTAAATAATTAAAGGATCCCCTAGCAGGACAGGAGAGACATAAAAGAATGAGGATATAACCAATTTTGTAACCCTGATTCCAAAATGCAAAGTAGTACCAAGGTTACAGCTACAGTTCAAAGTCTAAAGTAGCAGCTACAAAACAGATCTGGCTTTTCCCACAACTTCATGACCTACACTTCAACCAAAAGATACAGCTTGGAGAGTGATAGCCTGATGGAATTAGAATATTAGGAGAATCAGACACAAAAATTGGACAGGATCTAGGAAATAATATTTTATTGCAAAGTACCACAATGCATATGAAATGTGAAAAAACTTGCCTGTGCTGTAGTCCTGCACTGGGATTTTGCTGGTTATACCCAAGCTGACAGAATTAGGCATTTGATAATTCAGGCACAGCATAGAAAAGCAACACCTGGGAGCAAGTTATAAGGTCCTTCAACAAGGGGGCCATTATTTCTTTTCCAACACATAACAAACAGTAATCTCTTCTAGTATTGTCTTGATATTGAATAGACTCCCCTGATCTTGTTTTGTGTGGTGTTCTTTAAACCTCTCTTGTGCTATATGCATGGACATATATGTGCATCCACATATAAACACATACAAAGAGTATTTCAAAATTTTTGTTTAGTACTGTTAAAAATTCGTAACGTTAAGTGGTTCTAATTATTCTATAACTCTTGCTGCCTAAGTACTCTTATATAGCTGCTGTAATAGAACTGTATGATCACCAGAATTCTAGACATCCATCTCATTTCTAACAAGGCATTAATAGGGTCAAAGATTCACACTCATTCACTGAGCAACATTAAACATGAATAATTGGAGATACTTGTGCTATTTTTAAACAGCTAAGGGAATCTCTATACCAATAATTTATCTAAACCATTAGCAGTAAGATGGCAATATTGAATCCATTAATAATTTCCATTTTATGAATTTCTGTTTTACTTTTCTGAATCAGAAGTAAAAACTTATCTAATTATAACAATTTCTATAAACTTGAGGGACTTTTCTACTTTCTGTTAGTTATGATAAAGCATGGGTACCATCGCAGTTGACCAGTACATGTTGGAAAAGGCAAGGCATACTTTTCTTTGAGATATTCCTAATGGGAAGAACAGGAAAGCCATAAAATTTGTAGGTAAGTGTTGGTAACACCAAGTTCTGCTAAATGTTCATCCTTCATTGAAAATGTGTTGAAGTCATTCTCAGAGCTAAAAGCAGATGTCCTTGTCAATGAAGAACTGAGCCTTGTACAGCTGAAGCTGATGATCCAAATCTTCTCAATCTAGCAATCTCAGTCCCACATCTCCCTCAGGTCAAAAGAATTCCTTCACTTCTGCAAGATGTTTTTTCTCGGGCCAGGATAATCTTTTACACAAAAAGGAATTGTATTCTGCCGAAGTTTTCTATCATCTTTAT
Organism: Leptocoma aspasia; assembly: GCA_013399835.1. Lineage (NCBI taxonomy): Eukaryota > Metazoa > Chordata > Aves > Passeriformes > Nectariniidae > Leptocoma > Leptocoma aspasia. Next base: position 102,102 of record VXAX01007780.1, on the reverse strand, counting down.
TAATACATAATGAAACATTTTCCTGATTTTAAAATGTTACGTACTATAGTGCATTTTCCTCCCTCATACCTTATCACCAAATACTTTCATTTTGTTTCAAATCACTGCTTACTATAGCAAATAATGTACTAGAGATTAAATACAGGCAGTATAGATGTCATCTAGATAGATAATATCTACATATAATATAAGACCAATACCTTAGATTTCTGCTTTTAAGCATATGTTTTTGTGAGACATTTGAAATCTTTCCTGTTTTCCAGATGTTGCTTATCTCTATAAAATGTTTCTGTTCTTTAATCACTTATTGTCTAAAAGTATGACAAAAAAGTCCTGATTTGAAGTCAGGTTCTGAATATAAAGCAATTTTTTTTCAGTATTAGGAGAGTCAAGTGTTTGGAGCAACCAGAGAGGTTCTGAAATACCCATCCTTGAGAGCTTTCCAGACCCATCTGGATAGCCTGGTCTGATCTATCAGCTGATCCTGATTTGAGCAGGAGGCTGGATTAGAAACTCATCAGGTTCCTCCCAGACTGAATTGTCCTATTAACCTATGCTGTTAATTCAAGTTATACACTAGGTGCATACCTTGAGTTCAAGCTATACACTAGGTATATTAAACTTTTCATTTATTGACTTTTACTTAATCCTAAACTCTCCCCACAGTTTTGCTCAGCCATACATACAAAAACTGGACTGGTAAAATCTGTCAGTGGGAGGTACTGTGGAATTTAGCACCAGTGTACTATCTTAGAGAATAGAAAGCATGTCCCTCCTTTCTTAGTGCCTAGACATTTTGCATCCTAGGTACTGCAAGGGAAACCTTATATTTGCTATCGTGCCCCATCTCACCATATCCAGGTGGTTATAGAGAGTTTCAGGTTTAATCTTATTTTGGTCTGCTTTGGTTTATACTTTAAAAGAAACTTTAGCACGACAGTTTTACTTCATGGCCTAAGGATAAAAATGGGAATTGACAACCAGGCATAACTTTATTTGTAGAACATAGGGGTCTTCTGTTCAGTATGTTTTATATGAAATGAAAAGTTACCTGTGAAAAAATAATATCTCTGGCTTTCCACAATTTCCCCATCTTTATTCTTTGTCTCTATGACCAATTAGTTGTTGAAACCCAAGATTAGATTTAAGTTGAAACCTAAGATTGAAAGTTTTCTTCTCATGCTGCCTGTTTCACTGCCAACTTCACATTTTTATTTCCATTCTATTCTCATATTTACTCTTTCTGGTCTGTACTGGACTGTATTTCACTTGAGCTGGTCAGTTTCTTTCTGTCACATCTCCAGATGAATACCATCAACAATCTGTAATTTCTATTTAGCAATGCCCTAGAAGCTTCAAATTAAAAAAGTCCACCTTCATAATAGAACAGAGAATGTTCTACATGAGCAAAGATATATGTGTTGTTAATCATCTTTATGTTATGTATTAACACTGGGTTCGAAAATGTTTAGCAGATTAGATATTTCTATAGAAGACTAAGGAACTATCTTTTAAACAAAGGCCCCTTCCAACCAATTTCTAAGTAACTCTTCCAAAGTGTGGTGTTTTGTGATGTTTTTGAAAAAAGTCTGGCAATTATTTAACATTGGCAAACAATATATTATTTTCTGCTTTAATTCTCAGAAATAAATGAGCTGTTTTATATGACATTAAAGCTGAAACAAAAAATGAAAACCACAAAGAAAATCAATCTGAAACAATCACTTGCAATGGAAAAACATATACCCAAATAGATGAAGTTTATTGAGGTTTGGAACAAACGAAAGTAGAACCTTACAATGAAAAGAATCAGACTACCTTAAAAATAATTTGTATTACCATCATCTAGTAAAATATCTGTTCAGATATATTTAAAGAAATTAATGCTTGACATCACTAAAAGTTCAGAAACAAAGCCAAATTAAACATCTGTTCCCTCTGCCTTTAGATATTATTGTATTGCAATTGTACATTTATTTATGTCCTGGTATTGAAATCCTAGCAATGTCCTACAGTAACCATCTCTGGAGTATTCTGTGCACACACACACTACAGTCATTTTGCTTTCAGTGGCTTTCAGTCACTGTCAGCCATGGATCATTAAGTGTTGAGCATAGCATGCCATAAGAACAGGTCCACTCTCTTGGTCCAGTTCTGGATGAGAGCTGTTAGTATGCATCAATGAAATATTATGGGATTTGAGATGATGGGTAACAAGCAAAGTAGTTTCAGCTTCACTGTATGCAAGAAAAATTCAAGAACATACATAAAAACTGGCCCCTTTTCTAGATATCAATTTGTAATTTCTGGGTGAAGAGCTTCTGTTTCTGTGCCCAAGGAGTTCATTGTGTTCAAAATGTATGTCACCCAAAGCATATGGAAATCCAAAAGTTATGATCTGTCCATAGCTAAAAACTTTCTATGTTTTTATAGAACCATTGCAGTTGAACTGAAGCTATTTTCATGACTTATTGGAAAATAAATATGACTCACACTCCCATTCAGTGCACTCCCGCATCTAATTGAAAAGACTATCAGGTTGTAAACCAGGAGGAATATTTGCCCATGCACAAACTTCAAGCTCTATGGTCATAGGCATGAATCTTTTGTGCTCAGGAATCTTGTACCATCTACAGTTTATTCATGTCCTGTTGGGGATCTTATACAAATTCAATAACTGAACATGGCTTAGGCTGACATAAACAATTTGGATTATAATTTCTATCGTCTTTGCTTTCTCCCTTCCTCTGTAGTTTGACATGTCTCTAAAACAACAAGAGAAAAAGAGTTCTTTCTGAACACTAGGAACTATATCTCACTGATCCTTAACATTCAGATGCTTTCTAAATAACTGGTGTCCTACAGTTTCCATTTGTTACTCTCTCTCTCCCAAAGGTTAGCTTCCTTTATAGGGAATGCCAGCTTCTTCATTCCTTGATTATCACTGTCCCTCCGACCTACTACAGCAGAGAGAAAGCCCTTGCCTGAACAAAGTAGTTAGAAGGGAACTTTTTGGCTCTGCAACGTAACACCAGCTTATATACCTGCCTGTGGGAAGGCTGTTGGGTATCTACAGCTGAGCGGATATCACCTGAAGGAGCAATTAAACCTTTGCAGTATTAATTTGAATTAAGCCAGATCCTAGGCTTCTATATTTTCATTTCCCTATTGCTTTCCAACCCCTGGCAGAGAGGCAAATTTTTTTAGTATAATTCTTGGTCTGTTTTCTAGCCTGTAGATATCAGTTTGCGACTTCTCAGTTGTGGTGGTGTACATATGCAAGAGAAATGACCCTATAAAGACATAGGAGAAAAAGATCTATGTAATGATAAAACTCTGTGCTATTTCTCTCTTGTCTGATAAAACCAAAATTAATTTTTCAAGAGATTTAAGGAATGGTACACATTTTATTCTTCAAATATTAAGTATAAAATTCAGACTAACAGAAATCAAAAATAGTTTCAAACTATTTCAACTCACTGTATTAGAATAAGAGCTGAGTAAATTCTACCACTCTCCCAACAGCTTCTTCAGCTGCAACTTAAAATGTCCTTAGTAGATAGTGGCTCAGACTATCTCCCTAGAAGGTAATAATTTTTCTGTCTATCTTTTTTCTGAGCTTTCAGCTGCTGTTGCATACACAGCTAATAGTGTTCTCCATAAAACAGTCCCTTTAGAATGCAAATGCCTCCAAAAAGAATTCTGCCACACTGAATCTGGCTCCTCTGAGCCCCACCCTGAAAAATAATTTATTTGTAAATTATATGAAATAGATATGAAAAATACATTGAAAAAAATCCCAAATTAAAGAGCTCTATTTTTGAATGTTATGAACTCATTAATTGCCACAACCAACTCTATAATGTCTGCAAAAAATATGTTGCACACCTTGCCAATTCTTTGCTCAGTCATCCTTTGTGTTCAGTACTAACTTAACGGAGTAAATAATTATGCTGGAATCTCTGGATATCATCTGCTCAAATCCCAGAATGTAACTCAGATTGTTTAGGACTTTGACCAGTCAGACCATGTCACACCTATTTCTGGTAAAACTGAAAAATAAAAAAGGAAAGCCTTTGTAGTCTGGTATGATTGTGATATTACAAACCTGTTGTTCTTTCTAAACACTTTAACAGCTTTCATTTAAAAATTAACTCAATTAGGTAATTAATGTAACAAATTAATTTTAATCTTTTGGCTTTTTAACTATACAATTAATTGCCAAGGATGACTAATACCCATATTTACTCTCTGTTTCTGAAGCCTTCTATATATGACATTATTAGCATTCCAATGAAATTGCTAAGACATATATTGTCATAGAACCCTGGAAGCTGCAGCATATTTCTCTGAGTTTTCAGTTAAAACTCAGAATTACAAAGCCATTGCAAACTTAAGGTTTTCCAGTTCACAGTTCTTATTTAAACAAAAATAAGGCTTCCAAAATTTCTTCTGCTTCAAAGCAGTAAAAAAAATTCAGGATCAAACTTTTATGATTGCTAACAAAGACTGTGGAGGCATGGCAATTTACATTAGCCAGCCATTTGGCTTCTGAGAGTGAAAAGAGTCAAACAAGTGACTGCAATGTTATTAAATGTTACTTAAAGTCCACAAAAAGAGTTTGATATCAGTGTCTTAAACAGTATAAATGAGTGAACAGACAGCAATAAAGCAGATGAGAATCAAGACCACCTCCTCTGCCCAATGAAGTGTGGAAAAGAAGCATCTTCCTAGTCACCAGTTGGCACAACTCATGTGTTCTGGAAACTTCCCTCATTAATTCCAAGCAGAGAAACAAAACATTGAGAAATTTTTTGACTGACGTCACAAATTTTATCATCAGGGAGGAAATAACTAGTGTCTAATAGAAATACGAAGTTAGGAGAGGCAGTGGAAACATTGAGTAGTATGTGTGAAAACCCCAGATGTATTTGAAACTTGATAGTAGGTTAAGGAAAAATGATCTCTGGAGATTACTTGTCTGGTTAATTGTTATAATCCGTATGACTTTAAGCTTCTGGTTAAATGTGACTCTCAACTATTTTTGAGTGGTTAGATAGGTGATACAGGCAGCATACTTTTCATCTCAATTTAGTTAGAATTTTAGAATCTTATCTTTCAAATTGTCAAGGAAATGTGTCAAATTGTTAAAGGAATATTTCTACCCTCTAGCCTTAAATCAAGGTATACTTCTTTCTGCTGACTTGCAGTACTTAAACTCATTAATTCCTACTTACAGACAATCCACATTAATAGTAATAATTTAAAACTGTCACTCAGCAAGTCCCAAGCATCTCCCTTTTTCAAAGAATTGCAGAATCGTGGAAAGGCAGAGGTATAAGGGGACCTACATCATCTACCTTAACCCCTCTGCACAAAGGTGTGCTAGAGTACATTGATTAAAGCCATATTCTCCTAGGTTTTAATATCTCCACGGATGGACATTCCAAAACCTCTCTTGACAACCTGTCCAAGTAGTCAATCACTCTCAGGGTTATTTTTTATTTTTTGATGTTTAAACAGAATTCTCATGTTTCAGTTGATACCTATTGCCTCTCATTCCTTCACTGGGCACCACTGAGAAGAGTCTGCTTCTGTCTTCTTTGCCCTCTCTCATCAGGTATTTATACACACTCTTATAACCCCTTCTTGAGTCTTCTCTAGGCTGGAGTCCCAGCTGTCTCAGCCTCTCCTAGTGTGACACATTCTCCTAGCCCTTAATCATCTTTCTGGTTCTACAATGGATTCATTGCTTTGTGTCCAAGTCTCCCTTGCAGAACTGGACACAGCACTCCAGATGGGGGCTTCCCAGTGGTGAATGGAGGGATGAAATCACCTGCCTCAATCCGCTATCTTTCCAGTTGCTATTTCTTAGAATTCTTATACGTATATACACTCCTTATAAATCAGTTCCTTTCTTCCAGGTTCAATGCTGTCTACTGAGTATGTTAAAATTAGATGTTTTGCACATTTTTTCATTAATACTACAGAATGGTAAAGGGATGAAATTGGACAAGAGCCCTTGGGATTCTGAGAACTAAAATAGTCTCTTAAAGTCCAGTGCGCTCTAACAGTGTAGTCAATGTTAAAAAAAGAAATGAGGTAAATTTTTACTAAGCAAATGAAACAAAAACTGTAATCCTTCTAATCTGCAAAGCCTATGTGGTCTAAAGCTGACTTTCCTCACAACTTTTCTAAATTGACAAGAAGAAAATTCCCTGGTTTTGCTTGCAGTGCAACACTATTCTTCACACTGCTAAGCTGTAGCCAACATACTATCAAAGCTTCAAGAGGAAGTCAGTGTGCCAGGTCTTTCTTCTCAGTTTAATATCCCTGACAGTAGAGTGAATATCGATGACAGCGTTAAATGTCTTCTGGCAGGGCTTTGCTAAATCTGAAAGTAAAAAAATTGAAAAAATATATAACCACTCAGTAAAAGCATGCATGAATCTTTAAAGTCAGTATCTCCTTATGTGCAAATTGAAACATGAAATAATTTAAAACTCTGTACTTTTTTAAAATTTAACTCTTTCTGGGATGACTAGTGATGAAGCAACTGTGAATAAAATATACAGTGGTGGAAAGGGGCAAAGAAGAAGGTGATGTGCCAATTTTATCACAGTTCTGAATTTTTAGTGGATACTTTTTACAGTATTTAAGGGATACTGAATAGAATGACAGTAAGAAAGTGGCAGGTATTGCTCCAATAACTCCCTTAACAGCTTTCTGAGGAGTACATTGAAAAACACATTAAATTTTGAATGAGACGGTTGAAACTCCTCCTGCTTAAAAATGTGTGGTTTTTTATATATGGGTTTTAATAAACACAACAGAATACTAAATATAAGCAAGCCATATCCCCTGGTTACCATATCTTGTGTAGAGGTAATTATTTTTCCAGTACTGGCAATCTGGGCAGGATTATAAAGATAGGCAATATGACTGCTAGTGCCCTGGTGGGCCATAATGCAATGCACAGAAAAAACTCACACGCTCTATCTATGACCATCCATTTGGCTTTTTGTGTCTTTTTATTCCTCTTGCCCTCTGAGTAACTTCAGGAATAAATTGTGGCCCAGACCTGAGAAATCTATATCGTTTGCTTTTGTATCAAACCTCAGTGGATGGTTGCTTTTGTACCGTTGGAAGCCACTTAAGCAATAATGAAAAAGCAGTATGGTAAGATGCCCCTGTATTCACTCATTTTTGAATCAGAAAATATAGTGACTCTTGAGTACAAAAGCTGTCATGTATTTAAATTACACATCTCAAATATTTATTCAAAGCTCATTTTCACAGAGCAGGTCAGGATATTGTTGCTAGACACTAAGCAAAGCCAGAATAACAAGAACAGTTTTACAGGCAAAGAGAAAGATCCTTTCAGTCTCAAAGTTGCTATTGTTGATTGGGGCTGTTGCTGGTGATACAGATTTATGATCAAGGCACAGGTTATTTACAGTGTTATTGTAAAATAGCACTGCAGTTTTCCCATGATTTACTGTGTAGTTTATGCAAGATACCAGGTGGTATTTTACAGTAGCCAGGGAAATAATGTTACTGCTCACTGCAGCCTTCTGACAGTGACAAGGATTTATGATGTCACTTGAAGATGAGAGGGTATGAAGTAAAAAGAAGACCTTTGGTCTTGTATCTGCTCCTGGCATCCCATTACCACTTTACATGTTTTGACATCTTGAATTAAAGTACAAAATAAAATGGCCTTGCATGGCACAGACACCATTTTGTTATAAGACCAGTTATATTTTACCCATGGGAAATTTTTTATTAGAAACACATTGGCATAATCCTTCATGATTTCTTAAAGGATTAATGACTATTGGCATATCCATTTTTAAATGCCTAACCTAGCACCCCTTCCAGAAAGAAAACACTTCACAAAATGAGAAACATTTCAGGTGTTATTCTTTAACAGCCTAGTAGAGCTATGAATCTTTCTTATTAATACAAATTTTCAAAGGCTGTTTAAAATATGTTATCTAGAAATCAAAGTGGGGGTCAATAAGAACCTAGGTACAAATTATATTAGAAGGATCTCTGCCAATGATAAAGCAGCTGCAGGTAAAAGTGAAATTCTTCTGTATTTGTAGGGATTCAAGCTGATGGAGTTCAGAAAGAGTGAATACTGAAATTTTCAGGAATTTCAGAAGTAGTCTACAGAAAAAAAATATTACTAAAATAATATTTATAAAGTAATAGCCACCTAGTATTCTCAACTAGGAGGGCAATCTTTTTTTAAAAAAGTACCTACAGCAGACTCACAAATAGAGCTGTTTGTTAATTTCAATAGACACTTCAGAAGCAAACAATGTACTTTATGTACTACATCTTGTATATGTACCTTTGGATCATTCACAATAAGTAAGTCAACTACAGTTTGTATTGACCTCAGAAGATAAATTAAGGCTCAGTATTTCTGAAAATCAAAACATTAACTAAGAAACGTTGACCTACTCTGATTTTTTCTTCTAGTACTTTTTCTTGACTGTCTTACACAGTAATGAAAATATTACAAGTTTGGCTGCTCTGTGTTCACAGAAACTCACAAGATGGCACTTGCATTCCCATAAAACTTCCTTCTACCTGTTCCTCTTCTCTAGCTTCCCCCACAAATAGAAGAGGAAATGAATATTCTTCTTGAGATGAAAAGTTTTTGCTTTCAATTTTCGGAAAAGGACAAAGCAAGAAAGAATGGAAGAATAAAATGGCAAGTATCACAAACAAATCAGCTTGAATCAGAGATGAAAGAACAGTTTGACAGTGTGATCAGTCTCATCTGTGAGTGTTTCTCTCCTCATTGGCATCTTGATGCTTGTGGTTTAAGTTTGATTGTGAAACTCATGTCTTTCATTCCCTTGGGACTTTTTTGGTTTGGTCTAAGTGCAGAATTAGACTATATAGTATATACTCAGGTTCCTAAGAGTTAACTTGCAGGTTTAATATTCTGTGGTTTTGACATTAAGAGGGTTCTGGTTACTTTGAACATGAACTACTGAATTTGCTGGTGTTATGTCCTATGAAAAGAGACTTTTCAGAGATGCTAATTCTCATCAAGATGTATCTGGGATGACTAAAGTGCTAAGCAGCCCTAGATCTTTAGCTTGACCATATGACAAATTTTATTTTTCCAAACATAAAGACATCCTGAATCTATCCTGAATAGATATTTGAATCTATCCTGAATGGGATACTTGTTCACTCCTGACATGTTTACAGTCTAGAATATTAATATAAGCTACTTAATGAAAAATTAAGAAGCTGACATAAATCTGCTGGTGGACTGAGAGGGACCAAAGCTACTTTAATATTCTGCCTGCATAGTGTGATGATCCAAAAGCAAACACGTATTCTGCTGAACCATGTCTGTTGCCAGGCTGGTGCTTTGGCAGATGGAGCTGGGCTCAGGGCAGTATTCACTTGTCCTGATATACTGAGTACATTACCAAGTATAGCAGTGCCCCTGCATTCAGATACATTCCACGTAGCTTTGTTAACTGGTGTGTAGGGTTTATGGCTAAATTAGAGGGACAAATCCCCAATTATTGAAATTCTAACAGTCATGACATAGAAAATGCTGAAAAATTAAAATGCATTTCATAAATAAAATAATTTAAAATAAGCCTCTTTACAGTACTTCTTTTAGCACTAGAAATTATTTGAATGTATTTCTTTACAGTGTATTAAATTGTATAAAGAACATAAATTTTGTTCCAGAAATAGAAATTTTTTCTTTTCTTTAGGAATATATATTAAACTCAGTCTGCTTTTCTTCAGTTATTCAGATAACTTAGGTTATAATAGACATTATGATTTTATGGAAATGATTAATACTATAATCTGAAGAAAAGCTATTAAGCGTAGAAAAGATAGGGAGGAGCTACAGAAATGTCATTTCCCACTGAATAATCCTTCTGAAGAAAAGTAAAATTAATCTGATACCTTTATGTTAATGGCTCAGAGTGGATCAGAGAGCTGAGATCTATGAATTGGGAGATTACCACTAGGACTGCAGAAGTATAGAATCTTCTATAACAGACCAGAGTTTTGAATTCCTAGTTGTTTTACTTTCACTATATGCTCTAAAGCATTGGTTTAACAGTGTTATGGTAATTCCATTTTATTGCTTCAATATTTTTTTAATACGGCCATTATTCCACAATCCAGCTCACCCATAATATCTTGGTCTTGATCCAAAATATACAGACCTCATTCATTAGCAAAAGTGAACAAACTAGGCTGATTTGTTGTCTCAGTTAATATTTCTTATAAATCAAAACATTTCTTATTTCTTTGAATCTGAGAAATAAACTCCATTCCCTCCAGCTGATCACTATCACCACTGTTTCACTGACCTAACTGTGTAAGAGGAGTGAAGTTGTTTAGCTCTCAATAGACTGAGAAGAGGATTTTGACTGAAGACATTTTAATTAAATCACTTCATTGACTAAGAGAGAGAAAAAAGTCTACTTTCATTTTCTTATAACTTTATTACTTTCCATGGTTCTAATAGAAATAACATCAATCTAAACCTTATTACTAGTAGCAAAATGCATAGATATACTTCACAATTAGATCAAGGTGAATATTGGTGAATTGCTAACTAAAATACTAGCTGAATAATTTTGCTGAAATGTTTCAAAATTCACTAAGTAATGTTTTCGTTTATTCAAGTATTTGTCTAGAATTTTTCCCCCAGAGTAAAGAGAAATATCATACTGCAAGAATAAAGTGCTTCCATTACACAATTCCACTACTAACTATACAAGTATATTAACCTTTAATTACAGAACAAAGATTATATTAAAGATATGAATAGAGTATGGCAGGAGAATATTGATGCTGTTTAGTCTAATATGTGCACTGCAAAGCACAGAAATGGGTAAAAATGAATAAGGACATTCTCTTTATTTCATACAGTGAAAATCTGATAATAACTTAATTATTATTATGTTCTTGCCCATACAAATGTACTTAATCATTATTGATTCTACATGAAATATATGCTTAAAATCAGAATGATCTAAAATTTTAGTTAAAGCAAAATTCTGTTTAATCAAAAAATGCTGACTTTTTTTTAATCTGGCCTGTATATGTTTTAAGGCAATCTATTAAGTGCTTTTTCACCTCAAACACTAATATCAGTAGATAGCATGTAATTTCTTCATGCATCTTATGTCAGAGAAATTGAATTTTCTTCTATTTTTTTCATTTGCTCTTCTCTCCACATAATGCAATTCTTTGTTCCTGTGCCTCTATTTTCATGCAGTAAATAGATTTCTTATTTAATGAATCAGCACTGCCAAACTTCATATAGTTTAATGCCCAAAAACTCTTGGAGTAATAATGAGAACTGCCACTTCCTAACAGGTGATTTGCTAAGTATAGTGAAAAAGGAATTTTGCATGTGGGTTTATGGACTGCTGAGACTTACTTGTAGCTTTTTTTTTTGTTTGGGTTAAAATACATTAATAATAGCATCAATGCCAGTTATAGCTGAATAAATTATTTCTTTCCTTATTTTCCTATCTATGCTGTGAATTATGAGACAAAAGAACAAATCTTTAATTACCATTGCCTCAAAGCATCTAAATCATTAACTGTGGAGAGTTAATGCTAAGCTAATCGAAATTTTTTGTGGTTGGTCCATACATAACATGAGTAATATAAGGTTTTCTACCCTTACACTAAAGCTGAGACTAATACTCTATTCTAGTTCTTTTTTATTTGCCCCCAATTTATTAATGTATCCAGAGCTGTTGTTTTAATGACACTACTAAGAGAAGATGATCAGAGGGCTTGGGCACCTCTTCTATGCAGCCAGGCTGAGAGAGCTGGGGCTGTTCAGCCTGGAGAAGGGAAGGTGTCAGGGAGATCTAACAGCAGCTTCCCAATCTCTAAACGGGGCATCCAAGGAAGCTGCAGAGGGAATTTTAACAAGATCATGTAATATAGAGATAGGATGAAGGGGAATAGCTTTAAACTCAAAGAGATAGATTTAGATTAGACTTTAGGAAGAAATTCTTTGCTGTGAGGGTGGTGAGATACTGAAACAGGTAGCACAGGGAAGTAGTGGATGTCATTTGGAGTGTTCAAGGCCAGGTAGGATGGAGTTTTGACCAACTTGGTCTAGTAGAAAGAATCCCTGCCTATGTCAGGGGGTTTGGACAGGATGATCTAATCCCAATCATTATATAGTTCTATTTTTAATTTAGTACATGACTTGATATTTATTTTATTACTATTAATTTATATACCTTGAACACCATCTACCACCTTTTTAAGTTGTATTACAAGATTCTTCTGCATCATCTTTCCCTTTTCACAGCTTTTAACCAACAGAAATACGCTACATGAATACAATTATACATAAATGGCATTTTGACTGATTTACTCTGTGTTGTTATCTCTCTAGGTCATGTTACCCTGTGACCTGAACAACTTTTTAACCTTAGACTTAACTGCTCAGATGATTTAACCCAGAATATCTTCATGTAGTCGCTATTTGTTCTTGTTAACACAGTTCTCAAAAAACAGTTGTGCTATTTTTTAGTCCCTTGCAGCTAAAACTGCCTGTGGCAGGGTGATAATGGGTATGATGCCTTGATGTTTTATTCACAGCTCAGTGTCACTCAGTACACAACCTGGTTTTTTGCTGCTACACTTCTTGGGACTTTCCTCAAGTTTTCTCTGTGACTTCCTTCAGCTCGGTCAGCCCATCCTGCAGTGCCTTCACCTAAGTGGTGGTAGTATGTCTTCCCAGTGCTCTCTCCACACTTTTTAGACCATCCCTTACTTAAATAAGCTTAGCTGCTCTCCAATTTCCTGTATACCGATTCAAACCGTTCCTAGCTTTATTCCTACCTTACTACTGGAGTTCCCTCCTTGGTCTTTTGCCTTCCATCAGCTAGTCCGTGCCAATCTGATCTAGTGCTCCTGTGGAAAAAGCCTTTTGCGCTCTCAAAAGTTTTTGATAACTATTTGCTGACTCAACAGATCAAATAAACTTGCGTGAAACCAGTAGATTTATAAATCTGGTGTGAACCTTTTAACTTTTGCAGCAGCCTCACTGCTAACCTATTAAGCTGCATCAGGAAGGGTCAGTAATGGCTAAAACCACAGCTAAAAATAGAATAATTTAATCTCGGAGTTATAATAACCATTCACAGAAAAAAAAATGTTAGAGGAGAATCCTGTAAGGTGATCTTGCCTCACAGCAGAGCCAATTGAAAAGTCAGAGCAGCTTATTCAGGGCATTGGCCAGCTGAGCTTTGATCACCTTTAAGGATAAATATTCCTTAATGTCTCTGGACAGCCTGGTTCAGTATTTTACCCCTTCACTGTGATCCGTTTTCGCCTAATACCCACTCAGAATTTTCTTTTTTGCAATTGTTGTATATTGCTCGAAAACAATTTCTGAAGTACAATTTCTGTGTATTTCTGACAAGGAACTGATTCTATCTTCCCTGTAACCTCCCACTAGGTAACCAAAGAGACCAAGAAGATCCTCTCTTAACCTTTTTTACTTAAGCCAGCTCCCCTAGCACCTTCTTACGCTTTATGTAGCCCAGGTCCTTTTATCATCTTGCTTACTTTCTGAAGGACTGTCTCCAGGATGTGATTTTTTTTTAACTGAAGAGCCAAAAAACAAACACAGTGCTCCAGGCATGGCCTCCCAAGCTGCACAATAGAGAAGAATAACCATGTCTCTTGAAGATCTGCCTGCACTCTTGTTAATAGAGCCCCATATAGCCTCATCCTCATTGTCACAAGGTTGCACTGCCAACTTGAAATCTCTTGAAAATCAAGCACTACATTCCAATACTAACTGGGAATAGGTGAGAGCCCTGGTTTCTCAAGTGACTTATGATGTCCAAGCAGAGAAGAGGTACTTTAGACATCTAGGGATCTTTATATGTAAAATTCACAGCTCTACGAGGTTCCTTTATGCTTAATGTGTGCAGGATCATGTGAGAGGAGGTAAGATGAATAATGCAGAGATGCCAATCTAGGGTGAGTCTCAGCTTTTGAATAATTTTTAATAGAAGTTACATAACTAATCCTTTTTCACTTCTTCACATATGAAGAAAACCTGTAACATTATTTGTCTTATTTCACACCTCAGACACGTTCTGCGGTAACATAGACACGTTTTTGTGGTAATGATGTGGCTGTGAACCAAGTATTTGCATGGGGCCCATTGGCACCATGCAGACAAAGCTTGTTGCCTTTAAGGAAAGAGCGGCAATTGTGCTGCTTTCCTAATTATGCAGTATCTCACTTGCCACCCTGACAAAAATTGTAGTTGTAGCACATTATGTTACATTATCTAGCTCACAGATAGCTTATCTAATTGGGCTAGCTTGTTGGAAATTCCACGAAGAAAGAAGCCCAACAACCACCTACTCAAATATTATTGTTCCTGTTGTATCTTTGCTTAATTACGTCAATATAATTATATTAGAAATCAGACATAGTCTTTGGTTCCTCCACTAAAAAAAGTGACCCTAACTGTGAAAGGAAGCATTAGATAAACAGAATTTTAGACAATTTTTAATCATTCTTTTCCAGGTCATTTGAAACACCTCTTTCTTGAAATGTCACTATAAAACCTTTATTTTTCTTTCAGTGTCATAGGAATAAATTACATGTAATTTCTTTCCTTGTCCCTTTCCTTCTTGGTGCTCTCAACAAAACCAAACATAAAATCTCAGATAAATACTGGGGAGAAGGGAAAAACTTCCTCATCAGAATCATAGAATAGCCTGGGTCAGAAGGGATGTTAAAGATCACCTACTTCCAACCCCGCAGGCATGGTCAGGGACAGCTTGCACTAGAGCAGGGTGCTCAAAGCCCATCCAACCTGGCCGTGAACACTGCCAGGGATGGGGCAGTGGGACAGACTGCCAGGGAGGTTGTGCAATCTCCATCCATGGAGCCTTTGTAGCCTAAGGCTAAACTGGATGACTTCCTTAGGTATCTTCCAACCCACATTACTCTATGCAACTACAGACAAACTTAGAATGGTAAAATATAAAATGGAGTAAAGATGGGAATTAATCAAGCCTGTTCCTTAACTCCTGAATTCAGTTGGACCATGTATCAACCCAACACCCATTAATTTTATACTCTAAATAAAAGTAAATTGGAAAATTGAAAAGTTTCAAGCAATCTAAGTTTGGGGATATTTATTTGGAGATTTTGATTTAGTTTATAGCTGTGTATATCTAGGGATTATTTTGGAATTATTTTCTAGTGTTATCCCATCAGCCCATCAAGTTAAAAAAAATGGACTCTCTTCTAAAACAGCAACAAAGGGAAACACTTGAAAAATATTGGAAATTTATGAATCAATGTCTATTAAGTTGGAAAGATAGTAGTCTGAACATCCTAAGCATATGGGACTTTTTAATTCAGTATAACCTAACAATAGACTAATTGAAAGATGATTCCTTCCTCTTGTACATGGCCAAGGACAGCAACTAATTAAAACTCATTTGTTATAAAAGATTTATAGTTATGGAAATTAAACTGACTACATCAAGATTTTTTAATAGATTGAATTTTCCTTTGTATAAGGGGCTCAATAATATAAGAAATTGAATTCACTATAAAATGCAGTGCTTTTGAATACATGGAACATTATTGAAATAGAAGGGAAGTGTTTTAATGAGGTGAATTAAATTTGACTTTAATAGCAGGAACAAATGCGTGTGCATTTTTACTAATGATACCATTTTTGAGTTTTTATAATGTTTCACTGTGCAATATACATAGATATAGCTAATTCTTTCCATAATGTTAAAAAATCCCTTTCCAGGAAATATCCTAATACTTTAGAAATTTGTATATCACAAAAGCATTTGTGTTCTCAGTTCTCTCACTGATTCAGATCCTGCACAACTGTTAATTTAGTATCCTTTCCTTGACAGTGAGATCTGTAAGTGTCCAGCTGAAGGTTTGGTTAACCTGATTACGAGTATTTTTGAACTTATTTGTAACATTAGAGATGTTGGTTAAGATTCTAATGGAATGCATATTAAGAAAACTGTGTTCCCCAAAGCATTCAGCAACTGGGACAGACAAATTGCATCCCCGAAGAGCTAAACTGTATCTTAGTGTCACAGCTTAGATTAAAATTCTTTGCCAAGTGATTTTTCTCTTAAATAACTTAATTTAAATATACCTTTCATACGTTTAGTTAGAAATCAGCTGCAAATGCTAATAATACCAACACCAAAACAACTCACTTTAAAGAATAAAAATAGATGTTTTTAATAGATTCTGTTGCTAACAATGTTTATTCAGAAGCATATATACCTTATGGAATAGCTTTGTCTTTCACATGGGTGCTATGTGACTATACTGACATTTTCTCTTTCATCACTGTTAGGCTGCCACAGTGTCACTACATGCAGTTCAGTGACAATCATTAGTTTTACACAGCTTTAGGTACCTCAGGATTATATTCCTAAAGCAACGCTCACTTCATTAAAAGTATTACTGCATATGTGAATAGCAACATAGAAATGAAAAGAGAAAGGCTGCCTCAGGAAGTTTTTTTTTTCCTTCTGCTATTAAGACTTAACGCAAATCTTGATAAGAAGCAAGAATAGAACATAAAGTACAAACGAAATACTTACAAATATAAAGCATGGTTGAAGCATAATGATGAGCTAGAATATTGCCCTCAGTACCAAATCATAGGAGTACAGAATATTTCTAATTAAAACCTACTGTAGCTAAAAAGATTATCAATATATTTTCAAGAGTTTTAAACTGGTCCAGGGTTTTTTAAGCATTAGAAACACACAATAGAGAAATAACAAAAATTAAGTAAAATCACTTCTTAATTGCCTGTTTTAACCACATATGAACATCATCTTATGATTATTTTTGCACCTTAAAAAATTATGCTGAAATTGCCATCTTCATTTATTATTAATTCTACTGAAAATAAAAGCTTCTGTCTGCTACAGGACAGAATGGCACAAAGTGTTCAGCTACAACCACACTATGCTAGAAGGAAATAATGCAGCACCACAGTAGCTAAAAAAATGAGATTTCCTCTGAGTTCACGTACCCTCCAAGCTAAAATGTGGTTTGATGTCTCCTGGTCAACTCATGTACTGGGGATTAAATTAATTAAGAGTTGCCCTAGTCTATTAAGGCTCCCTGTAGACTAATTATTAAAATGCCTTGGACCATTACAAACCTACAGCAAAAGAAAGTCACAAAAGGGTTGCTTATATTATGAGAACTCCAGTACCCAGTAGATTATCTTTTGCACTAAAGAGATTCTACAATAGGAGAAGATTGCCTTCCCCTTTCCTTTCTTCCAAGTAAGGAATAGAAAAATATACCAATAGGAAATCTGCATATTCATCAGTGTTTCTTTTTTGTATATTCATATGCATATGCTTTTATTAGTTGTCAAATTTGTTAGAGATGGAAAAAGTCTGCCTTCTATTTTCCACTTTTTGTTTTCTTTTCCTAGATTAACATATATACAATGCTTAGGGATTTTAAAAACTCTAAATATGAAATTTAAACAAAAATGTATAAAATCATTAAACTGAATTTCTTACAGAATTGCTGAAGCTGTCTACAAAGTCACTACTTAGAAAGAGCAGGACATTTTCCTATATAATACAACTACCCGATTTTTTTCTCTCCTGCCTTTTAAGAAATCAGAAAACCCACAAGGCTCTGGGCAAGTGATTCTATTATCTCAACCCAGTTTCACACCTATGTAACTCTGCTAATTTCACATTATCAAAACCATGGTGCAGAGAGAGCAATAAGACCAATGAAGTGACAGAAGTGATCACATGGACTGTATTCTTAAAATCTAATTTTGTTTACTCTTAATTTCCTCTTAATTCCTAAGTAAACAGAGTATCACCCTAGCATAGATGCATTACATCACTGACAGCTGGTTTTCCCTGAAGGGGCTTCCCCTGAAGCCTGCTAGCCACCTGAGCTCATCAGATAGCTCAGGAGAAGCATCCAGGGCAACTTTGTATGTTTTTCCAAACCCGTTTTTGGATTTCACCTAAAATTACTAGCCATAGGTACATCTTGTGAGGCCACTCAGCATGAAAGAAATTTGAGGGAGCAATTTTGTGGTCCTAGGCAGAATACTCATCTTCAAGTATATTACCAGAACAGAGAAATGTAAGGTCATATGCAAGAAGTAAAAAAATGCTGTTCAGTATAACTGAGTTATTCTTGTGCTTTGCTGTTGTACTGTGTGATTTAACAGTTGATACTTGATAAATATGGACCATTTAAGATTGTACCATATGGGTGAGAATGTTGTCTCTCACATACACATGTGGTGAACAAGCCTGACTATTTGATTGCAGACACACAGAAAGAGATATCTGTATTTAAAATACAAATTAATCTTCTGATCTTTCTAAAATATCAGCTTATATTTTAATTATTAATAGTTTTTTTAATCATAAATTATGTATTAAAAGATACTTTTACACTTTTAAATAGATTTTTTTTCAAAAATAACCCTCTTGCCTTTGTTTAGGGATTTGAATAGGTTTGCAGGGGAGAAATATTTTACAGTGGTTCATTAATAAATGCAGGAGACAAAAGCTGCAATAGTATAGCTGAATGGTACAACTAAATTTAGTACATATTTAGCCTATATGCAAAGGTGTTTCTTATTAAAACAATTTCCTTCAGAAATTAAGAGTTTTAGAATTGTAGAAAGGCTGACCTCAGGAAATTCATGTAATTGATCTGTGGAGTTTTACATATGCAGATCAAAGGCTGACCAACCCAGTTCAAAAGCATGGCTACTTGATCAAATTGCACAAAGCCACAACAACTCTAAAGAGAGAAAACACTAACTCAATAGGGGAAGCACAGAAAAGCAACAAAGAGTACTTGCCTACTGTTGGTGATAGCAATCTATTTCAGTATTTAAACTGGTATGAAATCCCTGGTTTTAAAACTTCCCGTTTCCAGAACAAGCTGTACCTCTCAATCCAGTGATCTAATTGGTTACCATAGGAACAGCTGAAGACTTTCAGGTTTTGAAAGTTGAACCTCTAATAGTTTCTATATGTGCCTCCAGGTCTAGCCTCATCCTGTAAAGGAATATTTAGGATTTTAGACCCCTTCTGAAACCCTGTAAAGCTACCTATATGCCTAGTAATTAATATAGAAAGAGAGGTGACAGAAAAACCTAATGATTACAGGAGGAAGACTATCTAATTAAATGAAACACTGTGGTGGATCAGCAAAGGAAATGAACCCAAAAAATGCCATAGGATAGACTACGAAGAAACAGCAACTTCCTAAGCATAATAATTGGAGATTCTTCTGTTTTCTTAATTTCTACTAAATTTTCTATATTTTTTAGAACCTTCTAGCTCTATTTCAGTGACACAATATTTATAGTTGGATAACTATGCATAATCTGTTGTATTCACTGGAAGCTGATGCAAATTTTTGCATTTAACACTTTTGAAATCTTGTGAAAAAAAGCACGTAAAGATCAGAAAAACACAAATGTGTATTCCTCTTCTGAGAATTACGCCAACCTTTAGGAAACTGTTGGATTTAGGATTAATGGATTTTTCACCCTGCTAAGGTATCCAAGCAGTCTTTGCTGCCCTGACTGGCATCATTCGAGAGAAGAAGCATCAGCCTTTGCAAACACCAGACCAATATTTCAACATTGCTCAGCTGGCATCATCCACTATCTCTGTTAGCACTGATAACTTGACCCCAGTCATCATTTCTGCACTAGCTCAACTACCCTTCCTTTCTTTAACATTTTATAATCTTCCATGCAGGTATTTTCTCTCCTGAATCCTTCTGCACCAAATAATGCCATTTTAACAATCCTAACTCTGTAATCTTACCTTTCTTATATCTCTACAGACTTTCTACAGTTCTTCCTGTGGGAATCAAGGGTGGGCTTCTGTGTCTTATCAGAGTTGATCCTTGGAGTCTTGGATCCCCAGCCACTAAAAGAGGGAGAAACGGGAAGCTTAGGACAGGTAGTTCCAACACTCCTTTCCAAATTTTTTATTAAGTTGATGATGGAATGCATAAGTATGGAAACAAAGGAGAAGTCAGTTCCCTTGGAGTGAGCAGATGAAAAACGTCAGTGGCCACTGCTATCTGCAGAAGTGCTTGTCCCCTTAGGACATAACCAATTGTTAACCAAAGGGTATTGTTGTCAAGAGGAGGATGGGACAGAGTGTTATGAGAAAGTAAGAAGGCTGAAAATCACCAAGGATAAAAAAAGAAAGGAAAACCAATCTTTATTTTTGTCTTTATTTGAATGTTATATGTAGATTTTAGGAATCTAAAATATTAAAGAAATAAACAAATAAGCCAAACTTAAAAAACAAAGTGCTAATGATTTATGTCAACAGATCCTGAGACAGACTAACACCATAGTTTCATGTGACTGCTTATCTATTATTCTGTTTATTCTTATTAAAAACTGATGCTTTGTGTATTTGTGTTCTGTATACGAGTCCAGGAGAAAACTAGAGAGATGGGTTTGAAAGGATGTGAAATACTAAAATATTCTTTTTTAACTGTTTTATTAAAATATTAAATATGTGAAAAATAAAACCATATGTCAGGAGGTATAAGCTATGATTAGTTTGCCAAAATGAAAAGAATTCTTGATTTTTTAGCTCAAGACTGAGTATTCTGTTGCCCACATTGCCCTATGATTTTGTTTCTTTGTTATACTGTGGCTTACACAGCCAGCACAAATAGCATTTCACATCCATGGTCAAATCTTCAGAAGCAGCACCTTCTTGCCTTACTAAAAAACAAAATCTTGTCTTGGACATATTTCTCAACTCACCTTGAATTTGTTCAAATTATTTCAGAGGGACCTTCAAGCAATGTAACCATTCTAAAGAGGCGGTAGGGCTTCACAGAGACATTCCTGCATGCTAATGTTAACTTCTACTTTGACAAGAGAATTACTGAGGTCTGACATTGTCCATTTTCTTATTAGCTAGGTCTTTAAATTTTTATATGTTATTTCCACTGTCTGTTAAAATCTGATTAATCTCTATCTATAAATTATAACATTTTTAGGTTAGTTATCTTCATCCAGGTTTAGTTCATCTACAACAGAATTGTTCTTCAGTTTTAAGACCCACAATTTTAAATAGTGTAGGCAATCATTATAGGTGTATGAGCATGTTACTCTTCTTCAGGACACATAAGCATACAAGAAAAAGTAAGGGCACTTCTCAGGGTAATCATGGATCCATTTTTCATGGATCAAAGCAGCAGCTTTTAAAGCAGCTTCTTTAACTCCTGCTATAAACTCCTACCTACTGCTGCTACTTCTCCAATCAGCTAATACAGTGAGAATCTCAATGAAAAAAATGTCTTTCATGATATTTTCTCACAAAGTGACTCTTGATACAATTTCTGATAGAGGACAGGATCACTGGGGACTGTATAATATTAGCACAGTGAGCATCTTTAGCAGTAACGTTGCAAGCCTTTTCATTATTTTTCTCTTGCATTGTGACAGCTCTCAGCAGTAACATCTAGGAAGTTTTGAAAACACAAGCAAAAAAATTACAAGCAAAGGCACCAAAGAAATAGTTTTTTGTATCATTTTAGCTAATACAAAGTCAGTTAAAGCAATTTTCCTTAAAGAGAGATTTAGCCCTTAAGTCCAATAATGAAATGGTATCCATAGAGGAACTGAACTTGTTCTATGTTGTTGACGTTTTTACTTTTATTTACACCAGTAAATCCACTCATTTTTTTCTTTAATAAATTCTTTCTAGTGAATTACTTGGATACCAACTGCGAGTTGATTATAACTAAATAAATTGCAAAGTAGTTGTGTCCTTGTTTAGTGAAAATTTTATTCTAATTAGAGTTCTCTATCCATCACCTCTGTCTCTCAGTTTCTTCTCTTTGTTCTGAGCCTTACATGAGAGCCACACGATAAAAAATGGGTAATTTTAAAGTAAAAGGTGTGGATGATTTTTTACATTATTTGTATTTTGCTGAACACAGCTCTGATTCATGTCTGAATACATTCTAATATCACTGCATGCTAATAAACCCCTCATCCTTCTTACTGCAACTGAATTTGGAACTTCTCTGAAGAAACATCTCCTGAGGATGGTCTTTTGCCCAGCTCTGATCCTCATTCCTATTCAGTCACTCAGCAATTCTTCAGGATTAAAGATAATGAAGAAGGAAAACAAAATCAACATTCTTCAGGAAAACGCCTTTCTTCTTTTTCTTGACACAAAAGTGTAGGAAAAAGATTAGATTTATCCTTTTTAGGGATTGTTTCAAAAGGTGTCTAAAGTCCACCTTTGAACTTTGAAAAAAGGTTTGAAATACGAACTTCGACAGAACTTTTGAAGGGGAGTAAAAGTCTTATTGTTAGAAATAAATTTCTACATTTTTCTCTAAAAGCTGTCAGCAAGTCAATGGATTAAACACCACTCCTGTCAGGAAGAAGATGGAAAATGAGAGTTGTCATTGAGTTTGTCATTGACTTAATTTGTCAACTTTGTTGGCATAGGCTGGGGGGATAGGCAGCTGAGAAAGAGATGAAAATAATAAAAAGGTAAACACTTGTTATCATTTTATCAATGATCTGAATTCAATATATTTCTCACAAATATGTAGATTTTACTACGTAAAAACATGTATATTGCTTATACATATCTACATGCAGAGCCATCCTTGAGGTCAAATTCTGACAAGTTTGTGTAAAGCAGTGGCTGGTGAAACCTTTCCCTCACATAGCTTAATGTTGAGTGTCTAGTCATAGCTACACATCTGGAACCTCTAGACAGTAAAGACAGTTCTGGAAGCTGAGTCATTCAACCTACCTCAAACCTGTCTTCACATGGAATAAGTGCTAAGTATTTATCTCTCTCCTCTGTTGAGGAGATCTTAATGATTACCCTACTCTAGTTATCCAAATTCTTTTTGGTCAACTTTAAGATGAATCCTATTGTCAGTATAAGTGCAAGAATTGTATATTCACTGCGTATATCTGAGGTAGATATACTTTTATCTTCCACAAATACCTCTATCTCTCCATTAATGTTGAAAGATCTGCCATGGTTTACTTAGAATTAACTTTCAGTTCAATAGGTAATTATTTCCACTGATATCAAACTACAAAAAAAAACTCAACAAAAATCTGAATTTGCAGCTGATATTGCTCCTTTGACTAACTTTACTATTGTATTTGAATTAAAAAGAATAATTTTAATTAAAGATGTAAGTCCGAGTGTTTAATGGTCCATGCAAGTCTATATCTTGATAGTATTTTTAAATAAATAATATTTCTTAAAAAAAAAATTTATCCGATTTTCTCTGCCTGTTGTTTTTTCCAGTGTTACCTGGGTTTTTGTTTGCATGACTGGTTGGTTTTATTAATTAGAATTAGGGTAGAATCAAGCCAGTTTTGAAAGACAAAGGTAACTGAATGTAGAGGGTTGTATGGCATCTCTTTTCACATCTAGACAGTACCTGCTGTCTAGAAATGGGTTAGAGATGCTGGTAAATCACTTTCACAATAGTTGTGTAGTTATTAGTTGAAGACTGAGTAAAATCTTTTGTCTCTGGTGGCTTTACTCAAATTAATTGAGTGTGGGATTACAAGTACAGACTTTATTCATGTCAAAATACATTATGCTTTGATTCAAATGGAGCCTAATTCTCCATAAAAGACTTTGATCTTGGCAGGAGACAAATGATTTTCTTTCACTGTAAAATAAATTCCATTCTAAAGCTAGTCACATAAAAATATTTCCTCTTTTATAATTAATTATCCTAGCAGTAAAAAACCCTGCTTACTTACATCTTCTGGATTGGCTATTACATCATATCTTCTTTCCTAAATGCAGACTTCAGTGGTTCTTTCTCAAGGTATGTTAGGAAGAAGAATATATTAGAAAAACATATATTAGATATATCTAGATACATTTCTAAATTAATGTAAAAGCAACTGCATTTCAGAAGTACTTTCTATAAAAAGGGTCACCACACCTTAAAGAGTTACTTGGTCAGGAATAGCCAAGGAATCTTTTTTCCTTTTTTCATGTTCATAATTTAGTTTTACAAGAGCATAACATAATAAGTGTGATGATGGCACATTTTTCTGTGTGACAAATTTATTCTGCTTGCATCCATCACCTGCTGACTCTCCCATCTCATTTATGGTGCTATTATTGGCAATAGGATTTTATGTTCCTGATCTCAGTGTCATTTTCTAATCAGATTTGCTCTTTATGAACCACTGCATACTTGAATTAAGATTTTACTGCCCCATTTCCAAAATTAAAAAAAAAAATTATCTTGGGTCTCCTAGTGAGGAACTGAACATTTGCAGATTCAGGTAGCAATCTAAACCTAAACCTACATTTCTGTAGTGCCTCCTGTGCAGATTTCTCTTGAGGGACAATCAGTAGTCAAAGAGACTCTGAAAACACGCTTTCTCTTATATCCAAGGAGCTGAAAAATGGATTCTTAAAACTTATAAAAATACTTTAAAATATATGTTAAAGTATTTTTTTTCTAATTATTAAAGAAAATTTTAAATTTTTGTTACTTATGTGTGAAATTTGAACTTAGTAAATTATTTGTGATTTTTTTAGTAAAAAAATAAAAATAAATAATTTATTTTAAAGTTTTATCATGTTTCTTAGAAAGACATAAAAAAGATTTTTTGTCTACTTTTATAAAAAACATTGTTTTAAATTTCTTCATTAAATTTTAGCATTACACTACTTATATAAAATGTTGGATATCAAAATATTCAGCGATGAAAGACACTGGATGAAGATTAGTGTATGGTATAAATCCGCAATGCAAACACCATGTTGGACATACCACCAGAAAAAATACTTGCAATGTGATGTAGGTAATGCACAGATTTGTTTCTTCATATGGGATCTAAAAAGTAATAACTTCTCTTCAAATCAATATTGATCAAGGCCTTATTTTTTTTTTTTTTATCAGCTTTAACTTCAATAAATACCTGAACAAAAGGTATTAGAGGTAGGGTCCGTAATTTAGAGTGGAAGCTTACATATCAGTGTTCATACCACAGTTTTGGTTTGCTTTACTGCTTTTCTTCAATATTTTCTTTTCTTGCTGATCACTTTCCTTCCTATCTCCTCAGAACTAGGAAGTGAATGAACAATACAAGAATCTCTCAGTCTCTATAGATAATTAAAAACAAAATTCCAAATGAATTTTATAATAAAATACAAATGCTTAGGTTCTGAATTGTAAAAAAATCCTACCAAAGTGCTTTTGCAGTTGTTTTATTTGTGTAATATGAAAGAACTTCAAAACTTTTTGAACTAAATTTTCCAAGCGGTGAACATTGTAAAATAAAAGGAATTTTGTATATTTTTCCTTCTTTTTTATTTTTTCTAAACATGAATTGACTGATTGATTGATTGATATCTAGTTTGAAATTATTTTATAGAGCACATATGTACTTAACTGCAAGTGTTATGACTTCCCAAGAGAAAACATAAATCTCAAAATGGAGCAGTACAGAGCTAGTTTCTGAAGAAATATAAACCAATCTCTCCTCTGCCCTTAATATCCCCAGTGAGAGCCATTCTTTACATGCTGCTTAGCTTGCCTCTTTGCTACAGCTACATTATATTTCTGTTTAGTTAGTGCACAATATTTTATCTTCTTAATAGAGAAACTAATGAACAGTAGAGGATGATAAACCTGGACATGTGCCAAAGACAGTCTCAGGAGAAATAAAAGAAGTAAAATATCAATAAAACCCTCAAATAAACATCACAACCCTGTCCCAGTCTACATTCCTCTCCCCAGAGTAGCCAGTCCAGACTCAGAATGCATACACAGACTGATCTGAGCACTGCATCTGTTTTATAACCAGATGTAAAGGGTGACTCAACCTCAAATCCTCAGACGTTCCTCTCTTTGGTTGTTAAAAACATCACCAAGGTATTATTCCTAGGACTGTTGCTTCAATGACAGAAAAGCTAGTTGTTTCTTTCTAGAAGTGGCTTCTACACATTCCCACCAACGCAACCCATGATTGAAAGTGCATGTCTATACCCATGATTAGTATGTCTGCAGGCACAACTTACCTAAGGATAGACAGAAGTTAATTAATCACTGAAACTGTAGACAAATCTTGAGTTTCCTCAGTGGCAAATGTGGGTTTTAATTAGTATTTTATTGCATTGCCTGTAAAGGAATAAAGAGAATGAAAATACTAAATAATGCAAATTTAATATACCATAGAGCATATATGGTATTGCTACAGTTCAGACAAGACTATTAACAGTTCATGAATTTTTAAATATTTTTCTGTGTTTGTTAAACTGTCACTTAGAAAGTATGATGGATTAGTTCCATAAATTCAACTGATCTTGGTAGGAATTCAAACTCCCTTGCTGGATTTTGAAACTTATAAAAGACAATAATCAGTCTGAAGAATTCATATCATATTACCATTCCATGCAGCTTCTCAAAGGCACTTCTGAACACAGGCTACTTCTTCCACAGTTGATAGCTCCAAAGGAGGGATGTCACAATTCCCAAAGAGAAATATACATAAATATATTTATTTTTTCCCCAAAAGATATAGAAGTTCTTGTAACAAATGGTGCTAATAAGCTCTGCAACTCTTGCATCACTTACAAGCTGTGGTAAAGCCCAGACCTCTTAGATGGAATTTAAAATCGTCATCAGGCAGAAAGTTATGACATCTTCTAAAAAGCAATCCTGTGATTTCCATGAGAGCAGAGGCATAAAGTATTTAATGTCATCCTAATTTGGATGTCACTGAAATACAGAAAGATGCAGTAGTGGTGGAGTGGCAATAGGCAATTATAAATAATCCATATAATAAAAAAAAAAAATATTGGAAACAAAATTTTATATGTTGCAAGTGAAGTGTTACAGCTAACAGATGGCTATGACAAAGATTTAAGCTGCTCCCTTTTAGATGAGCTATAGACCAGAAATGCCAAGATATGAAAAGCGTGATAATCTCCCCCTGAAGTAACAAATCTATTTACCAGTCTTTCCAAGTTGTTCACATCAAGCAAGGATTTCAACCTGACACTATTTTTTAGGTAATAAGAAATATTCCATTAACAGATTGAAAAATAAAATTATTAGCAAAGAGCACAGTATAGGTAGACCTTCTAGTCAGACAGCAAATGTTTGAAGGTGAAAGCAAGCAAACTCTTATTTAATTTTGGATTATTTTTGTGTAATTGTTAAATTTTCAGTCATTGTCATATAAATAATTGGAGTCTAGCTAAATACCTTTGGACACATCATAGACAAATAATCATGGTGATTTAGCAATTTAGCAATAAGTGTAATCTGTACAGTCACAAAAAGCAGAAACTGCAATTTTAAAAATTCATAGGCTGCACCTCAGCAGGAAGGACAGTTTCCTTCTATAATTTCTCATTCCTCTTCTATTAATTTAATCTAATATCTAGGTTAAACTTTGTGGAAAGATTCTTTTCTCTTTTAAGGTACATAAAATTTTGAACTATAAAAAAGTTATCTAAAATGTCTACAAGTTCAAGACATTTTAAATATTCTATTTCTTTTAAGTAACTAATAAAATACACACAACTGTTGCTCTTTTCCTGAGCATCAGTCATTAAATACACTTTAAGCCCATTATAATTTTACATTGTTCTGTATCTGTTTGGATTTTCCTTTCAATGCTTTGATATATTATGATATATGTTCAGTATTTCAGGAGCAAGACCACTTTGGTTGGAGTTACATCAGGATGCTCAGCTGTGACAGTACTTGGACACTGAGGCTACACATTAATGTTTAGAAATGTAACACAGGAAAATGTCAGAAAAAGTGTTCTAACTAGTATTTATGGAGATTTTGAGAAAGGTGATATATTATTTCCTTCACTTTTACATGTATTCCTACTGTTTTGGGGCTTTTTCTCCTAATAATCTGGTTAACCAGTCTATTGCAAGGGACCATTAGAGTGCCATCATTTTCAGGTTAGGATCTTTTCCATTTGAGCTCATTTAAGTCTTTTGAGAATTGTATGTGACACAGGTATTTTAAGATCTATGTTGATGTGAGAGTGAATAACCTCATAGATAAAATTCTATAGAAAATATTCCTATGATGCCAGTGCTGAATTGCATACAGAATTCTATTGTGTTTCTACTCTACAGGTCATAGACACAAATTAGTACTCTGAAGCTAAAAGAACTTAAATGTTTTGAGTACCAAAATCTTATATGGAGCTAATGGCATATGTCACACAGACACACCAAGAATTAAATTGATAGCTAGAATTTGCCTGGTTTCATTTGTTTGAAAACTCATTTTCAGTATGTGGTACCTAGCAATCTGCCTGATTCCATTGAATCTATTCATTACACATGGTTTATTTTCTAATGGTGTCTATTCAATCAGAATCTGTATCTCTGAAATGCTTTACATTCCTCAAGACAAATGAGATTTAGTGCCTGTAAAACATATTTCTTTACTCACTTAGTCAAAGCTGTCTCCACTCAGTTAGATAAAATTTTGTGAAGGCTTCTTTCCTACCTCTCTTTCCATCACGGCCTCTCCCCTTAAGCAGTGAAAGTCCATCAGCCTAATTCTTTTCTACAACATATCTCTGCTTTCCATTATTGTATGTGATCTTAATGATCTTCTCTTTACAGTGTAGCATGTTCAAGATCTTCCTGCTTCTTGTTAAGTGAGAAATACATTTTTGTAATAACTGGTAAGGTCAAATTAAGGAGGTAGAAAATAAATAAATAAATATAATTTATATTATGTTTGACTAGTATCAGAACTAATTATTCAGTGCAGTTCATCTCTATGTTCATTTTGGTTACTACAAGTTACACAGGGCAGTAGAAATACCAACTGTCTTTCTAGGTACATCTAAATAGATACAAATATTATTCTTGTTAGCAGAGGATCCTAACAGTTTTATTTTTATCCATTACTATCCAATTTTTATATTTATTTCTAAGGGAATTAAAATGACTGTTTTTCTTAGCTAAAAAAAAAGAAAAAAAGAGAAAAAATAGGTGTACTTTTTGTTCAAGATCCAGTTGTGATGTTCGATCAAAATTAATCAAGAGCAATGTCCAAAAGAGAGTACATGCACGTACATTTTTTTACGTACACTTCCATTGGTGTATCTAACTGAAAGCTGCAGAACAGCTTGTAAGAAAGATGAAAAAATTTTTATGTTGATCACAGAATTGCATTTATGTTGGAGGGTCTCTCTGGAGATCATCTAGTTTGACCTTATGCTCAAAGCAGTGCTGATTTGAAAGTAAAATCAGGTTGCTCATGGTCATATCCATTTGAGTTTTGAAAATCTCTAAGATGAAGGTTCTCCAGCCTCTTTGGACAGCCTGCATCACCATCACTCTGAAGTGCTTTTCCCTTCAATCAGGATTTCCCTTGCTGCCTGTTACCATTATCCCTTGCCCTTTTGCCATGCACTTAAGCGTCTGGTTCCAGCTTTTTGGACCGCTGTAATTAGTTTGTCCTCCTTTAATTATTCTTGCAAGATAAAAAAATCAGCTCCTTCAGCTTCTTCCCACATTTCATGTGATCCAGACTCCTGACAAACTTAATAGCACTCCACTGGACTGCAGTTTGTTTATGTGTTTTCTGCTGGGAGCCACAAAACTGGACAGTGCTTCAGATTTGACCTCATGAGTGCTGAGTAGAAGGAAATAAGCACTTCACTTCAGCTGTTGTTTATGCTCTTGTTAACACAGCCCAGTAGGCAATTATCTTAAGCAAGCATTGCTGACTTTTTCAGTTTCTAGTCTACCAGGACTCATAGGTCCTTTTCTGAAGAGCTGTTTTCTTAACCAGTCTGCGGCCTGCATTAGTGCAGAGAGTTGCTCTGTCTCAGATGCAACATTTTCACGTCTGCTAAATCCACGAGGAACCTGCAGATTCATTCCTCCATCTTACTGAGGCTCTTCTACACGACAGCCTTGACCTTCCACATATTAATGATTCACCTTGGGCTAAGTGGGCATTCTGACCCATGAAACAAATGCTTAAAGCAGAAGTGAACACATATGGTAAAATTCTCTTTTTTGGGGTTTTAAAGAATAGAAGCATCTATTATTGCTAGATTAGCTTTTTGTACATTTCCAGCACTTCAAGTGTACACTCTGTAATCGCTGTTGATCTCTTGGACAGGTATATACCTATCAACTCTTTGGTTTTAGAAGATTTCCTAAATCCTAAAAGATGATCCTGCTAATAAAACAACTCTACTTTCTTTATCTAAGCAGAAGTGCTCCCTGCAATACTATCAGAGATAATGCCCAGTGAGGGAGCATCTGTCATACTGAGCATGTAACATCCAAGTGACCACAAATCAATCTCTTAATCTATTCGTTTTTACCACAGCAGCTTAATTCTCTCAGCAACAAAAAAAGGAACCAGCAAACATTCCCTTAGAATTTTGGATCAGATTCTGAATTTGTAGCTACTATTTTCTCAACATAATATTGCCACGAGTAGTCGGTCTTGGGAGTGTGCTGGGCCTATCCAGTAACCTATTCTTGGGTAGTACTATATCTTATGGAAAGGTATCTAATGAACCATGAATAAGTGTTTTTCCTAGTTAAAAAAAAATATTTTCACTAAAGTTAACAAATATGCTGAATTATTTCAGAACCACAGGGCTACCCTCAACATTCTGAAGTTAAAAGATAGCTGACCTAGAGCTTATGAATCAGGATTAAAATGAGGGCAGGGGCAGACAACATTATTGTGGAAGTCTGCTACTGGCCATCTGACCAGGAGGACCACGTGGATGAGGACCTCTAAAAACAGATAAGAGAAGCCTCCTGTTCACAAGTCCTGGTCCTCATAAGGGGCTTCAAGCACACTGGTACCTGTTGAAGGGACAACAAAGCAGGGCATAAGCACTTCAGGAGGTTCCTGGAATGCTGTGATGAAGACTTCTTTCTCTGAGTGAAAGAGAAGCCAACAAGGAGAGGTGGTGTGCCAGACCTGGCTCCCACCAGCATGGAGAGACTGGTGGGGGACGAGAAGCTCAAGAATGGCTTTGGCTGTGGTCACCATGAAATGGTGGTACTCAAGATCCTTATGGCAGCGAGGAGAGCACACAGCAAGCTCACTGTGGATTTCATGAGAGCAGAATCTGGGCTCTTCTGTTTGATAGTGTACCATGGGATAGAGTCCTGGAGGGAACAGGGGCCCAAGAAAACTGGTTAATATTCAAGGATCACCTCCTAGGAACTCATGAGTGATGTATCCCATCAAAGAGAAGTTGAGCAAAAAAAGATGGCTGCATGGGTGAACATACAGGTCCTGGAAAAACGTAGCACAAAAGAGAAAGCCTACAGAGATTGGAAGCAAGTACAGGCAGCCTGAAGGATACAGAGGGATTTTCCAAGTAGACAGGAAAGCCAAAACCCTGGGGGAATTAAACCTAGCCATGGACATCAAGGGGAACAAGAAAAGCTTTTATTGGTGTCAGTGGTAAAAGGAAGACTGTAGGAAATGTAGGCCCTCTCAGGAAAGAAATGAGACCCCTGGTTACCCAGGGTATGGAGAAGACTCAGGTACCAAATTAATTTTGCTTCACTGGCAATTGTTCCAGCCACACCACCCAAGTCACAGAAGGCAAAGGCAGGGACTGGGAGAATGAAGATTCACCCACTGTAAGAGAAAATCAGATTTGAGATCATGAGCCTGAAAGTGTACAAGCTCATGGGAATTGACAAGCTTCATCTGCAAGCTTTGGGGGAACTGGTGGAAGAACTCATTAACTTATGAAACATGCAGCTTTTACAACTATCATTCCCTGAAATTCATGACATTTTTTTAAATTAGTGATTACTATTACATCTATATTTTCAATAAGTATATTTAGCATATTTTAATGAGAAAATGAAATAATATTTTTAATATAATAAAATATGCTATTGTTATTTTTTTCAAATGCTCTATAAAGTGTTGAAGTGTTTTATAATTTAAATTCTAGATTGCTAGAATTATAAATAAATGTGTGAATGACCCTATTTATCCAAACCATGGGCAGAGTCTTCAAGACATGAAAGTATTAGAGTTAGTATTGTCCTAACCTCAGAGCAATATATTAAAATCTTCCTATTTTACACTTTACTTTTCTTAGTGAGGTTAGAAAGTTCAGCACAACCCATCAACTCAAAGGAGAAAGTGATTTTTAAACTTAGATGTTAAAATTCTTCTTTATCACACACATATTATGAAATATCTAAACATTTTGGGGCAAAACCATTGCATCTGATGCAAAAGGGAGAGTCAAAAAGTCAAACCAGGCAGACATAAACAGCTAAGCTTAATTTAACACCATATGTGAGCTGAGAAATACTGACATGTCATGGAAAGAAAATGCCTGAGGAAGT
Source organism: Leptocoma aspasia (assembly GCA_013399835.1). Taxonomy (NCBI): domain Eukaryota; kingdom Metazoa; phylum Chordata; class Aves; order Passeriformes; family Nectariniidae; genus Leptocoma; species Leptocoma aspasia. The sequence goes on along the minus strand of VXAX01007780.1, from coordinate 69,634 downwards.
CTCTTTGAATAGAAGTCACTTTACTTCCCAGTAGTGACTCATCCACTAGAGTTTCATAAGGTTTTTACTTCATTATCTCCGCAGTGAAGGATTTTAAAAAAGATTGTTGGTCTTCATAAACTAGGTACCTAGTATAGTAGAATTTCTAATTTATGAAGGCTCTAGATTCTGAATTCTTCAGTGCATGACTCATCTCCCACCATAAAACAAACCCCAGTGAAATCCTCATCCTGCTTTTGTGTAGGTAAAGTGAAATCAAAATATGTTTTTTTTTCAAAATATGACTGAATTGTCATACTCTATTGGAAGTTTTCTATGCTTACTATCTTTGCAACTCCCACATGAAAATGGGCAGAAATGGTCAGAAAGACACCTTAGAAGAACATCTTGACTACTTACAGCCATGCATAGTATTAGCTGCTTCTTATGCCTCTCTTCGTTAAAATTCTTTTGAGGAAGCCAGAGGTATGTAGCTAAGATGCTGTGATAATTTCTGATTTGTGCATTTACTTTAATTCCTCTAATGTCCAAGGTTCTGACTTTTGAATATTTTTTTTTAAAGTTTTGCTGTTATCAAGACAGGAAAATATCAGAATGAAACATGCAAATTACCAATGTCTCCTCTTTTTTTTTATCCCTTCTTGTCAAGCCTGATGCCTCCACAAAATTGATAGAAAACAACTTCCAGAAGGTATTCTGTGCAGCTTCACCTCGACAATGCTATTTGCTGCAGAATTTCCTAATTCTTCCTGGCTATTCTGCTTCTAATATATTATTTTTTGATCTTCCCCAACATGAAAAACTCTGGATCGTTGGTGCAATTCAAACCATATATTATGTCAACTAAGAAACACTTTTTCTTGAAAATATTTTTTTTAAATATGTGCATTTATGTATTTCATATATATTATTTGCGTATTTTATATACTTATATAGTTATATTTTTATTTTAATATTTGTCTGTAGTCTGGTATTTAAATCCTAGTCACTAGGTTACTGTTATTTGCTTTACAGAAGTTAGATAAGCATATGATTAAATACATACCCTATTCCAGTGTGAACTACAGTAAAGGACTTTGCTTGACAGTGCTTAATCAAGAAAGGGACATACAACTAGAATATTCAAAGATATTCTAGAGAGTGCAAAATTAATTATCTATCTTAAAAGAAAAATATTTTCAACATAAAAGCTTGGAGAAATCAATGAATATATCCTCATAAACTGATGCTTTCATTAAGCATTATGAATATCATATAACTCTTTCTACAGTGTTGTTTTAAAATGAAAATGTGAAGTACTTTAGGGGACTAAACATTTGCATTCAACATGTCAACAAACTATTATTATACAAGATTTCTGATCAGGAAAAAAATATAAATCTGATTTTTATTAAATTAAATTTTTGAGGAATAAATAAACACTATTATAGTATTTTTTGTCTGTTTTGTCCTTTTTTTATTCATTCCTTCATTACCAAAATAATCCTTACCACATCCTGACATACACATTTCTCTTTCCAACCATTTCTGACTATTTGTAAAACATCATCTATTTGTTAGTTTCTTCACATATATAACCAAACTTTATTTACTTTTCAGTCCCTCACATATTCACCACTAATTTTGCAGAAAATTCTACTCAAAACTAAAATAACCCCATCAAACTTTATCATTTTTACCTGCTAAATTTAAATATAGTGTTTCCTATTATATTTTGTAGAGGATGCCAGATTATCAGTAAAGAAGTAAAGCTTATAGAGAAAGAAAACAGGCAGGACGTTTCAGGTTTTAGTGTTCTAGATCTACCACTAATCACATACCAGCAAAAATATCCAGCAGTCAGTACCAGAGAAAATATATCTGAACAATGGATAATGATATTTATTTATTTACTCATATTCTAGTACACTTGTAGAAAACTAATTTCTGTAAGCTATTTGCTTCAATTTGCTGCAAACCCCAAAATATTAGACAATATATTTTAGCCAACAAACATGCCTGATTCAGCTTCTGCATCATGTAGAATGAGTAAACAGAGAAACAAAATGTAACAGAGATTGCTTAAAGACCAATATAAGAAAGGTATTTTGGTTTTTTCCTTCTTTTTGGTGTTGGTTTAATTTTTTGCAAACATGGAGGTTCATTAGGAAAAATCAAAATAATTTCATGAAAAACAAGTTTTTCTTTTATTTATCAGACTGCATTACAGCATATAGGCTGGTTACCCATTAATAGTGCAAAACAAATACTTGCTATTGAAGTGACAGTGACAGAACAGAATTCTTCTCAAATTAATGGAAACTAACATATCAGCTTTCTTTCTTTGACTGATTTTTAGGCACTGGAATGTAGTGGATATAATTTTCTTTTTCACCCAGTATCTGAAATGGTGCTACACATGAGAATATAAGCAAAGTATAGATACCGGCCAAATATCTTTAACATGTAAACTCGATGAAAAAAGAAACAGAAAGAGACAGTGTTGAAAAAAGAACTTTCAGTCTTAGGTGAGATTACTGATTAAGTTGTTAAAGATTATTTTTGGGATAAAACTTGGTTAATAAATTCATTAGTTATAATGAGATAATAGAGTGTAACAATGAAAGCTGATAATGACAAAATTAAGTGCTATTATTATTACAGAACATCAAGAAATAATACTATGACATGAAGAACTAAAATAATAAAAATTACCTGAATTCAATTATAAATAAATTAAATACAAATTCAAAAAAGGGAAACCATCCTCAGGATTAATAACAATAGTTTTCACCATGATGTGTAACTCACCTGCTGGAAACAGAAGATGAAAAGAAAATATAAGATTATTTTCTGATCACAGTTTCACTTTGCAGATCTTGCAGGATGCACCTGTTTGGCAAGAAAGTGCAATTCTATGATGTAGGAGCTAAGTTTCAGAGTAGGGTTCCAGGATAGATAGGAAAAGATTTACCTAATTTTTCAAAGTTTTGTAGACTTTTTCTGTTATGCTTCCTTGAAACAATCTGCACCATTATTATTTAGTTTCCTAGGAAAATTAAGTTTTTAGGAACAGAACAGTGATAAGAAATTATGAAAAATTGTCAGATATTCTTCAAAAACTTTCCAGTATGAGGATGCATTAATAAATTACTGACTACTGACTGAGTAATTAACTAACTAAATAGTTCCTCTTTAGTTTAAGCACTTTATGAAAACAATATTTATACTGCTATGTGATAGCAGTATAAAAGGATGAAAGAGCCAAACCAAATAACCTGGAATATATTTCACTTCTGTAGTCCTGGGCCCATAAATTTCATTAGGCTCTTTTAACACAATTTTTACTGTCTTCAACTCTACCTAAATAATAAAAAAAAAAAAAGTAAGATGTGATTCTTTAAAAACATTTTGAGAAAATTGCAATCAGTAAACATATGAAATATTGTTTTAGCAACTTCCATGATAACCCTGTTGACATCACGTTAAATGACATCTCTAAAACATACAATAATTTTTATGATGTATTTGTATCTTTTCTATGATATACACCTAAATAAATATACATGCACATATTAAATATATACAGACACAAACAATGATATATCAATACAGGTGCAACTACAGATGCTTTTAACTTATCTTGCTGTTTCAAACAGCCTGATGGAAAGCTTTTTCAAAGCAGCAAGGAATCTTGATTCATTATGCAGTTGTTTCAGTGGGAAAAAATGGTGTCCATGTGCTTCTCCAAATCCTATTCATAATCCTGTTAGTAAAGAAAAATTTTCTTTAATTAAATTCTCTTACTGTTAGATTTCTACTAAAAAGAACTGTTCCATAAGAGTAAAAATGATGTTTCACTACTGACTACAACAGGAGGCAGGAGTCTACACACTTCATTCAGATACAATCTAGGTGTTTTACCATCTGCTACATAGATTGTTCACAAGGGATTGTGTTCAAGAGGCCTTTCACATGTTCAAATATTTTAATGTTGCAATTTCAGCAATGTAGAGAAACAAGAACATTCTTTTCTTCTGCAGAGAGCAGAAGAAATACATTCTTGTAGGAAAACATATCAAGATCTACTTTGTGCCATGTTCCCTGGTGTTCTTGTAGTTGATGATCTGTCAGTATTTTCATGTATCATATTAATTTTATTTTCAGATATTTATAAAACAGGTCAAAAGATTTACTACAGGCTGAAATTAAAAAAAAAACAAAACAAAGTTTCAGGAAAAAGCCTCAATGAAGCAATTTAGATATATTGTTAAAAAAAATTACTCAGACAATTTTGCATGAGCATAACCCTCCTCATGCATTTGATACATAAAACAAATGGAATATACAATTCCCTACATCTTTCCACTGTTCTTTTTAAAGCCTATTTATCAATATGTAAGGTTTAGTTGAATCTTTCAGATCATAGTGCAAGTACCATTACCCTTAATAAAGTCATTACAAATTTTAACTATGGAGTAGTCCACCAAAACAAAAGATGTACTATTAATTAATAATTATTTATTAATTAATTAATAAATAACAATTAATTAATTAATTAAGTGCAGATAATTAAAACTGCATTTTCAAGGAAACTACATGCCTAGAAGAACATGTAAAAATTGTGTAATTTAAAAACTACTGGAAACAACAGTTCTGAATTAGAGATTGAGTATAGCAAACTAGAAATCTAAAGAATGAGATTTGCACAATGGAGTAGACTGAGGATTTCCAGAGCTTTCATAATGTTCAGAGGCACCTGAATCACCACCTTCAGAGTGTATTCTCACAAAGTGTGTCAACTCTTGAAGCTGAATGCACAATCCAGGTTTCCCTCTCCCATGAAAATGCCCAACATAAGTTCTCTAAAGCTCTTTAATAATTTAAAAATAATCTATCATCATGATCTTTTAAAATAAAAATTGGAAAAGCTTCACAGAAGAGATTAAAAATTATTCACTGCAGAATGTCCACACAACAATAAATGCTGCTGTCACTGCTTATGGGGGGTATATCCAGTTCTTTTAATTCCTAGGGATCACTCCTGTTGCTGCTGTGTTGTATGTAATTAGTACTACCACTGCTAAAATATAATTCCAATTTCTTTTCCACACAGGTTGATTTATTGAAACACACCCTGGATTGGAAAAATAAGAAAAAAACACAGTATGAGGGACTCAGAATCACTTAGATGGGGGATGAGCTAAGGCTCAGAATAAGAATTCTTGGGTACCCTATTAGATACTCAGATATTTTAAACCACAAGGTAGGTTTTGTTGAGCAAAATATTTGCAGTAAAAGCTAACTCTCTTTGCAGTTAATTCTCAATAAAATTAGTATCTTTGAAGTTCTGAATCACGTAGCCATCCATCAAGTCAAACAGCAAAAGTTCTGAACAGTTTTGAAAGTATTAAAAGGATAGTGAGACATTTGTATGGAATTAGCCTTAGCCTTTCCCGTCAATAATAGAATCAAACAACACAGGCAAAATCCCTCTTTTCCATTTTTAGCATTATTTGTCACATTAAGATGAAGATTTCCTATGAAGTCTGTGAATTAAGACAGGAATGGGAGGGAGAAGACAGCAGCGAACAGCAGAATCCCCTGTGTTATCTGTGAACTGCAAAACGCCCCTGCAGGAGGAACACTGCACTGGAGCTTTAGAGCAACGAGATGATGTGAGAAGAGAAAGGCTATAAAATGAGATGGGCAGGGCTCTCTGTAGGCACTTTTGGTTGCCAAGGAAGCCTGCAATGTTCAGAGCTCCCTTGGGAACATTTTAGTCACTTATTTAACATAAGCTGTGGATTGTGTGATGAGTTACTGTCAAAGCTGTGCTGTCAGGGGGTTTGTTCTCTCACCTATAATACCATACCTCCTGCCTCTGTCAGTAGTCTGGCCTCCACAATACAGTAAAACAATAAATGGAAGAAAATACTTCTATTTTAAAGAATACATTATTTTATAGTCTATTAGTGATTTCCAGTATTGATCATCAGTAAATTGAAATGATGTATACTCCTGAAGGTATTCTTTTTAAAATAATTTACCTATTCATCAGTGAGTAGTTAATGCACCAAAAATAAACAGATTATAAATATTTTTGTGTCATTTACAGTAGGACATAATAAAGCAACTATGAAAAAATAGAATTATCTAAAATACCTATAACAGGAATTAGATTCTGTATAACAATACATGAATTAATTTTATTGAGATAAATTTTAAAAAAGCGCAATTCAAAACTAAGGTAGGAAATAACTGTAAGCTGAAACTTTTGGTTTTCAAAATGATGCGTGGTTGAATTAACTTGTAGGTTAAAATTTTGTTTATTTTCTCACCTTTTATCTCTAAATCAACTAATAACTTTTAACAATAACACAATTTTGCCAAACACAAATAAGTACCAAAGAGCTACCAATCCCAAAGCATTTGGGGGAACAAAATACTATTAACAATTAATATAAAGAAACAATTTTTTTTTTATATATCAAAAAATATTGCTCTAGGTAGATATAGTTATAAATCACATTAATAAAAGTTAAGTGTCTCACAACAGGGTTTTTGTGCAATAATTTAGCCTCCCAAGTGTTATGAAGTACTAAAACAGTAAATATAATTTTATTACAGAATTAGAAGAAGAGACCTCTAGGGACGACCCCCAAAAAACCATGTGGTCAATCCCTCTTCACTAAAACGAAATTGCTTATATTCAGAATCAACCTTGAGAGCATCCAATTAATCTTCCCTTAAAGTCCAATTTAAGAATGTTTCTCTGCAATGTCATGTAGCCTACTGCACTCTGGACCAACATTACAATTAGATAATTTCCTCTTACTATCAAACTGAAATACTTTTTTTTTTTTTTTTCATTTAACAAGCTGGTATCTCTTTCTGCAAAGACATCTCCTTTGTAAGGACAACTTACATTACAACAAGAAGGCCTAGTGCAAGACCCAAGGCTGGGGTAACCCCTGGTATCCATACAAGCCAGGGAATAAACAGAGTGAGGGCAGCCCTGCCCTGAAGGACCTGGGGGTGCTGGTGGGTGACACAGAGGCTGGACACGAGCTGGCAATGTGCTGTTGCAGCCCAGAAAGCCAGTTGTGTCCTGGGCTACATCAAAACAAATGTGACCTGCAGGCCAAGGGAAGTGACTCTGCCTCTCAGATGAGACCCCACCTGCAGGACTGCACCCACCACTGGGGTCCCAAGCACAGGAAGGACATCAATCCTTGGAGCAAGGCCAGAGGAGGGACACCAAATTGATTAGAGGCAGGGAGAGGCCATGTTTCCTATGAGATCAGGCTGAGAAAGGTGAGGCTGTTGAACCTGGAGAGGTGGAGGATCCAGGGTGACCTATTAGAAGCCTCCCAGTACCGAAAGGAAGCCTGCAAGAAATCTGGAGTGGGACTGCTGACAAGGGCATGTAGGAATAGCACAAGAGGGAATGGCCTCAAACTGAGTAGGTTGAGATGACATATTAGAAAGAAATTCTTTACTGTGTGGTTGGTAAGACACTGAAAGAGAGTCCAGAGAAACTGGATGTCTCAACCCTGGAAGTGTGCAAGGCCAGGTTGGATGGGTCTTTGAGAAACTCGGTCTAAGGAAGATGCCTTGGATCTTGGCAGGGGAGCTGGAACTTGATGATCTTTAAGGTCCCTTCCACGCCAAACTGTGCAATGATTCTATGATTTAGGAAGGTTATTCTTATGCTCTCATTTTTGCCTCAATTTGTACATCCTCCTTTCTTCCAGACAGTCCCAGGCATGAGAGTGCATGTCCCATTTGCTTATTTAGAACACATGATATGCCCAACATAAATAATAATTCCTTTTTGTACAGTGCCACTGGCCAAATGCAAAGAGAAATGTTATCCTCCACATATGATGCAAAATACTTTTCAAATCTAAGTGAATCTTGGAATGTAACGACCTTTTTTGCCTCAGCAATGCATGAAATCTTGTCTAATTTGTGCCCCCACTGCAGCTGTACATTATTTTTAGCAGCATTATTACCTATACCAAATATGAAATATATGCTTCTCAATTGTGACATTTATACTTTGTTTTTATTGATGATTTCAGGTCATTTTTCCATTTTCTCTAAATCACACCGAATTCTGACCTTCCAAAGCATTTAGAACTCCTCCTATCTAACACCGTCTGTATACATTATTATACACCAACATCTAAATCATGAACTAAAATATTAAACAAAATCAGTCATAGAAAAAAATGCCTCACTTGCAATTCTTCCAACAATCAATAATACTAAATACTAAATATAGGTTTTCGTCCAACTGGACACCAATTTTGTAGCAATAAAATGTGAACCATACTTTGTGAAGTTGCTCATAAGAGTGCGTTATATAGTCCCCAAATCTTACTATGACCTTGGTTAATATTGTAGTCTTTTCTTTCCCCTTTTTCACTGCACTATTAGCATAACAAAAATAAACTGGATTGATATGACTTGTTATTGATCAATAAAAGGTTCTTTTTACCACTTCTAGTTATTATTAATATTACTAATTAATTTAATTATTAATAATTAACTAATGCTCTGCTTCACAGACAGAAAGCACTACTCAATGTTTTTTTCTTTTTGTCTTTTGTATTTTTTTTGTCTTCTTCCAATTTTAAGTGTGAATTTTGGAATGAAAGACTCAGGCATGACTAGAAGTTCAGATTACTTCAACATTTTTAAAGTAGTGTGGATTCTTTTAGTTCCTCAGTTCATCAAACACGGAAAACTTAAACTAAAGTTCTCTTCAGTATCTTCATTCCATATTCTGGCCTACAGTCCTATTTCTATGCTAAGATTAGTGTTTTAATGTGTTTGGATACAATTAAATTCATAAAGACTGAAGCAAATTCTACTTAAACCTCCTTTGTTTAAATCATAATTTGTTCTCTTTCCCATAAGTAATTAACCCATATATTTTACTTTGTTCTATAGTACATTCATAAAAGATTCTTTTTATCTTTTTCTTTCATTACAAAGAACTCATTTTGTCTCTTAGCTTTTCTAATTTTATCCTTTTTTTGTAGAGGTACATTACATAATGAAGGCTATACACCAAGGAACAATGAGTTATGAAGAGCCACATAGTGTAAATGTAATTAAAACCAAACTATTTAACCGGACTTTCCATTTGAGAAGGATGATGGAAGATGTGTCTGTGAGAACAAAGAATAGATTCAAAGAGAATAGAAAGAAAAAAAATATATTTGTAGGAGAATGCACATTCAAGAAAATCTCTGCTATGTACAATAGCAAGCAGCATTCTGAAATCTTATTACTCCTCTGCTGTGAACAAGTATCTGTGAAATTTATGAGCAAATATCATCAAGTTCATTCTTCTTTTTCTCCTTGTAACTGATGAACATGCCCTACTGCTACATTCTTTTAAAGAACAGATGTCTGTGGCTGATGGAAAGTTTCCAAAGATTAATAACATGTAGTGGTGGTAACTGTTAAATTTCATAGGCAGACAGGGTCGTGTTCAGTCCATGCTCCACATATGCGTGAAAAATTGTTAACACAGCACTTATCACCAATCTCTATGTTAGCAAATAGTGCCAAGGTTGGATATATTTGCTTCTGTTCAGCTCTTTGCTAACTCTGCTCTTTGTTTTTGGACAGTAAACACACATGGAGCTCACATGTAAAGGCACATAAAGACATAGGTGACAATTGTTAAAGGAAATATGACTAGTGATGCTGTTATAGTGTATTAGATAATCATTGAAGGGTATGCTGCATTAATTAAAACTTCTTATCCTCCCCTTCTTCTTTAGCTAGACTTTAAAACAAACAGCATACATCATAGAAAGTAATTTAGAAATTTATTGTAATTAAATTGTTGAACAAGAAATTCATCCTTGCATGAAAATGTGTCTCTATATATACACCCCTTTATTGACTGCTTGGGATTTATTTTGTATGGTCAATGGAATGTCCTTATGGTTATAGATACAGTAAGCCTTCCATATTACAGGCATCAATATATTCTTGAGTGAATTATTCCAAAACCATTCAAAATCAGAATTAATAGGGTGTAAAAATACTCACAGAGAGCTTTCTTTGATCAGCATGAAATCCTGAAAGAGAAAGCAGACCAAACTAATGAAAAAAAGTCTGTGAAATATGAATAAAAAACACAGATCAAGTACTGAATTTCCTAATCCAGTGCAGAAAATTTCTACTGGGAGAGATAAGAAAAAAATTAATGTTTTAAAATTAAACTCTTTCAGTTCTTTATACTTTATGAGAGGAAATGGGTATATTTTTAACCACTACTTTCAGTGAACCATGAATTTTTAAAATTATTTGACTTGATGCATATTTCTTGGGATAACCTGTTGTTACACACCATTAAAAAAGAACATTGTATTTCCTTGCATAATACCCCATGCTGACATAACAGAGAACAATTTATCATTCTGATGAACCTTCACAATTGAGAATTTCGGGAAACCGTGGTTCACTGACAACCAAGATTTAAACAATCTTAATTTATTTTGTTAACCTTTGTAGTGCCATGGCTTTGTGGTATTTAATATAGTTTAAACATGCTACATGAGTTTCATGTATTTCTTCTCAGAAAGTTATTCTTAAGAATACAACTATTGAAACAGTGTAATACATAATTCATACTTTAACCGTTGTGCCTGTGTCAAAGAGGTACTCTGGAAACACTTTTCAGTCTATTTAGGTCTAAAAGCTATTCAATAGAATTGGTATTTTCATGATTGTCACAACATATTGTCATTTCCAGTCCATTCTGGGACAGTGCAGGGGGATGGTGTTGTCAAACCTCTAAGTATACAACATACTGACTCCCACGACACTCAAAGCCAGCTTGCAACTAATTGAGTTTGTAAGCTTTGCAAATGTTGCCTCACAGACTCCTCAACATTTCCAAGTCTCTACATGGGGAAGAACTCAGATGGCATTAAAATCTCAATGTCTACCACACTGAGCACTGTAAAACCAGCCTCCACAGTGAATGTTTTAAGTCTGATAAAGATGATAATCTAATTAAAAAATTATCAGGAGGAAAGATTGTGGAAGACCTAAACATTATGCTGCTTAATATCTTTCTAGAATTTTTTTATCCAAACTTATAGCATCTAATTTTCTTAATTCTAGCCTGGAACTTGTTAGTCATATTTTTGTCTTGAAAACAATGAATTTGCTAATGCTGATTGTCAGGCAGCCATAATGTTTTAGAATATGGTAATTTCCCTACAGGATCTTTTTTTAAAAGGGAAATTCAAACAAATGTGTGTCAGTACATAAGAAACTTAAAATAAAATCTTGCATCAGCCCAAAAAATCTTGCTAATCAGAAATGTTCACAATGAGAAATATGAGAGATTCAGTTAAATACCTAATTTAGGAACTAGAATCAGTAACGCCAGTTGACCTAACACTTCATTGTATTTAATTTAGGACTAGAAATAGGGGGGTTTATTATTTTTTTCAATTTTCTTCCTCTGCATCCTGCTGAGAAGGGGAGTGATAAAAGATTTTGATGTACATCTGCGTACATGTACACAAAGTCAATCCACCACACTGGCTCAGACCAGTCCTGATTCAAATGTATTCTGTTTTATCTATATTATCTGTTCTTAGTTCATTACAGATTATAACACATTGATGTTCTTACTTGACTTTTATTTATAGACACAAAATATACTTTAATATGGTTTTTCAATCATGATGTTTGAACTAAATTCAACGATCATAGTTCTGTTGGCCCTGCAATGATTAATTACTTACATTTGCTCTTTTTTTTTT
>VXAX01007780.1:836-57821 GCA_013399835.1 Leptocoma aspasia | reverse complement strand
GTAAAGCATACTTTCAATTTAATAAATGATTTTATGAGCTGTTCCTCTACCAGTAGTCTGTCTCCTGGGCATAGTTTTTTACATGTCCCTATCTTACTCTAACTGACATTAGTATTAGCATTTTCTCTATTTTATCCTTATACATCTTCCTTTCTGTAAGTAAAAGCAAATACATTCTGCTGATTCTCACTTTTTATTTAAATTAGTTATTTAAAATAAATTAATTATTCACTAGTTTTGGGAGTCCCAGGGTCATTTCTGGTTTTGTTCAGTGGCTATTAATATAAAATGCATGAACAGTCTTGACAGCAAGACTGACTCCAGATATTTTAGAATAGCAGGTAAGTAGATGCTGAAGAGCTCAGTGATATTTAAGAGTTGAAATAAGAAACTGAAACAGAGAACTCGTTACTGTTTTACACAAAAGAGTGGAATTAATAAATATATACTCTGTGCAAAATGTTAGATTAGAAGCATCTAATCCTTTGAAGTGTGTAACTTTTTAATCTAAGTAAAACTCTTATCGTACTCTTCTACAAGATTTTTTGCTTTACACTACCCAAGGTTATTGACTCACTAGGTCTGATAAATTACAGATGATAACAATTTGATCTACATTTATCACAGAATCACAGAATGACAGAATGGTTGCAGCTGGAAGTGGCCTCAGAAGATTATCTAATCCAATGCCCCAGTAAAGCACGTACACCCAGAGCAGATTGTATGGAATCACATCCAGGTTTGTTTTGAATAACTCCAGAGAAGAAGACTTCACAACCTCTATGGACAGCCTGGTCCAATGCTCTGCCACCCAAATAAAAAGACATTTTTCCTCACACTCATATGGAACTTTCTGTGTTTCTGTTTGTGCCTCTTGCCCCTTGTCCTGCCCCTGAGCAGGAGTGACATGAAAAGAGTCTGGCCCCACCTTCAAGAATAGCTTCTTGAATAGCTTTTAGACCTAAATAAACTGAAAAGTGTTTCCAGAGTACCTCTTTGACACAGGCACAACGGTTAAAGTATGAATTATGTATTACACTGTTTCAATAGTTGTATTCTTAAGAATAACTTTCTGAGAAGAAATACATGAAACTCATGTAGCATGTTTAAACTATATTAAATACCACAAAGCCATGGCACTACAAAGGTTAACAAAATAAATTAAGATTGTTTAAATCTTGGTTGTCAGTGAACCACGGTTTCCCGAAATTCTCAATTGTGAAGGTTCATCAGAATGATAAATTGTTCTCTGTTATGTCAGCATGGGGTATTATGCAAGGAAATACCCATCCTCAAGATATTCCTTAGTATTGATAATATCCACTCTCAGTTGTCCCTTCTTNCTCCAGAGAAGAAGACTTCACAACCTCTATGGACAGCCTGGTCCAATGCTCTGCCACCCAAATAAAAAGACATTTTTCCTCACACTCATATGGAACTTTCTGTGTTTCTGTTTGTGCCTCTTGCCCCTTGTCCTGCCCCTGAGCAGGAGTGACATGAAAAGAGTCTGGCCCCACCTTCAAGAATAGCTTCTTGAATAGCTTTTAGACCTAAATAAACTGAAAAGTGTTTCCAGAGTACCTCTTTGACACAGGCACAACGGTTAAAGTATGAATTATGTATTACACTGTTTCAATAGTTGTATTCTTAAGAATAACTTTCTGAGAAGAAATACATGAAACTCATGTAGCATGTTTAAACTATATTAAATACCACAAAGCCATGGCACTACAAAGGTTAACAAAATAAATTAAGATTGTTTAAATCTTGGTTGTCAGTGAACCACGGTTTCCCGAAATTCTCAATTGTGAAGGTTCATCAGAATGATAAATTGTTCTCTGTTATGTCAGCATGGGGTATTATGCAAGGAAATACCCATCCTCAAGATATTCCTTAGTATTGATAATATCCACTCTCAGTTGTCCCTTCTTCAGGCTAAACAAGCTCAGCTCTCTCAGTCTTTTTTCCTGAGAGAGATGCTACAGTCCCACTAATCACCTTTTCCAGTAGTTCCTTGTCTTTCTTGGAGTGGGGAGCTCAGAGCTGGACACAGTGCTTGAGATGTGGCCTCATCAGGGTAGATGGGGAGGATAACCTTCCCCAACTTCTGCACACAGTCACTATTATAACTCTATATTGGCTACATAATCATTATATGCAATATAATAAAACATACTACGTACCAGAACAAGAAATAGCTTGAACCTGTAAAATACACAAGTGGTCTATATACTATCTGGATAATTAGACTCATTACTCACAGAAAAGTAAGTATAACAATAAAATATCTCTATATTCTGAAATTAAAGAACTGACCATTTTATTATCATAAAGAGCTGGCAATACACAAGTTAATAGTATAAAGAGAAAATTCTACAGTACTTAACCTTTGGTGGAACCATCCTTGAATAATGGCAAATTTAGCCACTATTTATCCATTTATCTACTCAGATTTTTGTCCTATTTTCGAAAGGAACTTTTTACCTCCAATCTAGCTACTCAATTTTTCACCTATATTTTATTTCTTTGTGCTCTCTGAACATTGCAATTATGTTATAACTAAAGAAAACTGGAAGATGAAAAGAGAGACATTTGTCAAAATTTAGAAATTAATGTTTTGCATTAAAATCTATTTTTGGAGAATGAAAGGGGAGGAAAATCTGTGTTAAAAAGGAGTTAAACACTGAAAACTCACTTATTAACTTTTCTCCTGAGAACTTTTATTTGCAGATAAATATTTGCCTGACTGTGACATGTATATCTACTATAGTACTGCCAAGTGGATACTCCATCAAATTTTTTCAACTTCAGTTAAAATCAATATGTAGCTAATCTGTATTATGATTCACTTTTAAGTGGATTTTATAAAAAGTGAAACGAATGTAGATAAAATAGTGTTGACTCTGTGTAACAGATTTTTAAAAAGAGGTATGTATTTGTTCCACAGTCACAGGGTCTTGAGCAATCATCCACTGGAGTCAATCTTTAGAGTCACTGACTTCAATAGGACTGGAGCACACACCTTCTTTTCTTGGAGAATTTTATACAGCAAGTCTTGTACATTGGTGTCACAGCACACAGGATAACATACATGAACATTAATTTCAGTGCATCTGGAAATTTCTGCATTGGATGTGGCTTTGTATCAGGGCAGAGTCTTGGCCCAAGTCAGTACATGTCCTGAGACAGAACACATAATTCTTAAATTATCTCAAATATAAAATAGAAGCAAACACAAAAGTGCGTAAGACTGATAAATTACAAAGCAACAAACAAAAGGACTCAGTAACTGCACATTTGCAGAAGTCTTTTAAAATAAGGCAGATGTCCATCCAGTCTGACAGCCATGAAACACAAACAAATATTTAAATGGATTTTTTTTAGGCTTTGATATGGATTTTTCCTTTCTTTTAATAGAAATTAGTTTTTTCCTGTGTTTTTTATTATGAATGGTTTATTTAACAAAATTACTATAAATATAATTTATTTGCTTTAAGAGATCAGGAAAAGGAAATAAATGTCATTTCAATGAAGGATTAAAATTTGCTTTAAAGATGTTAAGTTTGTTGTAAAGTTCTCAAATTACCTTTAATTATACTAGTAGTCATTCCGCTAATCATTTTGTTGAACATTCTTTTATTAACTGCTTTGCTCTTATCCATAAGTTTTATCAGTGTTAAATGTAGGTAGGTGGGAGGTACTTAGACTGACAAGAGTATCATACTTATATACTTCTTTTCTAATTCACCTTTGAAAGGTTATATTTAGTCATCAGACTTTATATATTTTCCTCACATTTTAAAATTATATGTATTTGACATTTTGTGTTCAAATTCACTGTCATAAGGATCTTCCAAACCATTTCATAAATTCTGGAAGTACAGCCTTAGATATCAGCCAAGATCCATTGTTTGCAATTGAAAGAAATGTTGCCTCACCTGTCTCACCTTATAACTTTCCTCTATCACACTGTTGCAGCCTGGGGTGACTCACTGTATCAAGCATGCCAGCTAAGAAATTAAAACTTGCAAATTTTAGGCTGAATTATTAAAAAAAAAAATCTACTGATTTAAATTCCAAACCCAAATATTTGGACTGTTTGTGTACATTTCCAGCAAATAATTAGACAGGTGAATGTCAAGGGTAATGCATCCCAGCAGTGTAGTCACTTAAGGACTGTGCAAATCTCCTGTAACATGCAATACTCAGTTTTGAATAAGTAACTGAAAATAACAATTTTTAACATAAAAATCATCATTTATTTATGAGGTGTTGTTAGTGAGAGATGCATTTATTAGATAGACAGAAAGCTAGATAGATATTTATTAGATAGACAGATAGCTTTTGATTGCTTACTGCTTTAATATTAGTTACATGAATGTTTATTTTCATAATTGTATCATTTCAAAGGTTGCAAACATAAATAAAATGCTGAAGATAGATTTTTCTTAATCACTGTTTAAAATATTAATCAATTATCAATTCACTTTAAAAAGAAAATTCCAGGCTCTTCTGTATTTTGTAGGCATTCTGTTCCAGTCAACACATTCCTTAATTAGGTGTGTGAATCTTCCTTTTTTATCATGTTGACTTCCTTCAAAGTTATGGTTAACTGTTATTTTTGAGGAATATTGACAAGTGCTAGAGATAATTTGTACTGAATGAACATTTCTACGCTGTTGCTCTCTATCAGCCAAGAAAAAGTAGTTTTTAAAAGTAGGCTCATAAAATAGTGGTTTAAGAACTTTTTTTATATAATTTGGCAACTGTGCATAATGTTTACTTTTACACTACTTTACCGATAATATCCTATTGACATTACTCAAAAAATCCAAACTTGTCTTCAAAAGAAAAAGTAACACTCTTTCTTTTGATGGGTTTCCTAGAAATAAATGAGAAAAGAAAAATTCTTGCATAGTAAATGTAAAAATATCCCAAAATATCCTTATACATAAAAATGTACAGAAGTATAGTACTGAAAATACTGACTTTGCACACCCATGGCTTGTGGTAAGAAGGATATTCTACTTCAAAAGAAACTAGTAAAAGAAGCTCACTTACCTTCTAATTCTAGGGATAAATTAATCCTGCTTGAATCAGCTCAGGCTCTCCACTCTTTCCACTCTTGGCAATGCAGTGGCACAGAAAGCTTGAAGAGAAGCCCAGAGGACCTATCCCCATGTGTGGGCAGCCACGGCACTGCCCCAGGTGGGGCGAGCTGAAATGTAGGCTGCTGAGACACAGGAGGCAGATTTCCCTATGGTTACACAAGGGCACTAATGTGGTCTTTCTTTTTTCTTTTTTTTTTTTTTTTTTTTAAGGGAATGAACCGAACCAGCCTTTCAGTTTCTATGGAATAACTCGGCAACTAAATCCTAGAGTGGTTTGTGCCTGGAGCTATAATCTCATGGGTCTTATTTGGAGCTACAGGTAGGTGCTTACCTTTGGGAAACAAATGCTTTCTTTCTCCCTTCACTTTTTAGGTAGCTCAAAAAGAGATACTGCCTACTTAACCATTCATAAAGGACTTTGAAAATACTTTGTCTGTGGCATCAAAATACTTTCCTCTATCATATGACATCTCAGTATTTTATCTTGGACATGAGGTACACGGTAATGTGAATTCCTTTTGGGAGAAAAGGGAACTTGGAGCAAGATACGCTGAGCATCTCCTTGTTTTGATTTTGTCCCAAGCTACAAGGGGAAAGATAACAGCAGTCAGGCTCTCATTTTTGAGAAATGAGAGCATAGCTACATCTCTTCTTGACTGGAAATTCCCAAGCATGAGCACGTAAAAGCATTTTCGTCCCTACGGATAAAATCACATAGTACTTTACAAATAACTTATATCTTGCAATGTGACTATTTTACTCATGAATTATCTTTTAAATTATAACACAGAATAAGCCTTTTAAATATTGCTTTGAAATACCTCTATACTTCGTGCAGCACTATGTAAGTTATGTTAGACACACTTTCATGATATGTCATCATAGTTAAAAGGTTGCAGCTTTCCTTAAAAAGTGTTACACATTCAGTTATTCCAATACACGAGGCACCTGATTCAGGAATGAGATTTGTATTTCCCTGCTATAAACTAGGAAGCTTTACTGGCAATATGTAGCTAGGTGCTGGCAGCTGGAGCTGAGGGACACCTCAGGGAGGAGAGGCGGGGGCTGCCCCACGCCAGACACAGCCGGCCCCAAACCATTCCAGTGGACACACTCCAGGGCATGGCTGAGCCTCTCGGACAAGCTGATGGCACCTCAGTGGAACCGTGTCTGAGACAGGGCAGAAAATGCCAGACAGGCAGAAGCAGACAGAACAGAAAGAATGAGAAGCAGGAGAGAGAACACCTCAGTCAGGGAAGGAGAAGGATATGCTCCATGGGCCAGAGCAGGTATTCCCCTGCAGCCTGAGTTCACGTGTCATCTCCTACATACCAGTTAGTTCATCTTGAACCTCACATACCCACACACAGAACAGTGAACTGAACCACAGAGAAAATAGGGGCTAAATCACATAAAAAATAGAAAGAGAGTTTAATAACTTTTACAAAACTTTTAAGTTTAATATTACTGGCACAGAGCTTGGCCAAAAATATATTTTCAGCATCCTGCTTAAATGTGATATTTTATTCCCCTCTCCCCACTTCTCTATTGCTCTTCCCTGATTCAAATTTCTCCCTCCATTTCCCCACTTTCGGTTCTTCCTCTAAGCACCCTACAGTTGTTTTGCACATTTCCACACTCCTTTTAAAACAAACACCCCCTACCAAGTTTTGGGTAATCAACCAGACCCCTGATATATCCCATAAAAAGTTCATTTGTTCCCATGAGCCCCATGGTAATCTAGCTTCCCCCTTCCTATCAGTTACAAAGTTATGTTTGAGCTTCTTCATGGTGACACTTCAGCAACGTGCCAGTGGCTCAGCCATTGGTGGCATGGGAGCTCTTATCTTTGTTATTCTCGCTCTTATCTCCTGACTCATTATGTGTATTTACTTACTACTTTTCCTATCTCTTGTTTTTGTTTACTAGTGAGTAAATTACTCACCCAATACTCTCACTCAAACCAGATATCCCTGCAACCCAGGGATTCACATACCCTTTGAGTTTCCTACATCTTTACAGAGCTGATACAATTACTTTAATCTTTATATAAACCAGCTAAGGCAAACAAAATGTTAGCACATATAAAATAAAACCGAAAGTGAATGTAAAGCTCTGTAATAATGAACTAAGAAACTGGTTAAATTCAAACTATATGGAGGCTGTTGTCTAGAACCATAGAGTATTTTCCCCACTTATTTATTTTAGTTTTGATTTAATTTAATCAGATTCAACACAGGCTTTTCTCTTCAGTACAGAAAAAAAAATTAAAATGTGAGTTTTAGGCAGTTTACTGTGCTATAATTTTGATACCAAAAGGAAGAATAATTATAAGCTTAACCAACATTACATGTCAATCTAGAATAAAAATAATATTTGAATATTTTATCTATTAAAACAATAGAATGAGGAAGTAATAGACAAAAGTATCTTCCAGAAGAAAGAATTTCTTAACAGCTGTAGGTTTTTTCTCATATGGTGTATGCTAATATTCATGGAATTTAATATTTTGCATTTTTTAACACTTTGCATGGTATGAACAGAGGCTTATATTTAATGACCTGTATGTTTGTTTTCTCTAACACAATATAAATCATGGTAGAGGTATAGACATAAGGTGACATGCATTGAACTTTTAGTTTCTTTGTTCTTTTATTTATATCTTGGATAAAAACCTGACTATATCTCATTATCTAGTTCACACACTACATTAAACCTGCTTTCAGAACATGTGCGATTAAGACATTAGAAGTTGAAAGTTGTTTTGTCTATGTAGGTCCAAATAAATCTCCCTTCTACTTAACTGGATGATAGTGCTAATTCTGTGGGGAAAAAGTCTTACCTCACATGTGAAGCATTCTCTTGGATTTCTAATTAGCATACTTACACAGTTTTGTCCTTGGTGTGCAGTGATTGCAGCTAGCATATTTACCAGCACGAGTATACTTCTGAGCTTTAAAAAAGAAATAAAATATACAAATACTGGGGAAGGATATTAGTGGTAGATGTTTTATTAAGACAGAGAGGAGAGCTGGGAGCAGACACTATGCTTTGTTTTTTTTTTTTTGTTATTTATTGTTTGTGTCCCCCAAAAGAACATATTACAACTACTCAGGCAGAGGAAACTTCATGATGAAAACCAAACTCCTTCTCAGATAATTTACACTCGTATTCACCTTCCCTAGCTGCTCCTGTGTCAGCAGAACCAAACTCTTGCCAAACCAACAAAGTCTCCAACGTTTCGAGTTTTCAAGCACCGAGTTTGCAATGCAACTTGAATCTCTGTATCTGATTTGATTTATGTGCAATTCATTTCTATGAACTCACAGCTGACGTGTGCTCAGCGCCAGG
The DNA here is from genome assembly GCA_013399835.1 of Leptocoma aspasia. Taxonomy (NCBI): domain Eukaryota; kingdom Metazoa; phylum Chordata; class Aves; order Passeriformes; family Nectariniidae; genus Leptocoma; species Leptocoma aspasia. The sequence continues at coordinate 49,359 of VXAX01007780.1, read as the reverse complement.
CTGCACCAAGCACATGTGTCAAAGCTGTGCTACACCTCCCACCCTCGGGGCCATCCTCTTTGCAAACTCAAGAGAGGGAAAGTCAGGAATGTGTGGAGACCAGACAAAGGACTGAACTGAACATATGCTGAGACAAAGTTAAATGCATTGTTTCTAATCTACCTATAAAATCAAAACTTTGAGATAAATTATGAAACATAAGAAATCCCACCAGGATACACCTCTAAATAGAAAACTCAAACATATGGGCTTCCTAGCTTCTGGGTATTTAAATTCATTGCAGTGTGCCAACATACACAGTATTCAGCTCCCGATAATTATGAAACAGACCATTAACTGTTCTAAACTGTCTTGGGATCCAGGGTGATATGTGAAATCATGATAACATAGCTATGGATGTAGAAAAAAAAAAGATAAAATTATTTTACAAGATTAATTTAGGAAGACTGATTAACAAGATGTATTTACACCATGTGGGCAGGTAAAGATAAAATTTGGAAGAAATGCTCTGGTTAGAAAAAATAAGAACTACTTTCCAGATGGGTATCAACGAAAGAAGGGTGAGTCAGTGCCAAAGCATAATTTTCCATTAGTGTTCATGCCCAAAGTCTCTTTTCAGGAGGCATTCACTAAGCAAAACGAATGTAGATATAAAATGTTGGCACTGTTCCTGAATTTTAACCCCAAACAGACAAGCAAGTATTAATTAATAATGAACCAGTAAAACAATTGCATTAGAGCATTATCTCTTGTGTCTTTCCTATTAACAGCAGATTTTGCATGGCTAAAAACTCTTGGAGAAATAAACAACACTACTGGGCATTCAAGAATAAAGCTGGTCAGAAACTTTCTGTGGATTTTTAAATTTTTACTTGCTATTATTTGAATCATAAACATTTTTCAAAACATTTTAGACTTGATTAATTTTAAGCAATCTCACAGCAGAACTCCAGATGAAATTTAGGCAAACCTGGGTAAGGATGTTCTTGGGAAAGAGAAAAGATTTTAGAGTCAATGAGATTTTTTTCGCAGAACAATTATTCTGTGCTTTGCTTCTATTTCTGACATTCATAAGCAAAGTTAGGCTTAGTATTCCTCAGAGAAGATTTAGTTCTTCCTAAGCCTAGAAAAGCATTTGTCTTTTTAGGACTAAAGAAGGGTGGGCGCACTGCACAGAGTCTGCCCTGATGTACAAATCTCTTTGTGGTCCATCGTGTGGCACATTGATCATGCCACCTGCATGTGGGAATTAACAGACCAATCCTGCCAACAATCCTGCCTGGAGATTTTGTTTTCACTCACCACCAGGAAACTGCCAGTGCAAATAATATTTTTTATTTACCTATCACCAGGTTAGTCAGCAGATGAGATAGCTGGGTATTGTGAACACTGTATTGCTTATCTATTCCTCTGTTCTTACACAGAAAAAATCTGCTGGTATCTGCTGGAAGAAATAAGGCAATGGCAACAATACATAGAAGAATCTTAAGAGTATTTTGTTTTTGCTATGAGTAACAAAATACTGGAAATATGAGGCAAAAAAGTGGGAACAACATAAATTGCTATAGAAAAGACAACAACCTTGATTTAGGCGCTAACATGAATGAAGCACACAAGATCACTGACAGGAGTCTGCTAACTGTCAGAGCTGATGCAGCTTGGAATATGGGGAGGAAGTAATATAAAGTTCATCCAACAGGGTAGCCAGTTCAGAAAAATCCCTTTCACTTTCTGTAAAGACTTGATGGTACAATGGTTTCTGATGAAAACTTATGAAAATTTATGAAAACTTATGAAAACAAATCCATTATTTTGGCATGAGTATCCAAACAAAAAGTTCTAACAGGTATTTTAATAGTTAGCTTTGTACATTTACTCTCATGAAAAACACTAGGTCAGATTTGTTAAAAGTTGTCTTTTCCTATGAGTTAGTGAAATTAAAGCTTTTCCTTGAGGTAAAAGGATAAATAGGGAAAAGGAAGTAAATAGACCCTGCGCTAAGTGAGGAGGGTCCAGTTCTAGGGTATTCTTTTACTCTACTCAAAACCAAATTTCACTCTCAAAATAGTGACTGATGATCATAAGGGATGAGAATATAGACTATATTATTATTACTCTTTAATTCATACTTGTAGTGTTAATATTGTCTCTTAAATTCTTTGGAGCCCATAAAGTTATTTCTTATATATTTTTCAAGTATAAAGGCTATATAGCAGATAGAACCAGAAATGCAAGCTAAAAGAAATTGTGTTAAAACAATTCAGTGTCTCTTAGAAAGAAAAAGAATTATGGTGTGAAAATATATTTTTTTCTCAATGATTGCTTCAAGAGTAACAAAGAAAAAATTAAATTTTGTGGAATACTGCATACCAGTTTTGAGGATGGAAAAAAAATCTGCTTCCAAGTACTTGTTACTGCAAATGTGTGAGGATAGTGGCAGTTATGCTTGTAGCATAGGCTAAATATTTTCAATAATGTGATAAAAGCATGGTGCTTATTACACATACTATAAAACATGGATATAGTTTATTTGGTTAGCTCATTTTGCCAATATCATTTGATAACTAAAATAAAAAGAAAGTATTTAATTTCTAAAATAATGAAGACTGAAGTATTTAATTTTTAAAAACCTTTTATTTTTCTATTGGTACCTATAAGCATATGAGAAATATATATACTTCTTCAGTTATATTCTGTCTTCTGGTAAAGAAATGGGATTTTGGCAATGACTTAAAAGGACCTAAAATCACACCTATTTTCTCCGTTATACAGTTTAAAACAAAAATAAGTTTAAAGCAAAGCAAGTTAATAAAGAAAATCAGGTATAGGGAAGCTACTGTTCAAAATAAAAATATCTCAGCAGGAAAGTATTTTATATACTTGTTTGTCTTCAAATGTTTAGTTTTGTGACATAGATTGACAGTTTGTAATGCATTAGTTTATATCTGAAAAAGAACTTTGCCAGGGTGTCACCTCACAGCTTGTATATAGTATATTATGCCGACAGATGATAAATGATATTCATGACAATTGCTGCTATTGGTGTGGGTAAATCATATCCATTTTCATAAGAGCCGTACTCATTTGCATTCCATTTGGAATCCTTTTATCAGTTAAAGACAATAAGCATTTAATTTACAGCTTGAAAATATATTGATTTAAATAAATAATAATTTTTAAAATAAATAATTGCATGCAAAAATATGTTGGTTTTTAAAAATGTCTCCTTTTTTAAATTTTCTTGTTATGCATGAGCTTACTTGGGAATTAACTCTTCTTAGTTAAAAATGGACATCATTAAATAAAAGTACCAGGTATTCTGTCATCAACCATGTTTCAACATTGCATTTTGAAACTTTGATTTGTGTATGAAAGATGCAGAACTTATGAGGTAAGTATATTCAGGAGACTTTGGATCATGAATAAATGACTTAGTGAAATCTAGTTTGTAACACACCTGCCTAATCTATCATATATAATTGTGGAACAGCAATATAATTTCAAAATACTGGATCATTGAAAACCTGTATATTTAAAGTAATTAGAGTAAACTGGAATCAGGCCCTATATATTTCTTCTGGTTAAAATGTCAGGAAGGACAGAACTAGTTCTGACAGGTCTTTCACAATAATTTTGCCTGAACATCTGAGTCCTAAAGTATGTTGTGATTACCCTAGAAGTGAGTATCACCCTGGAAATGATAACCCAGGAGAAAATGTGCCATGTGAATTGTAGGATAATCCTGCAAAACATATTAGCATTGCAAACATCACCATTTCACTGTTATTCAGCAGAAGTTTTATCTACTAATTATTCTGCTTTTCTGGTTTTTGCTTTCTTATATATTTTTCCCTTGCAACCTTCTTCCAGAGCTCTTGGAAACATCTAAGAAACTAATGCTAAATCTTTCCAGTCTGTGTTAGGTAACAAAATGAATATTGATGAACTAGCTGTGAGACAAAATATACTATGGTAGAAATTCTGCTGCTGAGGACACCTTGCCCTGCTCACTGCACTGATGTTACCTTGTTTATTTTTATTTTAATGGTTAATGTTTTAAGGGGTATGTAATAAAGAAGGGACTTTGAAAAGTTATGAAGAATACAAGTTAATGTAAACCATATAACCAGATATTTATATGAAATTTTACTACAAGATGTGAAATTAGAGTTTTTTTGACTTGTTCAACAAGTATATATCAGTAGAATAGCTCAGCACCAGAAAAACCTGGAGACTTCACAGACAATGACACAGAATCATCAAAGTTTTCAGTTAGATACTTTCTGATTTTTATCTCTGTTATAAAAGAGTATAACTCTGTGGGTTTCTTTTTTTGAAACTTTCACTTTACACTAGACTGCTGACAATCAGGAAATTGATAACTAGTAGTCTAATACAATAGCTTATCTTAGCCTGGCTCAACAATAAACTTTCTTCTACATATCCCAAAATTTATAGCATCAATCTTCACTCATAAGTGAGACAGCAAGAAAATCCATCTGAATATGAAAAATATCCACCCAGATGTTATCTAATTAAAATGATGCTAGAAACATGGACTCATTATTTAATGTTCACCATGTCCTGAGAATGCTAAAATGTAGAATGTTTAAAATAGGCTGTTTAGTACACAACAATTCTGATGATCTTGTTTATGCAATAAACCATTTTTCTTTGTGCACAAGGTAACTGCCATCCCATAAATTAAAAAGTTGCTTCCTAGTCCTATGAAATGTCACCTTTTTAGTGTTACATGAACAGAAAAAAATAGTTTGGTATTCAAGAAAAAATATTCTGAACAGGTGTGGTGGTTTGATATCGGCTGGATGCCATTGCCTAATCTCCTCTATCAGCACCCTCCTCAGTTGGACAAGGAAATATGACAGGGGCATGGGTTAGGGACAGGGAGAAATAACTCATTGGTTATCAACATGGGCTAAACACACTCAACTTGGGCAAATGTTTTGAATTTATTATCAATCAAATTAGAGTAATGAGAAATGAAATCAAATCTTAGAACACCTTCCATCCACTCCTCCCTTCTGAGCTTAACTTAATTCTCTTCCTTCTCTCCCCAGCAGCACAGGGGGATAGGAAATGGTTATTTTGGTTAGTTCATCACATGCTGCCACTGCTTTCTCCTCCTGGGGAGGACTCTGGACTCCTCAAACTCTTCTCCTGCTTCAGAAGGGTTCCCTCCCACAGTAGACAATCCTCCAAGAACTATTCCAGTGTGAGTTGTCCCCATAGGCTGTAGTTCTTGATGAATTGCTCTAGTACGGATGCCTCCCACCAGGTGCAATCCTTCAGAAACAGACCAGTGTGGGTCCCCCATAGTTCACAAGTGCTGCCAGCAAACCTGCTCCACCAGGCCAGAGGTCCTGCTCCAGTGAAGGCTTCCCACAGGGTCAGAATTGCCTTCAGGCATTTCCCTGCCTTGGCATGGCATCCTTCAGGGGCTGCAAGTGGATCTCTGCTCCACGGTGGAACTCCATGGGCTGCAGGGGCACAGCTGTCTAACCATGGGCTGCACCACAGGCTGCAGGGGAATCTCAGCTCCAGCCTTGGAACATCTCCTGCCCCTCCTGCACTGACCTCGGTGTCTTTAGAGACGTTTCTCTCACATATTCTCACTCCTCTCTCCAGCTGCTGTTTTGCAGCAGTTTTTTTTACTCATCTTAAACGTGTTATTGTCCAGACATTACGGCCATTGCTGATGGGCTTGGCCTTGACCAGCAGTGGGTCCATCTTGGAGCTGGATGGCAATGGCTCTGTTGGACATGGGGGAAGCTTCTGGCAGCTTCTCAGAGAAGCCACCCCTACAGCCTCCTCACTGCTAAATTCTTGCCACACACAGTGTCATGGGAAATCTCTTGTATTTGCCTGCCTGTCTGAACCATATTTTCTATAAATTTAGCTACATAATACAAGTGCCTCCTAAACAATTACAGACACATTTGATTTGATTGCCTTGTATTTTGTAAAACCAAGTCATCTATTTTACGTCCTTCCAAGTCATATACATATCTAAGCACAATTTTGTTACATATTAAATGTTAATTATTATTACAGAAAAAAAGTTTGAAACTGAATATGAATGTGAATGGTTAATATATTAGAAATATTGAAGATTTGCAAATAGTCCTGTATCTATGACTGACCTTTTTTTTTGCAATGATTTTGCAATGATTTTGCAGCATTACAGTACTATGTCTTTAATACTCAGCTGTAGTAGAACAGAGATCTACAGCCTGACAATTTACTCTACACCGTGTGTCAGGGAATTTACTCTACATAGTGTGTCAGGTTCTTGTTACACCTTCCTTGACAGAAAGGATATTTGCTAGGTCATGTTATCATTTGTTTTACATTTGTTTTCAGACAATCCACACTGGCATCCTAAACATCAAGACCCATCATTCCATCCTATGACGATGTTTGGAAGCATGTGAGGAGCTTTAATGTTCCCCAGATTCTTTTAGCTCCTTAACAACCCAGCAGATTAGTATGGGATCATTGATTAGCATGACAGAATTGAAGATTGGAAACATAGATAAAAGGATAAGTGAGCTGGGGTTATTTAGCCTGGAAGAAAGGAGGCTCAGGGAAGATCTTATCAGTCAATACAACTACCAGAAAGGAGACTGTTGACAAGTGGGAGTCGGATTCTTCTCCCAGGCAAGCAGTGACAGGACAAGAGGAAATGGCTTGAAGCTTCACCAGGAGAAATTCAGATTGGATAACGGGAAGAATTTCTTCATTGAATGAGTAGTTAAGCATTGGAACAGGCTGACCAGAGAAGTGGTAGAGTCACCATTGCTGGAAGTATTCAAGGAAGTATTAATGAAATGACTGGACCTGGCACTTGATGGACCTTGGACTCAATGCTTGGAGGTTCTTTCCAACCTTAATGATTCTATAAATCTTTGATTGCACAAATGACTTTTTTTCCTTTATCTCTTCTTCTCCTTCAATTCAATCTGATAGTATCAGGATAATAAATCATCACTGTCAATATTTTTTATTACTGCTGTTATGTCTGTGGTGTCAGTTACCTAATAATAGTCTTGAACTGACAGAGAATAAAGTGACACAACCTGTGCTGATATAAATTAATATTTCCTCAATTACTTCAACAGAGTCATGATAATTTAAAGCAACTGAGATATTTCCTTATTGTTTTAGCAGGTCAATGAGAGTTGTTATGATAGTCTCACCTCTGAAATCAGTCCTTAAATATGCTAAGGCATATGATGGTTTCAGACATCATGATCTTTCTTTGCTATTACTTATGAAACCTTTTCAGCTTTCACCTTATTGTGATTACTACTGTATTTTATTATTATTTATGAACCATACAACACTACAGAATCAAGCTCTTAGAAGGTATCACTTCCTTTACTGAGAACATTAACAGACAAAATCTACTTGTGCCCCCTTTGCCCTGTTTTTACTGGTTTGTGACAGAATGTGCACTTATGCCACAGTTTGTTCCTACTTTGCTTTCTACTTGGTTTCCTAGTACCTTAAAACAGGTTTTCCAGCTCATAATGACTTTTTTTTTTCATTTTGGCACATGGGTTAATCATCTTTGTCATCTTTCAACATCATCAATCATATTCTTAATGCAGGAAGATATTGTTTCAGACCTTTATCTCTTGCTGAGAGTAACAGAATGACCTGAGATAAGCTTGTAAGATCAGAATTACTAAGTATCCAGTCTGTACTCTATTGCACTGTAGAAATTATTTCATATTCACACTTGTGGCACCCAAGTTTACTCAGCCTTGGTTATCGTACTATCACTGTATTTTCATGGGTTGTTCTATCATTCTGTGCTCATACTCAGGAATACTTGCCTCACAGTACTGCTAATTAATATGAAACCTAGCAAAGTGTAGGAATTTTTGAAAACTTTCTACTGTGTAAATCTGAAAGAAGCAAATTATACAAACAAATTTGCAGCATAGTTAAATTTTTAAATTTTGTCCTTCAATTTATGTGAATAAGTTTGTAAGTCTTGTGATATTTTGAATGACTTTAAAGTGCTCTGGTTTAGAATATACCAGCAGAGAAAATGCTTTTTGTTGCTTTTATTTACTATATAATATCCTATCTTTATGTAGCAATCTGCAGCAATCTCAAAGAAGTGTTCAATGATGTCTTATTCAAGTTATCAATTTGTGCCCAAGTAATCCTTTGAAGTAATTTTCAAGTTATTTTTTGTTTTTCTGAAGTCTGTAATATTGGAACTTCCTTAGTGTGGAAGATCACTAAGATTATATTAATATATGAATTTATAAAATACATATGTACAGCTTCTGGATCTATTCTATATTTCAAACATCTCCACATTTATCGGGTATATAATACACTATAAATAATGTTTAAATATACATATATATGTTGTGTGTATACACATGTACATATTGGTTGCAGGCCTTCTGCTCCACTTCTGTGAACAGGACAAGTGCAGTTAGGCAAAGAATTTCTAAACTGTTTCCCGTTAAATCATATTGACTGCAATTACTGATACCCCCAGCAACTTTCTGTTGCCACATAGTTTGTTCTGGTAAGCCTTGGGGATAGACCATTGTAACATGTTTTATGAACAAACAACACTATTTGACATAAGAGAGGTTTGGAAACTAATCATCAAATGACAAGTTTTCCATGCCAAAACTTTGGAATCAGTCAGGCTTTAGCAGATTTCCCTCTGGGCTGCAAAGATCCATTTCTTCAGTCTCCCAATTCCCATGACCTAATTACTGAGAATATTACAAACTTGCTGCCAGGCAACTCTGAACACTGCTTTCTGTCTTAAACAATAACAAATATATGGCCCTTAGTAGAGCTGTATGAGGAGAGGAATGAGAAGATTACAAAACGGAGGGAAAAAGAAAAGATTAAAAAAATATAGTTTGTACTGCTACTAGAGATAAATTTTTTCAAGTCAAATGGGGGGAAGGTGGCAGGTAAAACCTGAAGGATCTCAGTTTGAGAATGGGATTTGGGCAGCAGTTACCTTTCAAGAGAGGAAGAAAAAGAGCTTTATCATTTTCATTATTAGAACTGAAATATCAGTCAATATTATGTATAATTGTGTTTCAAATTCTTTCATGAAGTTAAATGAAGAAGCATGAAGAAGAGAAAAACCCACATTGAGAAAATATTAAGTAAAAGAAATAATTCCAGAATTAGATTGTGTTTTTATCTGAAAACAAGGAAGTTTTAACATAAACATGTAGGCATGAAAAACTACTTATGTTTAAACCATATTGCAGAAATAAACAGAATTACAATTGACAGGGTAATATCATTGTAAAAAGGACTTGACAGATCTAGAATTTAAATGTGAACCTAGCACAGCAGGATTCCCATTTCTTAAAGTTGCACATGCATTCTATTTTTTGGGTAAGCAAATTGTCAAATATGTGACATGAATTGCCAGAAAATACTTTTATCCTTCATGGACGTGGAATCTTGGGCACTTTTGCTACACGAGATCCTTACTGTTATTTGGTTAAACACATTTTTGTTGAGTAGACAAAATGAATATAACTCAAATTATCAGGTGATAAAAATTTTCAAGGCGCTCCATGTGCCTACAGTAATTCTGTACCTGCAGTAGTGCAGTCCCATTAAGGAATTTCTTTGTAAGGTACATGTTTAAGGCAATATTACACTGTGATGGGTGGACACTGCCCATCCCACCACTGTGGGGTGCAGTCTTGAAAATTAGCCAATGCTTTTGGGTGTTATGTGATGGTTTCCCTTCTATCCTATTATGTGGGGAAAAAAATCACTTTTGAAACTTCACATTTGAAAAGCAGGGAAAAAGAAGACAAGGAAAAAACAAAAGAACAACCTCTGGAGTTTGCCATTGTTTGCTTGCAAAATTATATATTAATGATGTCATAGATGCATATACACAGTCAAGCAGTGAAAGAAATTTATTGACCATTGCTACCTATCTATTTACAAAATGAATTCCAGCCATCACTTCCTTAATGTGATACACAATGAGGCACGAAAGAGAAGTTATGCATCTCAAGAGCCACCACATTTAATGAAATCTCTATGACTGTTATGATATTCGTATTTTCCTTAATTTCTTCACATTGTTATTTTCTCACACATGCATAAAAATAATCCAGTCCAGTTCCTATAACATTCAACAATTATACTAAAGTAGCACTTCTGAAGTCTTTGACCTTGATTTGCCCTGGAACAGGATTTAACACCTGAATCATACATGATTTTTCTTACTGAATATTAGTAATTAATTTGAACTAAATTATATTTTTCAGCAGTGCAGCTCTACAGGACCACCATCACAATACTTTACCTAATTCTGTCCATCCCAATGAATCCACTTCTCCTTGTTAGTTAATTCTAGCCTCCACTCTTGTTCCCAAAATTCTGACTTTTTTTTTTATTTCTAAAATCTTTTGATTAAATTGCATCGTCTTCCTGCTTTGCAGTCATTCTTTCTTCTTCTGTGTACCCATGCCACTCTAGCACTAATTCTTCACTCTGTTTGCTATTTCTAATGTCTTAAGTTCATTTTATCCCCTTTCATCCTAGTCTAGCAATGACCTTATCATTGTGACAGCTTTGACCTTAATTTGACAACTTCTTGGTTGTCCTAACTTTTTTTGGTTCTTTTTTTTGATCGCTGTGTTTTTTTGTGGACTTGCATAATTTCTTTTTTCCTTTTGTGAACTCTCCCTGTTACTCTCACTTACCACTTATGCTACCATCTTTGTCTTATCTCTGATTTTTCATATCATGTCCTTTCCCAGTCAAAAAAACTTTTTGGATGCATGAGGGCAACAACTGCTTGCGAAATTCTTATTTCTGGAGGACACATCTTCTGTAGATTCTCTTGTATCTTTTATCTAGAATCTTCCATCTGAAGAAAATTTCAGATGGCCCACAGAGACAGGATGATTAGTATATCAGCAGTGATTCTAATTTAGCAGATTATAGGACTGTAAATTATATTTTATCTAATTTAAAATGTGTTGATCTGGTTTTCAAAAGCCAAGTGATAAATGTCACTTGATAAGGAACTAGAAAGAGTTTATGATATTTTTTAGAGTCTCTTTATTCCCACATTGTCTAGTTTCAGGCAAATAACTAGATACGATTATAAATGAGGCATACCTTTGTGGCAAGTAATATAGAAAAATAGGATGGTTATACTAGTTTAGCTCAAAGGTACATCTAATCCAACCTTTTCCCTGATAATGCCAAAAGCAGACACAGAGAAGAAAGCACAAGACTCTAAAAATATGTAGCAATATTTCCCCTGAATACTTTCTAAGTCTCATTGGATCACAGATTTGTGAGCTGGAAGTGCTGTATGCATATTTAAATACTTTCTCTTATCCATCACCTTCTGAAGTGAAAAACTTTTGAATTCACATGATTGGTAATACAACTTCTATTATTCAACATGTTCTGCAAAGAATAACTGCTTTTTACTTGTTTTTGTATGCATGTAAATTATAAAAAGGAATATACTGATATCAAAATGAGTGATTTTTACGTTGCTTATAGAAATGAGTACTCTCTTGCTTTTAGGTAGGCTTGGATCCAATAACTGGCTTTAAAGATTTTTGCCATTATTGTTTCAATACAGTGGAACAGTAGCTCCTAAACAGAATCACGTATACAGAGAAAGGTTTTATGGAGCCTTTATGGGTCAGTAACATATTTATTAAAAGTAAATATTGAAAAATTTAAAAGATCAGACAAATACCCTTCATGGATGGTATCAATGATAAACAATGTTAATGATTCATACATTCATATAGCACAGAAATACTTCAAGACAAGTGGAATTTCCCTATTTCCAATCTATCATAGACATATTATTGCATAATTAATCTTTATTTAACAATTTTAATAATTCATTTATCTTCTTCCATTCTGGCCCTGTTTTCAACAAGAACAAACACTTCAAAAAAAGGAACATAGTCAACATGTACTACTTACTGTGTAAGTTGTTACATTCACATTTATAGGTTTTGATTTTAGGTGGAGTCATGGTACTAAGACATGGCCTAGAAAACCAGAATTATTAAAACTATTACCTTGACACCAGCTTCCCAGAAAGTAAATGACAGGTTAAATGATTATATCTAAACTTGGAAAATATAAGCAGGACTGCTAACTTTTAAATGTATCTTTTTAGTTAAAAAAGTAGCATGCAAGCACAGTATTGCCATTGATAATAAGAGTTTTTATTAACTTTGTAGAGTCTCAGGCTGGCCTGTGAGTCTTACCTTTTCTGGACTCAGTCTTGACTTGCTTGGGGCTTTGTTTTAATCAGTTAAGCTGAAAGAGCAATTATCTAATGACCAAGTGTCTATTAATTAATTTTTGTTTACTTTGGCTTTACGTGAGTCTGTGTTACAACCTTGTTAACAAATTCTACATACATAGGAACATCACTTAGTTATTATGCGGAGAATGAGTGATCCATAGCCCTATAATAATCATGAAGTATCTAAGAGTACAGGGCTGGGGTGACAGCAGAGGCCTTTAGAGTACATTCACAATATCATACTTATTAAGTATATCAACAACTCCTCTGTTAATAATACAGCCAAATTTGTAAAACTCTGTTAAAAATCTGAGCAAAACAGATTTTAGTGGTAACAGAAAGAAGCAAGCATATCCAATGTATGCACTGGACACCGTTTGCCAAAGTCATATGTAACACAGAGACCCTAGAGCGAGGACAAAAACTGTCAATTCCAAGAATGTGTTTTTCCTGACAAAGAAGAGGAAGACAACCTCTTAATTAACATCTCATGCCTTGGATCCTTAGAGAATGCCAACAGCTTATCACGACCCCTCAGAACCCATGCTAAAAGAATTGGCTTGGTGTCTCTGAGAATATTGGGAATGGCCATGAAAGCATCCTTCCTCTGGTGGATTTGGCTGCGGGGGCTCATGGCCAACTTAGAGATGGTGCAGTGGTGTCTTTGAAAGAACTGTCTAGCAGAGGAGTCAGTGGAGGCTCTCAGTCAACCAGCAGGGAGACTCTGGCTGGTCTTCTGTCTATGCCAGCTGCTTTCATTTGAGACTAGCCCTGGGCCCTTAACAGCGTGACTGGGCCACTTATCTCATTTATACAGACAGGGACCCCGAGCTATGGGCTGAAGTCCTGGCCTGACCCCATCCCTGCCTTGGCACCAACAACCTGGCACAGTCACTGGGCCATATCTGACGCTGGTCATTGTCTCTGAACCTGGCAAGTGAGGAACAAGTTTAGCTTTCATACGGGTTTGGTGGGTTTTGTTCAGTTTTTTTTTTTTCTTAAGATATAACAGCTGCTAACTGTAGCTTTGCTAATGAGGTTTCTTTTGTACTAATTAGAAAATTTGGACTGTGAGTATGTGTAGCAATGTAAATGAATTAACAGTAATAGCCATTCATGTTTTGTTCACATTATTAAAATTTGACTAATTTTTTTTTTCACTTATAGAGCATTTTCTCTTTCTGCCTAGAACGGTCCTAGAATTACCAGATTCCTGTTTCTTTCAAGCACCAGATGTTCAGAGGTTTTCAGGGGTAACACTTGTCGACATGAGACTGCTTCTCATCAAGTGTCTCTGATACTGACAAAACATATTTACATTGTCATACAATAATAATGTCCCAGACTTTTGAGTAAACCTAGTTCCACCTGACTCACTTAAGACACACTCTTTCTTCTACTGTCTTATTCCTTATTTTTTCATGTCTAAAGCAAAAAACTTGAGTATTCATCTAAAAACAAAGTAATATTCTAATTTACTCTTTGTTTTTTTCCCTTTAGCTACAAAGAAGATCATGATTTAGAGGCCGTGTATTAGCTTTGACAATGCTTACTCTTTTCAACTTTATAAGTTGTGTCTTTCACAATACTTCTGGAGAAACTCACACACAAGCATTATTTGCCATGGTTTCTAAATCTCAAAACAATGCTCATTTTGCCAGATTTGTCCTATTACTACAAGCATTGCTTAACTGAATACTGCTACCTTGATTATCTATTCATAAAAGCTTTAGTAAAACAAAGGTATATTTAACTATCCATAATACAATTATGAATAATACAATTAAAGTAATCATGTCATTTGTTACTGCATGACACACTTCCCCCTTATGGTCTTGTTGTTAGCAGTCATACTGAAATATATACACAGGCACAGCTAATCCTTAGCTATAAATTTTCAGGTGATTTTAAGAAAAATGTATGGTAAGAAAAAAACTCAGCTGAAACGATAATTTTCATCTATAGCAATCTCTTTAAATACATACTTTGACTCTACCAGTTGCACATTGGTTGTTGTTTTTCCTCAACCAATATGAGGAATGCTTAGTCCCCTTTCTTAGTCACTGGGCCTTCTTACTCAAGTGGATCCCATTTCTTCCAATTAATCCTCAATCCCCAAGATACGTATGCATCATAGGAATAAAAACTGTTACATCTATTTTTCATTTCAGAAGAGCTTTAAAATTGCAGAACTTGTATCTAGAAATAAATTATTAAATACTTAAAATTTAAAGCATATAATTGTTTTTAATAATTTCACAGTTTTTTTCTTTTAATAGAAATGCAAAGAGAATTCTTTTGTTGTTGTTCAGAGGACACCCCTCTAGAAATACAGTTTTCCTAGCTAAAAATATGTGGGGAAAGCACAACCAAGGTATTCATTATGAGTACATCTCCCCCTGCTGCAAATCAAATTGTAAGATCATTTTTTCTGTGGATGCCAGTTAAACTTAATGAACTGCATAAATTAATAAGGAAATGTAGTAGTGAACTTAACTAGCATCATACATTTAGAAAGCAATACTATATTGTTTCAATTGCAAACTAAATGTGTTTTTTCTGTTCTTTGCTTTATTGCAAATAAATGTATTTAGAAATAAATATTTTATAACAAAAGAATTTCCAGTCTACTTATTAAAATTGTTATTGCATAGTTTTGCACAAAACACTGTCTTATCATTTCATTTCCCTGCCAGATATGAGTAGAGAAAACTAGGAGAGGAAAACACAAAAGCAAAGAGGAATGGCAATAAAAAACTTCCTGCAACTCCTGTTCCACCTTTCCTGAGTGGACAATGGATTTTCATACAAAGCATTCCAAGAAGAAACTATATAGGGTAAGAGATATACAGCAAACACCCAGCATTGCTCTTGTGCTACTTTGGCCTCCATTTATTTGTTAGCATGAAAAATGACATTTTTTTCCAGATTACCAAAATGTATGAATAAGCAAAGGTAGGCTGGGATATTTAGTGAAATCATTCCCACTTGAGTTCAAGTAGTTTTGATTGATGTTATCAGATATTTTTATTAATATCAGCCTTGATAATCTCTTATTTTGGGCTATTTTCCTAACTAATTCCAGCTCTGAATTATTTACCCGACTTTTAACATTAACTGAAAGATCATTTTGTATAGTGTTCAGTGTCTATGAGCTCTCAGAATTCATAAGAGCAGTGTCTAAAGATGCTATTTAAAATCCATTTGGCAAGGTGGTGTAGAGCAAAGAGAAAAGGTAACACCTTTTCCAAGAGCTTAAATGGGTGGACACCTGAGAGGGACATCAGCTCATTCTGAAATAGCTGCTGGATTATTATTTTACTGCTTGAAACTTACAGATGCACAGCCTCTCAAAGGTATAACAACTTTGTACAATCTAACTGGTGCTAACCTAAGTTATCTGTTGCATATTCTTCGTGCTTGTGTGATCTGCATAAAATATCCATTGGTTTGTTTTGATTACGAAGAGGAAAAGCAAACAAGAAGAAACCAGAAAAGGCTATTTAAAACAATATATTTTCTCCCTTGGTCAGACTTAGAACCCATATTTCATGAGGGCATTCTTCCCCTGAAAGAACATTGTTGCCATGTGTTTTCTTGGTGATGTGTATTCTATGGCAATATCAATGACAGCACTAGAAACATTGTATTACATGTTATGCAATTAAATTTGCATACTACTAATTTTGCATTCTTCTTTTAGTACAAATTATATATATGTATATAACACAAACACAATACATATATTTTTTTTCTATTAAAGTCATGAATTTTCTCTAAACATGTTCTTATACTTAGCAATGGAATTTGGGTGGGACTTCACTACACAGAATGAAAAAAATGTAAAAGCCTTGATAGTTTAAGGGCTATATGCTAGAAAATGGCTATAAAACTACACAGAACTTTACTCATAATGC
Organism: Leptocoma aspasia; assembly: GCA_013399835.1. Classification (NCBI taxonomy): domain Eukaryota; kingdom Metazoa; phylum Chordata; class Aves; order Passeriformes; family Nectariniidae; genus Leptocoma; species Leptocoma aspasia. The sequence continues at coordinate 33,108 of VXAX01007780.1, read as the reverse complement.
TGAATATCACGTGATGAAATGTTTGTATTTAGCATGAAGCATTGGCTGGACTATATAGTCTGCAGCAGAGGTCTTCAGGTAAAAAAAAAAAAGAGCCACATAAAAGAAAGACGGTCTTGTCTTATGTTTATATTGTATAATCTGGGAAAAAAAACCCAAACCAGTTAAAATCTAGCCCCCTTTGGCTTGGAAAAAGGAAACAAAAAGACTTCAGCTAAAGTTTTCTGAAATATATAAAGAGAGTTTTCATATCTCCATTTCAGTGGTCTGGGAGATTTAGAGCTCCCAGGTAAACTTAAGACCTTTAGATATAATTGTCTGCAGTGGAAATTATATTCTCCCATGATTTATTTTTCTTGCAGAAGCATTTAGAAGCTTATGCAGAGATGAGTTGCACTGTGATTGTTACTATCAAACTATATAGAAAGCAAAACCCTGAATTTAAAAAATAAATATAGGTAAAGATGGGTCTGACAAATGAAAAATTTATTACATCCATGATGCAAATTAGGAGCTTAGTCAGAGAGGATAAAGAAGTAACTCAAGACCTTAAGAATAATCATAATACAACTAGAAAGATAATTCAATATTTTGTTAATATCAGTTACTTTAGAAGATAATGATTAAGTTACATATTTAAGACATTTTTGTTTATGGTTGTATGTTTATGCTACTGAAATGTGAAGTTCTATGATATGACATAGATTACATAATACTGGCTCGTATTAACACATATTGTTGTTTGATTTTGAGTCTTTATCCCCTTTGCACAACAAAAAGACCAAAACCTTTTGATTACCCTGAAAATTTACAGCTTCTAGCAAAATGTAGCTTTATCTATTTCATTAAGACTATTTAATTATTTAATTATTTTCAGCTGGAAATATTTTCAAGAAAAAATTATGAAGCTGTGAATAGACAGAGAGATAAAATTTCATTACCTCATGAAATATAGAAGAAATGCTTTTCTTTCAGGGTTTCCTAGTCTGGAATACTAGTCCTTGGATTTTTTGCCTGTCAAATATTAAAACATGCTTTAGTTTGCCTCCTACTGCAAGTTCATGAAATGATCAGAGATGAAAAGTATTTCTTTGTTTTTGCCAATGCTTACAAATTGAGCAGTATGTACTTTTCCTTACACGGGAAAGTACAAATAAAGGTAATTTTTAATCACATAATTGTGCTGACATTTGCTTCCCTCCATTTATATAGTCATTACATCATTATTCATGTCATGGTCTTAGGTTCAGAAGGAGGCAAATAAGCATGAAAATCACAGCAACACATTTTGACTCATTGTTTTTAGGAAGAGTACATTTTGGTTTTTTTGGTCATGTGTAACAAATGTGTAGTTGGGTGGACTTACCGATTATGTTGAATTTACAGGAATTGTGTTTACCACCAACTCTCCTCTAACAAGCAAGAAACTCGACTTTCTACTGCACTCCAGAGTTTGGCCAGTACTACCTAACTAGGAAAAAAACAATTGTTATATTTCAGCAACAGCTTTTCCATAATGCAGTGTAGGAGTCATTACTTACTGTTGTATTAGTGGGATATTTTTTTGAATATTCAGAATTTATAGAGTATTCTCCAACATAACATATTTTTCTATTTTTCTTTCATTGTAAAAACTATGCCCTTTTAATAGTCTCAATGAAATCTCAAAGCAAGACAACAGAGTAAAACTAAACATACTTCCTGAAGTTTACATGATAAAGATCCACCAAAAAATCTACCCAATAAATGGGGCTGTATCCTCAGCCTCTCCAAAATGGTGTCAAAATGTCTAATAGTTGCCATTTCAAAGAAAATGGCTCAATTCCATTAAGAAGGAAATACCCTAATTCACAAATATACACAGTGGGTAATGTGTTAATAACACCATTATCAGCTGATAACACGGTGCAGTTAATGTAGCTCAGCATGAGTTGATTTTACCACAAACCATTGTTTCCTTTTAAAACAGCATGAGATCTTGGGAAAAATCTCTCAGCATCTCACTATGGAGACTTAATAAACATTAGTCACCACGGTGCAGGAACAGGGAGGAAAAAAGGTACTTTATATTTCTTCTGTTTCATGCTGTTCTATTCAACCTCGCTTAATTAATTAGTTCCTTTAAGCAATGTATCTGATCCTGGCCTCACTGACTCTTATATTATTATGATGGACAGTTTTCTTTAAAAAAATCCTGAAAACTCACTTCAGCGAGTATCAGAACACTTTAAGTGATACAAGGTTGTATTCCACAAATGTAAAACTACCAAATAGGACCATCTGCTTTGCATTTTAGTACTAAGTGCCAGTGAGAATGGATGAGAAGAGGAAATTCTTTTGGTGGAGCTGCATCTCTGAATCCAGAGTGTCCTTATTCTATGTTTGCACATCCAAGTCATCCCTGGGTTGGATGTACAAACAACCATCCTTGGCTGTTCCAGGTTTTCTTGAGTCCTAGTTAAGTTCATATGCTTGCAATTGAGGTATATTTTAAGACAAAAAAAAAAAAAAGAACTTTCTTCCTAAATAAATCCAAAACAGCTGTTTGGTACAATGAATTTTCATGATATGTCAGAGTTGCAAAGCAAATGCAACTTCCAGATGCATGTTGAAGATGAATAAGTGACCCACAGTACAAATAAGGCTTGTCCCATGATCCACTAGGCAATTGATATCACTGGAAAATAGGGCTGTGTTTGTGTAAATACCAGCTGTGGTCCATTTATACGACGAAAACATGTGGTACATGTTTTTGTCATACAAATCATGAGAAGCATAGTGCTGTGCCTCCATTAACTTAATGGTTAACACAGAAGTATAAAATGAGGCACTATTCATAGTTTGCAATTCAACTTTATTTTATCAGAAATTTGTCTAAGTTTATATTAGGATTTAATTCTACATACCATATTTCTTATTAGATGCAAGAAACCATGAAAAGATTCTGAAATTAATATAGTGATTTATATCTATGCTGGCTGAATCTTCATTCTATTCCTTTATCATCCTACATCCATCCTCCTCTAGATTATTTCCCATCTTACGAAATTGGTAGCTATTTTTACAGTTGATTTAACTCAACAGTAAGAGAGGGTTTTCCTAAGTAGTTGATACCTCTTTGTCTTCTTTTAATTACTGGAAATTCTTTATTTTGTAAACAACCATTTACCTTGCATTATTCTGCAGGGGAAAATAAAAGGAGATACCGTACTTATTTGGAAACTACTTCATAAAAGAGTGGTGAAAACATTTCAGTCCTTGAGATATGACAAGAACAATTAATTGTCCTAAGACGAATCCACTCATTGCTGAAAGGAGGCAAAGTTCAAGATATTTCAGTTGTTTCTATATAGAGTTAATTGCTTTAAGTAAGGATTGAAAGCAGCAAGCGTGTTCCTCTACCTCAACAGAATTTTCTAATGGGTTAAAATTGCAAGATCACTAGAGAATATTTATTAACTTCAGATGAGAAGTAAACAGACTAAGAAAATGCCTTCTGCTTTGCACTGGATGTCACACCCCTGTGAAGCTGGGAATGATGTTCACAGGTGATATGCATAAGAATAAAAATTTTTGAGGATATGGGAAAACTATGAAAGATGTTTAAGCATATTGGCAGCAGCAGGTGACATTATAATAAAGATTAAAGCCATATCTGATTTTACAAAAAAAGTGAATTGTGAAATACTTTTCACTGCTGTCATTATTGTTGTTTTGAAATGCTAATATATCATGATTCATTATAGCAGTCTTTAGAGTTAGGATTTTATTCAGCTGGAAAAAATAAGATGTTTGCATTAGTATAGTAGGTTTAATCATTTACAGTTGCTATACGGCTGTATTAGTTTAATATTTAATACAAGTTTCGAGAAAAATAAAAGCTCTAGACAGACTAAATTGCATTTGCTATCAGTGAAAAGAGTAACTTACAAAAAGTATAACTTATGGATGATCTGCAAGTTAAAAATTGCTCTACTTCTCCATCAGATTATAAACTTTGGTTCTCATCTCAGGCACTGCAGGAGAACAGTTTCCTATGCAAAGGGATATGGGAGGAGAAGAATGTTCTCCATCAGGAGAAGCCCACTGAAAAATGGAATTGGGGTCATGTTAAATATACATACAGAGAGATTTCTTAGTCCATTGTGCTGTGTATGCTGTACACCGCTCTCCTTATCACGACAACTCTGCCATTTCACTCGTGTGTCGTTTTCAGCACTGGCAAACTGACCTTCAGCAGTAAATTCTGGGAATGATGCGATCACTTGTTCTATGATTCCACTTCAGAAGTAAATGTACATTTATGGGACAAGCAGTTTTCCAAGATGAAACAATGGACAGCATCTAACAGCATTCTTTTTATGCAGAAACACATATTTCAAAACCAAAACTAATAAAGTTACTTTTGAATCTCCATTTATAAATTGCTCTTGCTAGTAATAAGACCTAATGCAAAAAAGGTTATATATGAACTACAATTTTTTATAAATTCTCAGAATTTTGATAATAATCTCTTTCTTTATTTTGAGCAGAAGGAACATGGTTTCATTCCCATTTTTTATTCTTCTTATAGTTTGTCACAGAACAGTTACATACCATAAACTAGAACTTTGCCTGAGATTTGTAAAAGATTTTGCTTACATTTTCCAGATAAATAAATATAAAAATATAAACAATAATATATAAATTCAACTAAGAAGCATTTTTTCTTATTATTTGCTTTGCTAAGTGTAAGGACATCCCTCATGATGTGTTGAACACAGATAAGTAAGGCTGTCACCTAAGCAATTGTTTTTTGAATGTGTTGTAACTGTGGCTCTTTGCTTTCTGTTCTGTCAGTAGATCAGGATGGAGATCTAATGCTACCCTTTTAAAATTAATTAATATGAGCCATGGATGTGCCCTAGAGGGATTGTTATTTCCCTTATTTATTTCTAAAATATATATTTTTTTTCCCACTATGGTTAAATAAGAATTCAGAACTTTTTAGCTTAAAATAGATTATCAACACAGCTAGAACTTTAAATGAAGAGAAATTAATAACTTTTCAAAGAAAAGCAACAAAAATCTATATGGGCTAAGAAATACCAAGTACAAAAGACACGTTATTTTGCTTTCTTTTCAACTACTTTTTGATTAATCTTTAGAAAAATATCAAAACCATGGAGAAAATACTGTCACAAACCTAAGGATTATCTGAAGTAAGTTCTACATCATTACAGTTCTATAAGGTGAATGTAAAAGTTATACATTTAGAGATTTTTTGCTGTCTGCAGTTGTATCAATGGAGGATGTATGTTAATTGCACAGGAAGGTCCTTAGAGCATTAGGATTAACTGATTGAATAGAGTAATGCTTCAATTGCAACCTCTTTTCTCATACAGATTTATATGAGATAGATTTTCATATACAGTTTATAAAAAAATGTTACGTGTAAAAATAAAATTACCACATAAAGGAGAAACAGTGTAATGACCCGTCAAGATCATTAATGCACCACCAAGTTTCATGTTATTGGATTTCTAAGATGTCAAGATGGACTCCATGGTTTTTATCCTGAAATGTCTTATCTCTCAAAACTATGCCCATACATTGATCTGTGAGTGTTGTGCATACTCTCGTTTTAACTAGATTTATCTGATGAGTCCAATACACAACTTTCATCTATGCCTTCTCACAAGAAACTGCATGTTTTATGGTATCATATATCCTGATTACATTGTTTATTAAGCTATATGTATGTTTGATGTACTTTCTAATAAATTTAAAGCTGATTTTACATGTTGCACTGCTTGGAATAGTAAACTGGCCTTTTATTTTGTTTTAGTGTCAAGTACCGAATAGCTCAAAATGAGTATGACCAACTATGAAACACTTCAGGGTAAGTGTGATGAAAACAGTAGGATATCCTTAATTTCACGCTTCTTGTCCAAACAATCTCATGGTTTCCAGGAAATCCCACCAACTGGCTTTTAGTGATCTGTCTTAGAATGAGCCCAGTCTCAAGGCAGAAGTTCTGCTTTTAACACTGTGCCTGAAAGATACAATCACCAGGCTCTGATGACAAACAACATATAATAAGAAGCAGACAAATGAAAATAATTCAGGAAATATCCGTCTATAAAAGATGCCAAAGAAATAAAAAAATTGCTAATAGCATTTTACCAGGATAGTTACTAAGGCAAACATGTTTCAGAATTTTTGTCAACAGCCTCCATAACCAAAAACTTATCTACAGGAAACCATATCATTAATTGATAAGAAAATGCAAACAAGAAACAGACTAGTTCTTTGATAAGTTAGGTTTGGTAAAGCAAATGTAGCTATATGTCCAAAATAAAAGAAGTCATTCTATGTCACTTACTAAAAAAAGAGTCAGTCTTTGATGACTATTTGTGATTTGATAAAATGGGTTTTATTTGAATAAAATACCTCTTTCTTAAAAAGAGGAATTGATATAAGTTTGCATAAGAATAGTAGTTTTTACAGAGAAACAAAGGGCAGGACTCCATCTGCCTCTCTTTTCCCTTGCAACCATAGAAAACAACAAATTTAGGCATACACATTCAGATCTCAGTGCAGATGGCCTCTGTCTCTCTAGTGCACACTAAAAGGGAAATTTAAAAGATTCCTTTTCCCTAACCTGGAAGCAATTTCTTATTTTCAGTACTTTTCTGGTTTCTCTTTTTTTTGAAATATACACTTGCTTTGGAAAAAAAAAAGTATTCTATTTGTTAATACTCATGGAGAACAAAATATATGATTATTATCAGTAGATAAGTTACTTATTTTGTTTTACTCTCCAGGTATCTAAATACTCATGGCTGTTTTATCTTTATAGTTGTATGTGCCATTTTGCCTTCAGAAGTAACACACACAAACTGTGAACATGTTTTTGAATAGGGTAGTGCAATGTGAAATCTTATGATCCAGACATATTTCCCTGAGATAATTTTCCTGCTTTTTGACAGTTCTTATTCAGAGAGGTGAGAAAGCTTAAATAAAAACTACCTTCTGACCTCTAGTATTAAGTTGAATTTCTTCTTATATGCTTATGTTTCATTCAGTTAATTGTTTTCTCCTAACATGAGTGAGATCAAGTTACTTTAACATTCCCCAAAATAAAATGTCTGCACATAAAAGAAAACTTGCACGGTGAATGAAAGTTCTGTTAAATTTCTGTAGAGTTACAAAGCTCAGCAGAAGTTTGCTGAGCTTTCTGCAGACTGAGTTTGCAGAAATAGAAAAATCATTCCTACAGTTGCAAGTTTCTGAAGTAAAAACTTCCCAGCAAATAGTGAGAACCAAGCCTGCAGGAACAAACAAGCAGATTGCTAAACTTGTAGCCATGTTATTTAATAAATCTGTTAGAGCAACTTGTTACTTCAGACAGCTGGTTATGGGGAGTAGGATTGCATGCGTGGATGAGATCACACGATTCACACTACCTAAAATCTCCTCAGTTCACACCACCTAAAATCTCCAGAGCATAGTAAAATGATTGAGTTATGTAGCACTTTCACTTCTCCAGGAGGCTATATTTATCAAAGCAGCTCAACTTTAGTAACTGAGAAAGCAGTGTGGTCTGAGATAGTGTCACTACAATTCTGATACTTGGAACCACCTCACTATCTCGTACACTCACTGCCTCTCCTCAGAGATACTCATTTATTCTTATCTGACATGCCATACTAGGTGAAGGGTAGACTGATAAACTTCAGGAAGGACTATTTATCTTAAAAGACAGTGCTGCCACAGTACTATCCTGAAGCTTAATAAAACCTTATTGTTCCTTATTTATCCCAGAGTGGCTACCATATCCTCTTTCACGCATTATTTATTAGCTTCACAAAATGAGTATTTTTACTCTTTTCCATGATAGACTATCCATCCTTCTGGGCACCTTATTAATTTTCATAGCTCATGGTATCTAGTTTGAGTTTGTATGTCTCAAACATGTAAAAATATCTGGCCGATGTTCCAAGCCCCTGTCTGTTACAGCTTCTTATTTGAGCAGATCCAGCTGCTTCAGGTATTTTTTCGGTTTTCAAGAAAAGTACAACTACATGTTTTCCTTCTTTCTTCTGCATGTGCTGGGCTAGAAAGAAAATGTAGCAAAATTATAAATTAGAAGCTGTATTAAGCGATCAAGAAACACAACACACCTTCAACATCAAAACAGTTTTTATTACCTCTATTTTGATAAAGCAAAAGAAAATTATAAAGGTCTAATGGAATGATTCACCACATGATTTGCAGGTCAAACATCCAACTGGCAAAAATTATAAGAAAGAAGAAAATGCACTGCTATCTGTAGCTATTAAAAAAAATTAGATACAGAAATATGAACTACAGGCAGGGTTGCAGCTCTTCGGTGAGCTTAAGTGGGTAGATGATACCTTTTGATACATACTAACAGAATAAAAGTGTTTTTCCATATAATGTCATGTGGGAAAGAAACATCTGGCTTTTTCTATTATTTTTATGTGATTGTAGAATTTACCACATTGAATTTTACTAAAGAATCAGTTTATCAAGTCTTGGTATTATAAATTATGCTGCCCATACTTTAATTTCATTTTAATTGGTAGCCCATTTACATGACCTATGGCTGCTAAAAACTCCTGTATTTCCATTTGTATTTCTACAGCAGCACTATCTGTATCTCTTTTTGCAAGGTGCTTTGTGATAGTCTTTGACAATTCTCCTGGCAGCTGTAGCTCCCCATGTGACAGGCACAACATGTTCTGCAGGTCTGACTGGCTTCTATTCATATTTGGGTCTAAACAGTTAAGAAGCTAATCACTTATTCAGGGAAGAGGGGTCGTGTTTTGCATTTCAGAATGTCTAAATAAACATGCTGTGAATGTTCTCTGAACGAAACAGTCATATTTTGATTTTAGAAAAACGCTGATTTAATATACTAAATACTGTTTTTAAAAAGTCTACTATTTTAAGGATGCAGAAAATAAAAAAATAATTAAAAAATATCTATTGTGCTTTCATTTTTCTCATGGGCTTGCAACACAAAGGGAACTTTTGGTTCTAGCAGAGCCTTTTGATGTGAATTTTACTTTAGATTAATTCCAACTTGTTTTTTTTCATCCTTTGCAGTGAATATGCTAATAGAATTTACTGAATACAGCTCTTTTTGTAAGTTTCTGCATTTTTCCTTTACTGTAAGCTGTAAATCAATAGTAACTGATTCCTGGGGCCAAATACGTTGACAGCAGCTTAATCAACTTGTGTCCATGTTACTTTCAATGTCACCTCTAGCCACAAGGCAGTAAATTCTTTCAGAGCATTTTCCTTTGAACTGTTCTGCTATATTTTCTCTTTGTTTCTTTTAGAACATGATTCTGGCCCTTTCCCTCACAAAGTGCTTTTAGTCAGCAGTTTTAGAGAGTGCCTCTTTCCTCCCAGCCCTACTTGTCTTCTTGTATTTCCTTTATACTTTCCCTCCTAAGAATTTGTACATGTCCTTTTTGGCAAGACTAGTATGCTTGATATTAATAGACATTTTATGATTGCAAAAATCATACTGTACTAAGGCTGAGGTAAAGTACTCCCTGTTTGTGCTATATGTGTCTATCTGTGTCAGATATCTGGCTAAATTCCAGTCATGATTTCTCAAAAAATACAATATGAAGTATATTTTGTAAAATCATCAATTGAAAATATTACTTTGGAGAAGACGTTATGGAAGAAGAGAAATAAATAAATAGGAATATTCTGTATTCACAAATATAAACATTTAGTAAGTCTTTCCTTTGTTAAGTCATATTGATGTTGGAAATGAATAGTCTAGAATTGTTTTGTGCACCAGGTCATCAAGAGCAACTTTTGAACATCCTAGTTTGAAAGCTTAGCTGTAACAGGTTGATGAACACAATTACTTAAAAGAAAGTATTGCCCTAACAAAAAACTTTAAGCAGTCACCTAAACAACTGGATGTAACAAGGAAAATGCCCCATCAGTTCCTCAGCAGATAGGAGTGCCACTATCTTAAATCTATAAAATTATTTATTGATATTATTGCAGAATATGAAAGTGATACAATTATAATGGTTTCATAAAGGTCTACATGTATCCATGACAGCCAAGAGTCAGCCTTACAGTCACTTTGTTAGGTTTAGTCCTTAAAACTCAGTACAAAAATATGAGGTTTTTCTCTGGCAATTCAATGGAAGTGTCTGTCTTAGAAAAGAATCTGTAATGAGAAGCCACTCATACATCAAATAATAAAGTCTGCCTTTGACATAATTGTTAAAGAAGATCCATGATATGTGCCTTTTTTCTTTTTTTCTTTAAACCTTCTTTCTTTTTAAAACAAAACTAGACACTTGTCACAGGTGGGACAAAGTAAAAAAAAAAAACCTGTAGTTGATAGGGGTACTAGATTAGTTCCAGAATTTATAAACCAGTATATTCTGAAACTAGGCTATTCTACTAGACTCTTCACCTTCCTAGATGGGATCTAGAGTTATATTCCTTAGATCTAGCCTTCTCTTCCCCAAGTAGAGAGGCTGTTTTCAGTCAGGCAAAAAGTCATACTGGCTTCTGTTGTGGCACCTGTTTGCAGGTACTAGTCCAGGTGTTACTAGTTAAGCTCCAGGATACATCCAGACAAGTCTCCCCAGTTGTAAAGATTTTCTGCCACTTCCCAGACCCCGTTCTTCAACAGCACTCTTCTCCTCCTTTCCAGGACTTTAAGATCAGTGTTGTCTCTGTCTAAATAGGGTATGTGCAGATCCTATGAATAACCTTCTAATTGATAATTCTCTCATTTTTTTGTTCTTTGAAGGATTCAGGATTTATTTCCTTAGCTCACATTTTATCCAAAATGTATAGCCAGCCTAAAACCAATTGTAGCTAGCAAACAGGTTTCTGCTTGAGAAATCAGAAGTTCAATTTTGAACATTTACACACACAAATACCTGATCCCTGTCATTATTCACAATTTATTTTTTGCCTACTATAACTTCCAAGCAATTTTTAAATTTTGAATATGAGGTTCAGGTATAGGCAGTTACTAAATTCATCTAACATTTAGACAGATATAATTTTCTGATTTGACTTAAAGTGTCAAGTAGTAAGAATTTATTTTAAGTAGTAGCCTACTTCTTTATGATCATTCCAGCTTACAATCCCAGCATGTAACCTAAGTCGTCTTAAAATAGAAGCTGAAAGCAAACAAGTAAAATTAGTAGCTCAGGAATCAAGACCTTTTCCTGAAATGTGCCCTTTGTCCACTTCAGTTTATTTAATTTAAACCTGCTTTTCCACACCTAACACAAGTACAGGAGCTATGTGTTCTCTGCCAATGTTTCCTGAAGATTGCTTTAAGGATGTTTTTCTGACTAGATTTCCATTTCAATGCACTGAGAAAACAAATATTTCTCAAGGTTTATTTTTTAAAATATAACTCTCCTCAATATGGGCTGGAAAAAACTGCTGCAATACACAATAATTCTAGATATTGTCACACAGGTGCTGTATTTGGGAAGGAACGTAAGAATTGTGTGTATATAAAATAATATGTAAACAAAAAATTCTCTTGCATAATGGAAAGACAATTTCATTTTGTTCAAAGAGAAAGTCTTTGAGGTCAGAGCCTCTTCTTATTCTTTCTGAAAGTTTTATCTTTTTAATGTTAAACCACAAGAAATTACTGGTTTAATTTATTTAATTCGACCTGAAGAAGCTCAGACGATCATATCAATGTATACAAATATATACAAATGTCAGAAGGGAGGATGTAGAGTGTGGTGGGTGCTTGGCTATGAGAACCTCAACCAGCTGCTCTCTTGCTACCCCTTTTTAATGGGGCAGAGGAAGAAAATAAGATGGAACAGCTCATGGATTGAGATAAAGACAATTTAAAAGGAAAAGCAAAATCTGCGCATAGAAGCAAATATAAAAAAGAATTTTATTCACTATTTTCCATCAACACCAAGACACCCATCCACTTGTTAGGAAAGAAAGGCTTCTACATAAGCAGCAGTTTCTTGGGAAGACAAATAACATAACCACAAAAGTCTCTGTATCCTCCCCTTTTCCCTCAGCCTTTATTGTAGGCTATTATACAGTATGAGGAATACCACTTTGGTCAGTTTGGGTCAGCTGCCCCAGCTATGTCCCCTCCCAACCTCTTGCCTGTCCCCAGCCCACTAGCTTTTGTGGGAAGGAGAGGTTGGGGAGTGGATGAAGTGAAAGTCTTGATGCTGTCCATTTAAGTATTCAGCAACAGACAAAATACTAGTATGTGATCAGCACTGGTTTAGCCACAAATGCAAAAATCAGCACCACAGGGGCTGCCATGGCAAAAGTTAACTCCATCCCACCAGACCCACCACAAGAATACAGAGACCGCCACATCCAGTGAGATCAGGAGGCAACGGCCAAAACATGAGACACACGATATTCCACCTGGACATAAAGAAAACATTCTTCTTTAATGTTCAGGCAGATAAACAAAACTACAACCTACTCTTGGAGAAATGCAAAAGCTGTCTAGATATGTGTAAGAACCCAAAAACTTGCTCAGAGTCTCTAGAAGAGCTTACTGTTTGTTCATGTACTATGAATTAGATGCACTACAGAAACACTGACAAGGTATGCTCAAGAGGTCAAAACAATAAAAAAACTTTACCGGCAACTTCAGAAGATCAGAGAACCTTGGCAAAAAGCTTGGGGCAGCATTCAGTCAACATAAAATATTCCACAAAGGAATGGATGGGCTAACAGCCCATTTGAACTAGGAAAACTCCAAGCCCATCTGATTTTTTAAGTTACTCAAAACTCTGAGATGAGGGAATTAGAAGAAGAAAGAGAGAAAATACATAGGAAACGATAAGTATAGCTACCACTCCTAGTCCTGGCAGTGTTCAGCTGATAGAAATTCCAAGAAGTAAGGTCAAAATGTGTGCTTGCCTCAGGTTAAATATCCTCTGGCTTTCCTGGGCCCTTCTTCCAGGTGGGACTTCCATTCATCTGGCCACTCTGGGGCTAGATGGGGGCTCCAGAGGCAGGTGTGCATTGACAGCCACTGCCAGGCTGGGATACCGGCCTGGGGAGTGGGGTATGCAGAATGGGGCATGGCCTTACCAGGGCAAGGCCTGGCCTGCCCCTTCCCCTCACACACGCACCCTAAATGTTTTGAGCTAGCAATCCTCCAGTTTGTCACAGCATGTTCCTCAGAAACCTGCTCTGGGTGGCCCAGCTTCAGCAAAGGAGTTGAACAAGATGACCTCTGGAGGTCCCTTCTGTTGCACTATCGCGCAACACGAAACACAGAGACAGAGTGCAGTCACACCTGAGAGAAGGCAAGGAAGAAGAAAGTTTATTTTGGTTTTCACATTATATAGAGTTTTGGAAATGACCATCGATTGGAAGGTGAAGTTACCACCTCTCGAACCACACTGGTCAATGACAAAGTCCATCAAACCTTTCTCCTCCCAGGAGAAAGAATGAGAAACAAAGGAACAGTTAGAAAAACATGTGCATGTTTACAAAAACAGTGTGAGAAATTCCATCACAAGAATGAAAACATCAGAAGGTTGAAAAAATGAGAGTGACACCCTTCCAACTTGAAACATTCTGTGATTCCATCATAGTATATAAAGGTAACTTACTTTTAGTAGGCCCTTCATTAATATATGTAGAATCTTTAATACAGCATACCAAAGGGGAATGTTATCATCTATAACATACCATTAGTTTATGTCACTTTATCTTAATTTCAAATAAAAAGATACAGAGCAAAGAATTACAATGACCTATTAATTCATCATAAACAATGTGACAAATGGGTACCTGCCTGTATATCATAGAAGTGTTGAATGGAATGAAAGAACTTTTGTCGGCTTGTTAGTATGTCAAGGTCACTATGGTAGATCTAATATTGTTGTTGTTTTTTTTTAATAGAAGTTTTCTACAGTTAATAACAACATGGAACTATATGTGAAAACTTTATGGAAAGATTAAATGGAATTTTTACCCTACAGTGGTGCACACATGAGATACTTTCAGCTTCATTATATAGGATTTTCCCTAATGAAAGCAGGATGAACTCCCTTCTTAATATACTGACTTGATACATGTGGAAAGTAAAATCATTCTGTTCTATTCTATGAGGTACACCCTATGAAAATTATAAGAAAAAATATGAAAATTTTAAAAGGAACCCTGCTTATTACAGCTCAGTGTAATGAATAAGGGCTTCTCACTGCAGTAAAAGGCCTTTATTTTGACTATTCTAGAGTACATGGAATCTCCACAGTACCTATGTAGGAGGAACCATCTGGTGTATATGGTGTTCAGCTATTCTAACATTTTTAATTGATGAAAATATACATGCAACATAATGAAATAAAAAAAATTGTTTGGTGGAATTTATGATAACATAATAAGGTCATAGAAAAATCCAGTTTTGAATAACCTATCATTACAAAATGTTGGAAACAGGCAAATTTATTGGACATAGGTCGCTGGAATTAATTAACTACTTTTTAAACTGTAACTTCAGTTTTATGAGGATTCGTTGCTGCATTTGTGTTAAGTGTTTGTGCAGCTCAAAAGAGTTTCTTCGTGTTTGACCAGACAAAAACCTGATGATGTTAAAAAATTCCAATACTTTGAAGTTAAGGCTACTGTCTCTTTGTATTGTGTCCTCAGAAAACATCAAGCACTTGTGGAAACAATGAGTAACCGCAATTTAATTCTGAAATTCTGCTACTTTCAGATATAGATATTGCAGTGAATGTCACCACAGGAGCAGAAGAATACTTCTCCCGGGTGATTATTTTATAATGGAGATCATAATTTCTATCACTTTTTCATTACATCTTAACTGTTCTGTCTTGCTTGGCTGCATCCAAACACTTAATGAAAGTTGCAGCTGTTTTTGCATAAAAGAGCCTTGCTACAAAGAGGGCTGGTTGCATGCCAGAGTTCTATGTATTCAAGACATTCAAAGACTGAATTCAAAGTCTTAAGGCTAATCTAAAAGTGCAGCTATGAAGTACTTAATTAGTCAATAGACAGACAACAATGACTTTTTTTCTTATTTCCCCCCCCCTAATTATTATGCACATTAATAAGCAAGCTGTAGAAGACCTGGGAATAAAAAAAAAAAAATAAAGACATTCCTTACTAAGTTTCTAGGCTTCTTGTTTTGAAGTATCTCATTGACTTTGCATTTGATCTGAATTCACAACCAACTCACACCGACCCCTGGAACAGAGTGTCCTGAAGTTTTACCTCAAAATATGTTATTCATAGCAAGTGAGACAAAGAAGAGAAAATCCACATTAGCCAAAGGAAAAAGAATTAGAGAAGACAAGCTGAAAAACCTTGAAAATTTGAAGGAGAACTCTAGGAGTTTTTTTTTTCCCTAATTCTGCTTACTTGCTCAATGTAAAAATGTAAGCCAGTGCACCACAGCTGCAAGATTCAGTTTGTTTATTAAGGATCATACTTATAATTTCACTATTAAGTAGGTTGTTTGCAAACATATTAAAAAACATACAGAAGTTGTGAAAATCTGATTTTTGAATAAGACCTATATTTGCATAAATCCCTAACGGCTTGACAGAGGTTCATTATGAAGTATTTCCATTGAAAAAATAATTGGATACACAGTGAATAGAAAAGCATATAATATTCCCAAAAATCAATATTACCTGATTTGTGCCTTTAACTGTCTTTTAAAAACTATATATAAGAGAATCTTTTGTCTAAGTAGAGTCATACATATGCATGATTCTCTCCCTTATCCAGCAAACATTTCAGACTAATTTTCAGTACTCTTGAATCAGCTTCCTAAATTCATAATTTGTTAAATTTTTGGGGTTTTTTTTGGGTTTTTTTTTGTTTTGGACTGATTTCAGGTGGAAAATGTCCTCAACCGAAACGGAACTACAGTTTTAGATAGCAATGTATAGATATTTATGCACAGCTAATGTTGACAATACTCAAGCAGTATACCTGCATGGGCAAATCAAGACCATCACATTATATTCCAGGGTGTGATTTGTTGACTTTAGGGTGTTATACTCTAGGGTGGCTGATTTGTTGACTTTAGACTGTATATGGACTGAAGAACTCTTTGGTATCTAAAAGTGGATGAGATTAATTCCTGCCATGGTAATTAATAGAATGGGACATATGGGTATATATTGTGTACCTGTACTTTGAATTAAAGCAGTAGGGATCACTATGAATCAATAGGAATGCAAACATTCCCTTGTTAATGGCACATGTACTAGGAGACTAATGACCCATTCCCCAGGCTTTTGAAACTGAACAGTGAAAACAGGGTGGCTTCATGTAAGTAGAAAAGATTTTTAGGCATTCTAGACCTTTAAACCTGCCAGCAATTAATTTGAGAGAGAGTTCTGAGCCAAAGCTATATGATGAATTAAATTTTGGTGGCTAGGATCATGCCTTGTCATGGTTTTTACTACTAATGGCTGTAATAGCTGTAGTCATTATATTTTTTCCTTCAGCCAGCATGCACAAGCTCAGCTGAAATTATCACAGTCACCTTCAAAACAGGTATGGAGCTTGTCACAGATATTTTATCCTCCCACAAACCCTACAAGAATGCTGTGGTTTTGTCCATAATGAACTAATTATTAAATTGTTAAGTAGTAAATGAATCTTCAACTAAAAAAAATTCTGCCTTTCTTAAAATAAAATGTATATATATATAATATATCACCACCAACAAGAAGTTCTTCAAGTTTATTGATCTGCATCATTAACTGTCTTTCTGGCTATCAAATACTAACAATTTTGTCAATCAAGAAATTGAATAAGTATTATAGTAAATAGTAAAAGAAACAGTAAATATTATGTTATAAAATTTTGTCAAATATTCTGTTTTGGATAAAATATAAAGTAATTATAATGAAGCAATATTTAATGTGTTATTACTCCAGTCTGCTTTCCCCTTTCTTCTCCAATTAAAATCTATTCATCCTACATGATGTACTAAAAAACCCCCAAAACATAAAGCACTGTTGTGTGGACTCTAACATCATTGCTATGACTGTTGCAATTTCGTATTTTTTTAATTATTCCCAGGTAAGGTAGTTTTTTAAATTTGTATTTTTAAGCTTCTCCAACAGATAATTTAATTATTTATCATCTCATTAGCATGCTTGTTGATATTTAATACTAAATGTGCATGTTATTTTTGTTGCTTGATGGTGATTTTCACATCTTTTGATCATTTCTGTTCCTCTTTGCTTATTATCACAAGTTTTTAAGGCCCCAATTATATTTAATTCAATGCCTCAAAAAGACATCCTTTATTTCAGTATTTTTAGAACATGAAAAAGACAAGATACAAGAAGGCAAAACACATTAGCCTATATTTTCACATCAGTATGAGAAATAAAAAAAAGGAGCATCACTTTGCAATCTCTGTTTTTGGTAAGCATGTATTATCACCAAATAAATAAAAAGTTGTAATTTTTGCTGTGTTGTGGGGTTGGTTTGGTTTTTTTGTTTGTTTGGTTATTGGTAGTGGTTGTTTGTTTTTTAATCTCTGAAAGAGAGGCTTTCCAGAAGCTTTAATGTATTATATAAGTATAATAAATAAATACATAAATACAGAAATTTTAATTGTGGTACTTAATTGATTCAAAATAATGCATTTATTATTTAACTAAGTTTACTATTTCATTATTTAATTTAGTGATTTTTAATTACCTACAGCTATTTCCATTTCTCTCTCTATGGCTTTTCCCAAAATGCTGCAGGTTGCCTGAAGCTATTCCAATCTTCAGTGTAAGATTTTGACGTTTTTAGGATGTGCTTATTAGACATTCAGGTGAGAGACTGCATTGCAACACATTCTGTCAATCTCAGAAGTATTTTATGAACGCTGTTGTTATGCATCTTCTCTTTCCAGAATAAAAATTACCAAACTTGATAAGCCTATTAAAGACTTGAGCTGCATCTGAAAATAAGAACTAAAAAAGAATTAAATCTTTCACAGGTCAATAAAACAACATTTATATGTACAATATCCTTTATTAATGTAGGTATTCAATCTGTATCACTAGTTATAAGGCTGGATTGCTAAGGATTCCCTTCCCACCTGAGTTCATTTCCTTCCAGATTTAAAGTGACATTAGATGATCTCTGAGCCCAGTGAAATGGAAGCTGATGGAGCCTTCCCAGCAGTGTCTGTCTTTAGATCATAACATTCATATCTGACAAAGTGGAAGAACGATGCAATCCAATGCTTAAGGTGATAATTAGAGAGAGTGTATTTGAAAAAATCAACACTCTGAATTCACAATGCTAATCAAACATCATGTACAGAAGGGACTGGATAAAACTGTACAAACTTCAACATTTAAGCAGGACAATAACAAATTGTTTCTCCTTCCAACCGCCTCCTTGCTTCTTTAATTAAAGGATAAGCCAATATTTACCCTGAGTTCAGTATTTATGATCGCTATGCAGGATTCAAACAAGACAAACTTGTAACTTCAACACTCATTCAGCAACAAATTCTGGTGCTTCCAAACAGTCGTGAACTGCTGCATCTGGGCAATGGAACACCATTCCAAGAAAAGATCTTATGCCATAACAGCAGAGGTGGAGAGCAGGCATTTCATTGGATTCACTTACAGTGTCTCCCAGTACTTAGCCTGAACCATACCATTCAGTAACACAGCTATACTATTTCATGCAGCTGGTGCTGTATCTTCAAATTTTAGCAAAGAATAGATATAATATCATTCAAGTAAGCAAATTCATTTATTAAGCAATATTCTGGATAAGATTAGAAAATTGATATTGTAACTTAAGAAAAATTTTAATATGTGCAATGCCATTAAGATCTAATAAAGATGTTTTGTATTTTCATTATATTCTATAGTCATGAGTCCTTTCTCTGCATTGTATAGATCCCTCTAGTCCTTTCTCATTCTGCTGCCAATCCGTTCTCCTCAGAAAAAAACCAGTATTCGGCAGTCCTGCCTGTTGCATATGAAAACTGTTCATCTCTTCTATTTCATCTCATTTGTCAGTTATGGCAAAGCTTAGACAAAGCCTCTAAACTTTTGATAATATCTAAAAATCTGAACAAAGACAAGACTTTGACATACAATGAAGTAGTGCAGCATTTAATGTAAATCTACTGTTGAATGAGTATTACTCATAACCACTCATTTGGCTAAGTTGATACACTTTCACAGCTTTCACTGTCTCTCAAAAATAAAGGTTCACAGATAGAATGTAATTTATCACCATATATTTGTCTGATAATTGTACTTTCTCAAATAGTTTCTTTTTATTCTGTTTTTAAAGGAAATAATACTTCTGTGGAAAATATAAAGAAAATAATTTTTCTGAACATGCTAAGTGTTAAAAGCTTTATCTTGCTTTACATGTTAGAGTAACTTAGAATTAGTAGTATACAGTAACATATTTTGAAAGTTTAAATGCCTTTTAAACAGCTATTACAGTTGCAACTAAATATCTAGTCTTTAATCAAATCAGTGAAGTTGTAAATACCTCCAAGATCTTTGACCAAACACCACCATGTCAACTAAACCATAGCACTAAGTGCCAGGTGCAGACATTTCTTAAACACTTCCAGGAGTGGTGGTGACTCTGCTACTTCCCTGGGCAGCTTATTCTAATTCTTGACAAACCATGAGTGCAAAAATTCTTCTGGATGTTCAACCTGAACCTCCCTTGGCACTTCTTGTGGCCATTTCCTCTTGTCCCAACAGTACCTGCCTGAGAGAAGAGGCCAACCCCACATGGCTACAACCTCCATTCGGGTACTTGTAGAAAGTGAGAAGGTCTCCCCTCAGCCTCCTTTTCTTCAATCGAAACACCCCCAGCTCCCTCAGCTGCTCCCCATATGACTCACTCCCTAGACCCCTCCCCAGATCTGTTGCCCTTCTCTAACACACTCCAGCACCTCAATGTCCTTCTTGTAGTGAGGGACCCAGAACTGCACACAAGATAGAAGATGTGGCCTCATCAGAGCTGACTAAAGAGCTAATAATTTCCCTAATCTTCCCTATTCCTGATGGCTGTTTATTTCTGACGCAAGCCAGGATGCCACTGGCTCTCTTGGCCACCTGGGCACACACTGACCAATGTTCAGCTAGCTGTTGACCAGCATACCCAGGTCCTTTTCTGCTGAAGAGCTCTCAAACTTCTCTTCCCCAAGCCTGTAGTGCTGCATGGGGTTGCTGTAGCCCAAGAGCAGGACAGGGCACTTCACCTCATTGAACCTCATGAGCCCTGGCCCATTGATCCAGCCTGTTGAGATCCCCCTGCAGAGCCCTGCTACCCAACAGTCCCACCCAGCTTAGTGCTATCTGTGAACTTATTGAGGGTGCACTTGATCCCCTCCTCCAGATCATTGGTAAAGGTATTAAATAACACTGGTTCCAGTGTTGAATGAGCTTTGAAAAACCCCAGCAGTGACCAGCCATCACATTCACCGCCACTCTCTGGGACAGCCATCCAGCCAGTCTTTTACCCAGTCAAAAAGAGCACCTGTGCAAGCCATGGCCTGCCAGCTTTTCTAGGAGAATGCCATGGCAGACAAACGTTTTACTGAAGTACAGGTAGACAACATCAACAGCCTTTCTGTCATCTACTAGGTTGGTCAGTTAGTCATAAAAAAAGATCAGGTTGGTCAGCAGGACACACTTTTCCTTAACCCATGCTGGCTGGGCCTGATTCCCTGGTTGTCCTGTACCTGTCATGGAGGTGCTGTCAAGATAATGTGTTGCATAGTCTTCTTAGGCATTGAGGTCACACGGACAGGTCTCTAATTACCCCTATCCTACAGGTTTTTTATGTCTTGTGCTTCATGTTAATTGAAAGCAGGGTTTCAATGGATATCACTATGGAAATTACCATTCTACCATAGCAATATGTTGTACAGACTTTATTATGAATATATGATAGTAGGGAAAAGGTTATAAATGTCAGCAGATTCAAATCTGGAACTGTTTGTGAGAAAGAAATCAGAAATAACTAACCCAAATCCCCCATATAGTTGTCACCTCTGTTTTCCCCTTCATATCATTATCAACTCAGCTTTTGTATAACTTCATGTAATAGCAGGTAGTGCAATGCATAGTTGTAACCAAACTAGAACCAAACCTGAAGGTTCAGTACCAGACCAACTACACCATCAAATTTATGTGGGCTAGAGAAATGTATACAAGCCCAAGCATTTATTGATATTCTAACTGAAGAATTAAAATTGAAGAAGAATTTTTATTAGTACATTTACAGTGATAGTAACAATTATAGACCAGTGTATCCAATTAGTGATCATTCCCTTTTCATGATAAAGTTAAAACTGATCTAACTGAATAGTATCTGCCTGTTTCTTTGGTGTTATTCTTACCTTTCCATTTTTGTTGAACAAAAGAAAAAAAACCTAGCAAAACCTAAACCAAAGCAATCCCAAGCAGTCAAATAAACAAAGAACCCAATACACACCTGCAGATGAGAAGTAATTTGTATTTCCAAGTTCTTTACTAGAAGGGAAATGATATCATTCTCACTCCATTGTCTGCTGAAGTTCATATATGATCTAAAGCTCCCCTTTTCTTTATTAGTCCATATCTATGATTTCTATGTAATTATTGTATGCTCTATGAGATATGTGTGTTTTTTTATCTCTAAAATTGGTCCCTAGCTTCCAAGGTAGTATTTCTTTAATGCCTATTAATTGACCATTGATGATTTCTTTATAGCCTTGGGGATTCTGTTCTTATCTTTTGTGCAGACATTCAGGGTGTATATCCTAACATCATTGCTCTAGAGTCATAGATAATTAATTTTCTCCAGAATAAGTGCTGCTTATTACTATCTCTCAGTAATAATATTAATAGAACAGAATTAGTAGCCATTAACTACAAGAAACAACAGCAAAAAAAAGTTACTATAACACTAGGTGTTACAATAAAAAATTATGCTAAGCGAAACCTGAGGTAAATTAGATAATATACAATTAGCTTTTTAGCGACTACAGAGATTGCCAAAATTGTTCCAGGTAGGCCAAGTTCAGACAAAGCAAGCAGGGTCAGTTAAAATTCTGGGCCTTTGTATACTTTCTGCAAGGCTGTGGCCTGTTAGTAGTATGGTAACATACTCTTTGTGTACTGCAGGACAACAATTTTACATTTGTCCAATTGAATGTGCAGTGATAAAGAGCTCTATTTCTCCTTCAAGAGAAGGCTGAAGGGAGGGAGAAACTGTTTTTTCTGTTTTCAGAGAGAAGATCCCAAGATGCTGAATTGTATGAATGCATTAAATTGTTGACAATGGAAATCAGCTCCTGAAATTGAAAACACTGGAAGAGTTCCAACAACACAACCCGATTTTCTAATTGCTACAAAATAACACAGCTCCACTGAAATTGCCCCAGTTCAATGTTTGGCAGGAAATGAGAAAAAAAAGGAAACATGCTTCCATATGCAGAGCCAATTTTTCTGTTGAAACCTTAAGACTAATCAATGGTTATTGGCCCACATTTAGTTTTTTTATAACAAGAAGAAAATTTAAAAAAAATAGTATTAAAGGTATTTCACTTTGCTTTTCCTGATCAAAATTCTACTTTACAGCCAAATATATGGAGTATCTTACATATGTTGGGTAATTATTTTGTCTTTATTGATCTCAAAAATTGCTTTTACACAGCAATCAAGTCTACATTTTCTTATATGACCACTGGTGATTTAGTTACAGCTATGGGACCTCTTTTATAATCCTGTGCCTTTCTTTTCATATCATATCATATCATATCATATCATATCATATCATATCATATCATATCATATATCATATATCATATATCATATATCATATATCATACCATATCATGTCTGCAGCCTTTTACACTGCACTGTCCCTTTCAAGACTGCTGTTGATCTATGATATCTGTATTTATATTGCTACTACTGTTAGTGTGATAAATATTTCCATCTATATAGCATAATTACCTTCTACTACCATCTATAGAAGAAATACACCACATGATTATATAAATCTAAATTAAAATTAAGAAATTGAGTAATAGTTAATAAACTGATAAGTAATAAACTGAGTAATAATTAGTAAACTGATGATATGGTTAAACAATTTTAATTTTATTCAGTTTACAATTTAATAATTTTATTCAGACAGGCTAAGAGTAAGACAGACGAAACTGGAAAAGTCTTCAAGCCTTGAAAAGTTGAACAAAGCTTGTTATTTCTTGCTAACACTGATTCCTGCTCGGTATTTTATTCTTAATATTCAGAGACAGACTCCAGAATTCTTGCTAGTTCACAAGTTTGTAGAACACATTTTCTAAGGTGTAACCCATCACATCAGCTTGTGGATAGCTTACCTCTTAGTAGTTCTCCAAGTAAAAGTTCTGACCTTGTATCTCAGAACTGTTGTCTGTGATTCTGTGATGGGTTGGCCTTGGTTGAATGCTAGTTTCCTACCATGCTGCTCTAGCACTCTGATCCTCAGCAGGACAAGGAAGAAGAAGATAAGATGAAAATAAACACTTGTGGATCAAGATAAAGGCAGTTTTGTAAAGCAAATCAAGTTTGAGTGCACAAAGCAAAGAAAAAGATCAATATATTTTATTCTCTACTTCCCATCATCAAACAATGTCCAGCCCTTCCAGGGAAGCAGGGCTTAGCATGCATAGCAGTTGCTCTAGAAGACAAATGTCATAATAATAAATTATTTCCTTCCTCCTCTTTTTTCTTAACTTTTATGTCTGAGCAGAGGTTTTATGGTATGGAATATCCCTTTTTGTCAGTTTGGGTCAACGATGTCCCCCCAAACTCCACTGGTGGGAGATGGAATGTTGGAGATAGAGCACTGATGCTGTGGGAACACTGCTCAGCAGTACCCAAAACATTGCTGTATTACCAACACCTTTCTAGATGCCAATGCACAGCACAGAGCTATGAGAGTGCCGTGGAGAAAATTAACTCCATCTCAGCTAGACTAAATACAGCCCCACATGTTCAAGCTCTGCAGCAATAAGAACTTCAACAGTTACAGGTGAGTAATTATCATGCTATGTTCACAAAAAAAAAAAAAAGATCTAGTACTTTGGGATACTGCAGAAGTTTGTAATTCACTCCCACTTCATGTTGGATTCACATACTGCAAACTGTATTTCAAAGCCTGTGAGACTTCCAGAAATAACTAGGTCCTGACCCACAATTGTTGAACAGAAAAGTAGTGATTTCATGAAGTGATTTTAAGAGCAATTACTGGAGGAAAGTTCCCTGGGTCATGCTGGTTCTATAAAATCTAAAGGAAATAAAACATAAGAATTCCCTCAAATCCTCTGCATTTCTGGTACAATCCCATAAGTTCAGTGACCAAGCCACAGGCTTTTTTCATGTATCACAATTTCAACTTCTGGTTTATGCTAGCTTTAGACTCTTATTAGGAGTCACACATTCCTGAGCAGTGCTACACAGAAGTAAATTAATATATTCTCTGAAAACTAAAATAGCAAATTAACCAGCCTAAAGAACCTCCAGTCAAGAACACCTAACAAGATAAGGATCTATATTCAGGCCCAAATATGTAAGAACATGATCAGTTTGAAACACCTGTTCTGAAAATGTTCAAAGAGCCTTGTTTGTATTCAATCTTAATTTGAAACTATCTCAGAATTGGAACAAACCACCATCGCTGTTGTGTGAATACTATGTTAACTAAGTGGGAGTAACACTTCTTTAACACTTCTTGCTAAGGTAATGTTATCGACATAGTGTTTAGGGACTGGTATTATAATGCCGATAATTTTCCTTTTGTGCTGCTTGTAATAGTAAAGCTACTTCTGCCAGAAGTAGAAAAGATATCTTCTTCAAAAGAAGAGAGAAAGAAGAAAATATAAATCAATCTAGAGCTGTGAATCTGGCCTTAAAGTAGAGCCCAAGCCAGGGTAGGCATTATGACTCTGTAAAGTCAAAATATTCATAAGAATGTTAAGACAACTGAAAACTGGGTCTCAAGGAGATTCACTTCTACATACATGGGTTCCTCACAGAAGCAGATGACTACACAAGAATACTTCTAGAACACTTCCGTATTTACAGCTTTTTGTATAATTGGATTATACAAAAATACAGATGAAATCTTTTGTAACTGCTGAAGAGTATTCCAACACGAAATGTGTACTTTTCTGGATAATTGCTAGAAGAATAAATAGACTTTTTGAATAGGATAAGAGAAAGTCATTCTCCATTTTCTTCCTGTAAAGCTTTGCAATGTTATATAGGGAAAAGAATCCAGATCCATAGAGCAAAGGAAAGAATCAATCTGTCTAACTGTACCCTTCTGAGTCTGACACTCATTTAAAATAATGTATTGTATAATGCATGGACAGTGTTAGAATAAAATGGGAGTGAATAAGGTGCTATCAGTTCCATAAATAGAATGCAAATTTTCACCATCACAAAGGATTTCCTAAACACTAGGTCATATGGTTCTGTTTCACTGGCTTGAAGGAGAGACTTCCTTTTTTTCTGAATCCATTTTTCCTATTCCACATACAGTAATATCATCTCTATTTAACTTTAAGCTGAATTTCTTTATGAAGACTATTCTCTAAGCAGCTCAGAAAAATCTATTCTCTAGGCAGTAAGAAACATTTCAACTGTGTTTTTAAAATGATTACTGGACTAATCACTTCCATTCAAGAGTGAAAGGAACCAAATGGCCTATAACAACATGTGCCTAGCTACTCACACAGTTAAGAGGACTATATACACTTGCTAAACCAAACTTCGTCAGGACCTTTGAAATTGCAGGGTATAAAGACAGATGTTTGCTAGGTTTAGAAGTTTATAGGCATAAATAGCAACCAGGAAGAGGTTTTCCAGTGTTTCTGTAAATATTACACTTCAGCTGTTCATTTTCAACTTTATAGATGGCCTTTTGTTCTTGGTTTGGTTTTTTTTTTTTTTGTTTCATCACAGTAAGGCTACTCTGTTATGTATATAAATACTTCAAAAAGCAAAATTTAAAAAATTAATTTACAGCTATTTATCTACAGCCTTATAGTGTTCTATCCCCAATCTCACATCAGAATGGCTTTTCTAAAACTATTTACTGAAAGAGAATCCTAATTTCCATGATTTCCCAGTATCCATTCTTAATAGATGACAAATTATTTGATATATTTTTGTAGCTCATAATTTATAAAACAAACAGACAAACAAGCATAAACATCTAGTAGAGTTGCATAAAATTTTACAGAAGGACAATTTCTCCATTTTCCTATGGGAAAAACCCACCCTTTTAGTGAAGATTGCATTTTATAACCAAACTGGTACTAGAAGCAACAAAATGATTGAAAGTTATTTATATTTCAACATTACATTCTCCTAAAGGAAAATCTGGGCTAAAAACCATCACAACAGGAAATTTTGTGTCAAAAAAATATGCACTGTACTTGTGTAAAAAGGCCAGACACAGTAGGTAAGTACCTTTACTGGAATCCCTTTGGAAAAGCAACCTTATTCCTAAGTGCAAAATTAAACAAAAAAAGTTAGGCTAATGAAACAACTTATAGATTTTTTTTTTCCTTAGAACTGCAATATGAATTAACACACAAAAAAATTTGACTTCCTCATGTGAAAGGAAAACTAAGCAGATAAACTGCTCAAAAATATTTCTGCTTACTCAATTTATCAGTATGTATTAGTACTTTGATTCTCTCCCATATTACTACAATGCTTCTTTCTCCAAAGTATCATGGAACAAGCACTTTTTTTATATCAAAGGCCTAAGAAAAAAACAAGGCTCTGACAGTGACATTAGAACTTGAAGTTTTCCTTATACCATCAAACTCCTCTCTCTTTGAAACCTCGAGAAAAGCACAGCAACTCTGCCCTCCCCACAAAAATTAAAAAACATAAATAAAAAACATAAGAAATGGAATAATTTTTAGGTGTCAAGTACCATTCATAGGTACAGGCCTAGAAATTACAG
Organism: Leptocoma aspasia; assembly: GCA_013399835.1. Classification (NCBI taxonomy): domain Eukaryota; kingdom Metazoa; phylum Chordata; class Aves; order Passeriformes; family Nectariniidae; genus Leptocoma; species Leptocoma aspasia. The sequence continues at coordinate 6,093 of VXAX01007780.1, read as the reverse complement.
AATGCACTATTGCAGGGTATCATTCTATCACTGTTTATTATAAAGAAACATGACAAAATTAGCTGGAAGTCCATTTCAGATGGATGAGTTATTTTTCATCATTTTAGTTTTATTCAGAAAATATAGTAAAGCCTGCTAGAAAGTAGTAGAAATAGTAGTTTAAGGAACTGGAGTTCAGAACAAAATGTTAAATTGCTTTAAAGCATATTTGTACTTCTCATGAATAAAGTACCAGCTCTAAAGAGCAAAACAAAAAATAGCAGAGCAGAAAGGCAAGGGCTTGATGGTAGAAAAAATGGTATTTCAACCTGAACAGATGTTTCTTTGAAAGTTTGTTGCTTGTTCTCAACATTTTGAGAATTTCGGTCCATGAAAATATGGATTTTGCTTGATCAGGTGAATTTTGTCAGAGAAATATAAAATTAAGAAAACAGCCTGCAGCTGAATTATGTGTAGCTAGATTTACAAAAAGGTTTGTTCATTAAAAGAACAAGAATATACAATGAAGTTAAAAGTTTCAAACATGAGAAATGCTCTTAGGGCCAGTTTTGATTTCAAGATAGGCAGTCAAGAGTTAATAAACTGAGGCCATGAGGAGGCCCACTCTAAAATGAACCAGGCTGAGAAATTTGTTTAAAATAAAGCAAGAAACATTCACTGAACAAGGGTCTACATTTAAGACCATAGAACTCATACAACGACATAATTATTAAGTTGGAAGGAACTTCTGGAGATCATCTGGCCCACACCTTCAGCTCAAGCAGTGTTTCCTAGATCCAGGAACAAGTCCAGATGCCTTTTGAAAATCTCCAAGGGTGGAGACTCCAAACCCCTCCGGTGAACTTGCCAAACTGGACTCCAGATGCATCTCACCAGGGCTGCTCTCTCCCCATCCCTGATCTGCTGAACACTCCTAATGCAGAACAGGATACTGTCAGCCTTCCTTGCAAGGACGCACTGCTGGCATAACATTCCATTTGGTGAAACTAAATGAAATCTAGACACAGTTGCAGCAGAAGCTCCTCTTGGAAAACATTTGCTGAAAACAACCTCTGAAAGCTCTTATAGATTTATCATGTAGAAAGAGGGATTTTGACTACAGGAAATGCTCTGATATAACCTAGGATAAATAGATTTTTGTTTTTATAACCCCATCATGTGGTTAGCCTGTAGTCATGATGCAATTTCCCAGACATTTTTTCTCTTCTGTTTCCAGATCATGATCCCCAGCATAAAGCAAACTTTTTTTTGAAACTACTTTTTAAGTCCATAGACAAGGGGGAATGGTTTTAAGCTAAAAGAAGCTATATTTAGATATGGTGTTAGAAGGAAATTCTTTAGTGTGAGTGTTGTAAGCACACAGCTTGTGGGAATTGGGAGTGGGGCTGTGGCTGAGCCTCATCCCTGATGGGCTACAGCTGTGTCAGACAGGTGACTGGAACTGCAGGTGATGAGCCATGGAGTGCTGAGGGGCACTGACCAGTCACAAAGGGGTAGAGAGGACACACAGGTGGGATGCATGTGAGACCAAGAGTTTAAAAGGTTGTACTGAGGAACAATAAAGAGCAGATGCAGGTGTTTGCAGCCTTCTGAAGTGTTTGATGTTACTCTGTATGAGCAGATGCCTGAAACCTTTTTTTGGTGTTGGTTGTGGCTCCGCTGTCCCTCTGCTATATGTGGGGGTGGTGAGACACTGGAACAGCTTCCCAGAGCTGGTGTGAATGCTCCTTCCCTGGAAGTGTTCAAAGCCAGGCTTGGTGGGGCCCTGGGCAGCTTGATCTAATGGGTGGCATGCCTTCTCATGGCAGGGGCCTGGAAATTAGAAGATCTTTAAGATCTCTTCCAACCCAAACCATTCTATGATGAGTGCCGTTAAGCTAAATATGGTTCTAGATATAATAGAGAAACTATGTCCTGTAAATGGATTCTTGCCTCTTCATAATGCTGAAGTATTTGATAATTTTAATTAATGAATCCTGCTTGTGGGAAACAATATAAGTGCCAATATTTTCCCTTTTTTGGAGATCTGGTACTCCATTGAATACTGCTTTTGGTGTAATTTGATGTACTATGTGCTATTGGTATGCATTAACATCCACGGATGTTAACATCCTAAATATTTAGGAGACTTTCCAAGGATTGTAAAGAGAACTTGATCTATCCCTTTGTATCTAGAATAACAACACACTGGTAGGTATTCAACAGTTAAAAATAGGACTATGAGCTCTGGGAAACAGTTTTCAATCTCCTATCTCTTCTTAGTGTTATTAACACAGGGATTCTATGTTAACATTAAACTGAAGATGGTTCTCTTGCTGAGATCCGAAATTCAGTAGGTGAAGTTAATGAGGATTAATAACTCTACCTGAACCACACTTCTCCACATCTATCTTTCCATTCACATTTTTTACCTGGCTGGTTCCTGACAAAGAAAAGGGACAATGAAAAGGCTCAGCTGTCTGAGTCTCTGTGACTCAGGTGGGGATCAAACCACGTGCTAGCTGAATGAAGTGGCATACATGTATGCAGACAGGTTTATAGAAAACTCCAGGAGTTTCTAGTCTACTTTGTGGGAGTATTTAGGCCAAAGGCTTTGGAGATACAATGGTTCCAAAGACATTTCTGGCAGCAGCAGCTTCAAGACATCTGTCAACTGTCGATAAGCATGTTAGAACAGTCGTCTTCTGTTTTCCCAGTAAGTTTGTCCTACAAGGAAGCTTAATAAATCAAGTTTTCCTCCCCTCCAATGTTATGCTTCAGTCAAATCATCCTTATTGCACATAGGCTGTCCTGCACGGCTTCCGTTCTCAGACAATATATAGGAAAAATTGGTAAACAATTTTACTCTTTTTTTGACTCTTTTATTACATTAGTTATGGTTTTCCATTTTGTTGCAAAGGATCATTTATAAGATCTTGCAATTCTGCTTTCCTGATCTTAAAAATTTCTTTTGAAAAACAGTAATTTCTTTCAAAAATAATGTGTACAAATAGGGAATACAATACAGGTTAATTACCTTGAATAATAACTCCACCAATATCCAAGATTTTTTTTTTGTTTTGGCCTGAGAGAACACTCATATCTCTAAATATAATTAATTTACAATATCTGAGTGGTTCATGACTTTTTGCTTCAGAAAACAAATGAACTAGAATAAAAATATATGAACATTAATTTCTCAAAAGTCATGGTCTCTAGCTCTACATGAGGCCTTTAATAGCTATTACCATCCACTTGGCACCACAACTGACCATTTATAAGATGCTGTAGAAGACAGGCATACAGGTAAAAAGCCTGGCACTGTCATGTAAAATTTTTGATTTGAAATTAATTAAAAACATTATGATTTTCTTTTAGCCCCATATTTGTCTTGAGGACTTTGGAGGATAGAGAAAAGAAAAAGATTTTCAACTCTTTTATCACAGTTATGCATCATAAAACAATTATTTGAGTAATTGCATCTTGAATTACTTTCAAAACCTTTCTGTGAATTATGGAAAATGAGTGAATATGAAATATGAAAATACTTTTAAGATCACTATTTCAAGTAAGAAATCAGGACTAACATGATTGTGAAAAAAACATAGAATTGCAAATACTGTTTCTAGGTTCCTGTTTGATGTTTTTATTTCTTAAAAAAGACTTAATTCCAAATGAAAGAGAAAGTGAATTTGCCTAAATTTAATTTTAAAAATTATTTTAGAGATTTAAAATTAAAATAATCAATTTTAAGTGCCTATACAAGTACTCACTCCTTTTTCTCACCGTTTCCCCCAGCATTTATTGCTGAGCATGGCCTCATCTGGTATGGAATGCCAATCCAGGTCAGCTGTCCCAGCTGCGTCTCCTTCCAGCCCTTGCCCAACCCATCTTACTTGCTTTGGCTGGGGGGTGGGGCAGAGCAGGGGGCAGAGCACATTTTGCAAGAACTACTCAGCAATAGCCAAATTATTGAAATTTTACTAACACTGTTTAAGCCAAAAATCCAAAGCTCATCATCATAGGGGCTGGTATGAAGAAAATTAACTTAATCCCAGCCACGTTGTGTACATAAGGACGTGGCAGACATTACTGTACTGAACTACAAAACAACAGAATCTCCAAGCAAAAATTTGAACCCTTCTGATTGTTTATCTGTGTTCCACCATAAAAAAAATCTTGGTGAAAATATCTCTCAATAAATGAATTCTTAAACTCATAAATCGAAGGCTTCAAAGATCTACAGCATGTAGACTGTGTGTTTGAACAAAAGTGTGTGTTTGAATAAAGTTTTAAAACAAAATTATGAATACAGAGTTCTACATCCAGGATTTCTTCATTAGCTTTAGAGGAAATGTGTAGGAGTATAAAGATCCACACTGTGGGCACTGATGAATTGAGTAGGGCTTAAGGAACCACAGAATAAAATCAATATGAACACAAGTTCTGAAAAAATGAAACATTAATAACTGAGAAATAGATTCCAAATTTGACTCAGGTACATACTATATGGTCATTGCAGAGCTTTAGCAGCTTTCCTCTAAAAAATATTTCCTTTAAATCCAGTGAAGCAGGCAAAATCTGCTTTCCATAGGAAGACAGGAAAACAGAATTCACTGTCTTGAATAATAACATATGCTGCAATAATAATTTATTTTTTACTCTGTCTCAAATAATTCATAGAAGCTGTTGGGGGGGAAACAGCCACTAATAGAGTGTACATCATGTACCAGCAACACTGCAGGCATTTCCAAAATAAACAGTGCATTTGACAGCAAAGTCATAGGGAACAATTTGTGACTAAGAGCTATTTAATACATTCGAAGAAGAATGTAAAGAATACTTTTCAGAACATCTGAAGAATCTGAAAACTTTTAGAAAATCTTTGCCTGATATTCAGTTATCATTGTGGGCTTTTGAAAGTACTGAAAGAGGTTCATTGCTTTTTCTTTTAAATTAATGCAGTACACAAAAGCTTCCAGAATTACAAAATATAGAAAAAATCCCCAAAGTTAAGAAATGGAGAAGCATTCCCTGAACTACTCTCCATCCTTTGTATGATTTAACAGTTAAACAAAAAAACAATCCTGAACTTGTAACATTTTGGGCATTCATGTACACCTCTTTCACAGTCCTGTGAAAATAAGAATTGAAGAGATTTCTGTAGGATTTTGTCAAATTGTGTAGCAAGAATAAGGAAACACATTTCTTTCTGGAAGACAATATGTCTGCTGCCTGCCTCTCAGTACTTTCTTTGAAACAATGAGTTTTATCTTTT
>VXAX01007779.1:0-57346 GCA_013399835.1 Leptocoma aspasia | reverse complement strand
TGTTAGATATAAATGGGCCAGGAGACAAAACTCCCTTTTGATGGCCTTTATTAAGTGACAGCTCTTTACTGGGAATGGGAGTCTCGATGCCACCGCCCCCCCAGGTGTTGTGGACAAGAAGGAGGTGCAGCCTTGCCACTACTGACAAGTCTGGCNGCCGTGCTGCTGGTAGGTTCGGGGAGCTGCCTGGCGCGGCTCCATGCCCTCGCAGGCGGGGTCAGGGGCCGCTCTTCAGTGTTGCGTGGTGCCGGCAGTCCTGCATGGCCCCGCGGGGGGAGAAGCCTCGTGCCCTCCCGCGCTCCGGGGGTAGGCTCGGGGAGCCGGCGCGGCACGGGTCTCTGCAGGATCAGGGCAGGATCAGGGACAGGGCACCGGCAAAAGGGAAGGGAGTTGACTGGGTTACATGACAAAGGGGTGGGGGGGAAAACTGGATAATACAACTGAACAAGATCAATACAGTTTTAAACAGCAACTTCAAACTCGGAACTTCAAAACCAGAACCGTGGTAAGTGACCCTTTTTTTATTCATAACAGCTTGGAATTCTCAGAAACGGCTCAGCTTGGCTACTTCAAGGACTTTCCCACCCAGAGAACCGAGCGCTCCCAGCTTGTTAACAGTGCATTTGCTACAAATGCGATAGAAAGTGCAGTTGGCTGCCGGCACTAGAGCTGCTGCAAGTTGCCCTTTGCACGGCAGCAGCAGCTTGCGGTGACGTGAACAGTACTCCCACCTCCCACCTGGCTCAGCCTGGACTCCACACAGCACTCAGCCAGAGCTACGGGGAGCTGAAATTCTCCGTGGCAAACTCTGCGCGGCAAACCGTGCCACCCCCGCCCCCGCATCTCTCACCTCCTGGCAAAGAGAGTAGCTGCCTCCTCCTACTGGCTGCTCCCGGCTGCGGGCAGCTGCCGCCCTGCAGGTAGGGGAATAGTTCAGACAGCTCAGCTGACTGTTCTTCCCCGATGCTTTTGTATTTCTCTCCATTTCCCCGAGCTGGAGGGGACTGGGGGGGAAGAAGGGAGGGGAGAGCAACGAGAGCGCGGGGAGGCCCAGGCGCGGTGGTGGGACGGGACTGGACGGAACCGGACTGGACGGACCCCCGCCACCCCACGGCGTGGCGTTCTCTCGTTCCTACCAGAGAGAGGGAGAAGAAGGGCGCAGCGTGCCGCAAGAGGTACAAAGGCGTCCCCGCCACTGCCTGTCCGCACCTGCCTGCCTCCCACCCAGCCCCGGCGCCACTGAGCCCACAGCCCGTGTCCGCACACCTAGAAACACCATGGAAAACCGCGCTGGGGTGGCGCTGGTGTCAGGGTTGCGTATAGGCAGCTGACTAGATGGAGCGCAATACTTGCTTTCCCGCCCTTTTTCATCCTTACCCAAGGCGCATGCCTGAATTGCCGCCATCCTTGGAAGCTCAAGTGAGTGGCGCACCGAGCCGCCATATTGGGTGTGGCGTTAAGTGTCTTCATCGTCTCCTCGTCGCCATCTTTGGTACTGGCAGAACCACTTCCGGCTGGGGAGCCATCTTTGTTGTTGTACCCTTAAGGCCCCCCCCACTCCCCACAAAGACGTCTGGCTAGTCGGCTGCCTGAACCCGGCCCCGACGCCGATCCCGCGCTCTCAGCGCGATTTTCTGCTACTTTTCCCGGCTTGAGGACACGGGTTGCAGAGTCAGCGGTGCTGGAGCCGGGAGGCAGCCGCGCGAGTGGCGGCAGGGAGCGGCAGCCATGCCGCTGCCGCGTTCCTGCCGCAACCGCCATCTTGAGTGTGGNNNNTCTTGAGTGTGGCTCGAGCCGGATCTGCCTCATGCAGGGTCCTCGCACGCTGTCGTTTCCGCCAGCTTGAGAGGGTCACGCGCGTGGGCAGTTCTGTTCCGACCTCACTTGCCCGCACGCTGTCCCCGGCCCGTGGCGCGCTGCGACGGCACCTCTGCCACCCGCCGAAACCGGCCCCACCGGGCCGCCCCCACCTCTGTCATTCTCGATCACCACCCCGCACGGTGGCCGCTCCTTGCAGCGCCGTGGCCCCCCGCTCAAGCTCGGCCGTGTCCCTTTGCACTCCTAACTCTCCTTCATCCCTCCCCTCTATTTACAGACACCACCCCGCTCACCGGTCGCTCCTGCCCCTCGCCCTTCCCCACGCACGGCAACCGCGCAGCCCGCCGCTGTTCAGCCAGCGGCGAGGGGCCGGGCGCTGGATCGAGGGGCGGCAGTACGACTCTCTGTCCACAAGGCAGCAGCACTGCCTCCTTGCTCAGGCTGGGGCTGTGACGGGCTTTGGGGGCAGGCAGAGAACGAAGGCTAAACTTGCCAGAGCCCTTTTATTCTCTTCAGCCCCAGCATCTGTTCCTATGGTTTCAGGGCACTTGATTGGTTCATTCCTAGATAAAACCGTTATGGCATTATTTTCAAAACTACTACCCATCTCTAGTCAGAGTTTCCTACATTCCTGTGTACAATAGAGTGGATAGAGGGTTTCTCGAATGAATTTAGGGATAAAAATCCTAGTCTTTGCCAATACTTATAAAATCGAAAAACTTGACAGGTTTTAGTATTCTACACCCACCCCTCCCTGTGAATTTTCTGGCAGCTTTGGGTCCCTCTGGGGGAGGGCAACCCAGCATGACCCCCCCTCATTCTCCACTCACCTGCTCCTCCACCGCAGCGTGGCTCTCTCTCCTGGTGACGTTGGGGTGCCCCAAATAACATCAGAGCCCCCAAGTCTCCACCCCCTCCCCCTCAGCCTTTTTTCCTCACCCCCAAAGAAGGGTGTCCTGGACAGCACTGCAGCGCTTTATTTGAGCCCTTTCCACATGTACATCCCCCCAAAAAGGGACTCTGCTGCGACAAGAATGGGTGGCAGCCCCCAGAATGGTTGAAGTTCTTCCCCAGCTGGGCAGTCACAGGCGAGAGGCAGAAAAAGGGAGTGGCAGTGGAGAGGACACAGGAAGAAAAGGAAGAACAGGGTGCAAGATGAAACTGGAAAAAAAAAAAAAAACAAACCAACCCAGAAAAAAAACCTGGGATGGGCAGCATGACAGAGAGGGATTAAAAAAGAACAGGGACAGGGAATGGGACACAAGCATCCAGTGAGAAACAATGGCATGTGGAGCACTACAGAGCCACAGAGAGTAAATAAAAGAGGAACACAAGTGAGGCATGGAGAAGGATGGAGAAAAAGACAGAGTGCCAAACACACAGTGAAGACAGAGGGATACAAAGAAGGAAAGAAGGACAGAGAGAGGCAATGACCACGGCACATGCTGGTGAGGGGAAGGTGGGCAAGGTGCAGCGCAGGGATGGAGGAAGAGAGGGATGGGCAGCATGATAGAGGCTTATCAAGAGAAGGGTACAATGAGGGAGAAGGACTGGGCAGCAGATACAGACAGGTACAGGCAAAAGGACAATGAAAGGGACAAAGAAATACAGTCACAGTGCAGAACAAAGAGAAAAAAGGAAGAAAGAAGGAAAGATAAAGATGTGGGCAGGGAGGGAGGGAGACAAAAAGTAGGACAGAACAGGGAGAGGGATTGAGCAATATTTATTAAATAAATATTGAGTATTTATTTCTTAAAAGAAAAAGAAGAACAAGAGTGTTGGGAAGGATGAAATAGGAAAGCCTTATAAATATGACTGTTTAGACCTTGAGAATATGAAACATATAAGTGAAATAGAATTGAAGGCAAGTTTCGATGTCTAAGATGCTGAGCCTCTGTTACTGAACAACAGAAGAACAATAGTGTGGCCAGCTGAAGGCAATCCCCTTTTGATTAAACAAAGCCCTTCTCTTTGCCAACAGTCCAAGGGTCAGAGCAGACCCTACCAGCTTGGCAAGAGGGGTCCAAAGAGTAGATTTTAGGGTTTAAAGTATAACATAGTATGGTAATGTAGTGATTCTTATAGGCTATATGTAAATGCTATAGGATTTGTATCTTGTACTAGATTGGTTAGTGTAAATCAGAATATTAAGTATGGAAGAAGATTTAATGCATTGTAACGGGAACTTCGCTCTCTTACTTTTATACTCTTACTCTCTTACTCTCTTACTCCTGCTCTTTACTCTCACTTTTATGCTCTTACTTTACTCTTCCTCCTCTGCTCTTTGCTCTTACTCTACCTCTCGGTCCTGCCTTGAGCTGCGCTGGCAGCTCCAAGCAGGGCCTCTAAACCCACACCTTATGCAATAAACCTCATGCTCCAAGACTAGCCTGGATTCCAGAGATCTCTCGTCTCGGTTTGTCCCATCACCGACCGTCCATCCCCCACACAAGAGAGTGAAGTAGTGAAAGCAAATGGAAGGGGGAGCACACAGGACAAAGGAACACAAAAGACACACTGGACAGAGAGAAGAAAAGGGGATGATAGTTGGATATAAGGCTGAAAGAAAATCAGGAACAAACCCCAGAACTTGAGAGTGTGGCTGATGCACATGTCAAAAAACCAGCAGCTCAAACAGAACAAGTTACTGTCACGGCTTGGCCTGGGACTCACTAATTAACATTTGTCTCTTGGCAGGGCCATAAACCCCCTGATAAAACATGAGGTGAAAGCTGAATGGATGACGTGCTCCAGCTTTGGTGCTGCTCAGCCCTAATCCCGGCCCCTGCCACCAGTGAACACCCCGATCTCCTTTCTCAGGGAAATTTCACCTTTATCAGTTCTCTTCCCCTCAGTGTGCTGAGAACGAATATTATGAGAGGCTGAGAAGTGTTTTGCACAGCACAATTAATAAAATGGTCTAATTTTCAAAGACAGTAATTGAGGACGGACAGCAAAACTGCCTCGAGGGTACAGAAGTTTCCTAAGAACTCTCCTGGAACAGGAAAAGAAGAGAAACCACACAGACTTTCAATGCAAGACTCTAAAACCAGCAAGAGATTTATTCTTGTGTATTAAATGTTAAAAATCACATGCATAATTATAGAATATTTTAGTTTAAAAAATATTTCAAAAACCAACCCTGACAGTTTACCTGCAACTGCTATANATATATATACACACACACGATGATTTTCTGTAATCAAAAAAATTAGACAAGGATGCAACCATCCAGGTAATGCTGATGCCCTGCATCGGACAGTCTTGTCAAACTCCTGCTGGCGGAACTGAGCTCACCCCGGCCAGTTCACAGACGAACTTCTCTTGCACATGGATTCAAATGTAAATGAGAGCTGTGGAAATAAGGACTGGAAGAAAATCATAATTTGCACACTACAGCCAAGACCTGTGAAGGCCCACAGTAGAATATGCTGCAAAAGAGCCCGTGGTATAAGATATGCAGCCTTGTGGGCTGTCTCCTCAGACATGCTGCAGAATATTCTGCATAACTGGCCACGTGCACAGTGCGCCTGGGTCCTGTAAGCAATGTCAGAAATCTCAGCACGTGTTTTACAAGGCACTTAAAGTTTAAGACATGTTTTAGCTCCTAAGGAAGGCAGCCAACAAAGATGTTTGTAGCAATTACCAAGAAACAGATATAAAAATGACAAGTTGCTGGTTTTAAGCAGCCGAGTCATTGCTGTTCTGAAGGATGGCCCCATACGGGTCACTGCTAATGCGCTTGTAGACAAAGTGAAAGACCTGGGGCTGCGGACGGCTGTGCAACTCCGCCTTGATTTTCTGAGGGTAGGTATCCTCTGTCAGTTGTTGCCAGGTGTCATCAACAAAAAGAAACAGCCTGTATTCTTCTGGATTTGCTACTTTAAACTTCTCAGCACAAAGCTGACACACATCTTCAGTAGTGATATATGGCCTTACTAGCAAAGTCTTTCCCGTACATCCGCTGGTAACTTCCTGGAATGCAACACGAAGGTAGTTCTGTGGAACAAGAAAGCAGACATCAGGAACTCGAAAAACCCCCATCCTCTGAAAACTGAAAAGTCAGCAACAAAAAGCAAGCGTCTCCCTACTCCAACTGTGAAACACATGCTGGTGATTCCCGGACATTACGGGCATCCTGTGAGCTGCAGCCCAGCCTAACCCAGCTTCACAGGACAGCATTTCAGTTTTTTACAGGGATTCAGAAAGAAAATTTACTCTGCACCATTTCAGTAAATCCACATAATCTCGAGGCAAAAAGCTGGATCTTTTCTCCTGTAGAAACTGACATATGCTCACAACTCTGCTAACACGGATACATTCTAAATAGACTCCACAGGGAAATGCAGTTTCACCTGCTTCCAGTTTGTTTGTGTCTTGGGGTGATTTTATGATAATGTATTCCCCTATGGTCTGCTTTATGCCCAGAAATGGGTCCTGAAGCTTTAAGCTGGGTCCAGGGGAGGGGTGGGAGCCAGGGGAATTCTGGCGTGGGTTGTGTTCAGGCACTCACTCCCTCGTGTGCTTGGCTTTGTGGTGCAGAGGGAATTACATTTCTACTTTTGGCTACCTTGGTTTTTGTTAGCTGAGGCAAGAAGTTTTCCCAGGACTGCAACAGCAATCCTCCGGTGTCTCCTGTGGCTTCCTCTGGAACTGCTCAGCGCAGCTTTGGTCTGACAACCAGACCCCTGGTGGGAGCCAGATGCCGCATCCTGGCTCTGGACCTTGGGGTGGGGAAGGCCAAGCCAACTAAAGAGAGAACTCTAAATCCATCAGCAGTGAGGAACTTCAATACTTAACAGTTATTAATTTTTTCCCGTGCCCTGTGGGCAGTTTGTTTGTTAAATAAATGGTTTTTGTCTCTTTCATCCCAGAAATTCCTTTCATATTGATGGGAAGGAAGTGCTGAAACTCATTTTCTTTAGAAGAAACGTTCATTCCAGAGTGTTTTCTCCGAAAATTGTCTCTAAACTAGGGACAGTTTTAAAAGCAAAAATAGCTGGAATTAAAGACTAAAATGCAGTAAGATTAAAGGAGGTGGAAAAATTATAGTGAGAAAGAGTTGTTTATTGACTGAGCTGCCACCCATATGCTGAATAAATTAAACATGTGAAATCCCAGTGGTAGAAGTTTACATTTCACAGAAACAAGCTGTTAAAAGCTAGGACTGAGAAGAACCTTCCAATGACTTTCAAAGAACACTCTTGTCTAATCAAGTATTTCTTGATACCACACTAAAGCTCTGCAACAGATTCTAAAAATTGGGACTGAACCTGACTGAACAGAATGAAGACTTTTTTTACCTGTTTTGAAGAACTTGTAGAAAAAACCCAGGCCTAAATAGGGCAGAACACACTGGATTTCATTTTTAATGCAGCTACCACACACAAGACCTGCTTTAAAACACATGAGCTTTTAGATGGACAGGATTGCTGGAAAGAAAGGCTGAAGTTTTTTTACAGATGCCTGTAACTCATAGACTAAGTATCAAAATTATTGCCATAGTATCAGAAAGCTGTATTTCACTGTCATCAAAATACTGGGGTTTTTGCTTTTCCATCCATTTGGGGAAGGTGGAAAGACAGCCTCCAGGGCCCATAAGCCAGCAAGGCTGTGAAACTTCAGCACAGAAATGCTATGACCACACCCTGCTTCCCTGGGAGAAAGATGACTGCAGCTGCAGGTGTGCTCCATGCTGGTTGTAGGGAAGGTGCTCCATTTCAGGACTGCAAGACTCAGAGAGAGAAGAGAGAAAACCACCATTCTGAGCAGACAGCAGAACACTGGCATTTGTGCCAAGCACATCCTGGGGGTGGTAGGATCTACTAATTCGAGGCTCTTTTGAAGAGACAGCAGCAGGAGAAGCACTGGACACCCTCAGTGACAGTTCTTCCCTTTCCCCTGCATATTCCTGCATGCAAGTGAACATTGAGCCTGAACTGACTTCATTTGCAGAGAAAGAAAAGATGGAACTTTCTACAAGATCCTGCAGAAAGAATCTTCTGTCATTTCCTCACCCAGCAGATATAAAGGTGCTGAATGCTTCTATGGAAAGTGCAGAGTTTTGCCAGAAAGAACAAAAGACTCCAGCTGCTGGAATCTAACACTAAGTACAGTTCAGGAGAACAGAATGTGGATCCCAGGGAGGTGGACGGGCTTTGGGCACTGGAATTGCTCGTAATTGCTTCTCCTCTTCCTAACTGCAGACAGCTGAACTCCAAGGAGTTCTCCAACTCTCTTCCCAATTCCAACACCATCCCTCTTTCAGCCCACAAACTGCTGCACCTTAACAGTCAGTCCAAAGCAGATGGATGAGGTGCAGGCCTGGTTTCAGAAGATGAAGTGATAACCACTGCTTTGTTATTCGCCACTTGAAGGTCCTGCTCTACTCTGGAAGAGCAGTACAAAATACAGGGGACAAAAAACCAAAACCAAAACCAAAACCACAAAAACAAACGTGAGGACATCCATATTAGAGAACTCTGCTGCCTGCTTAAACTTCAAAACTGTCGGGAAACATTTCTCCCAGCCCTCCTCTCTGCTACCTGCTTTATAGGTCACCACTGGCTACTGGGCAGCTGGGCTGATTTATACCCCTGGAAATCTGGATTTGATCTTTTGATAAAGCATGCAAAAAAGCTGACTCTAACATACAATGCAGTTTGTCCTTGCTTTACATGACTTAAAAGGGAAGGTAAGAAAGCTCTATTACTTAGTGGTTTTTTTGGACCATCATAATGAAACTGTTTGATAAAAAGTGAAAAGACTTCAAAACCGAGGCAAATTTACCAGCTGTAATCTCAGCATTGTTTCACTCTACTTGTGGCCCCAAGGGAATTTGCTACAAATCATACCTCTCAAATGGGAATTTCCAACAACACAATCATCCCATTTTCTATTTCAGCCCTAAGCTCTACCTGAAAATCATCAACTGATGGTATCATCCTGTTTGTTGTCCTCCTCTTGTGCCACTGCCGGAGTGTATCTCTGGCCTCTGAACTGAGCAGCTGGGCAGCTTGTTCTTCCTGGAAGTTCTTGATCAGTGAGAGTGCTCCATAAGCACTTGTCAAGTAATAGCCTCCTATGAAGGACAGCAAGGGAAGAACTTCTCAGAGTGGTCACAGTCACAAGTATAGGCAGTTTTCTTTGAGATATATATACACACAGAGAGGCATCCAGCCACACACATAGATAGGAAAGAATATTTACACACAAAAGGAAAACCCTCCCTGGCCTGCACAACACTGGAGGTTGTATGCTCAGCTGCTCAGAGACATGCAGGGGTTGCATGTGCTCCATATTACACAGCGGTGCCCCATGGCTGGGTCCACTCCTGCTGAGGAAAGCCGTTTCCTTAAATTACTCCTGTCACTCCTTTACTCCTGAGTGTTTACTCCTCCACTCTTGGAACACCAGCTTTAATCTAAACAATTTTCTAACAGTGTTTTAGTTTTTTTCCAAGCTTCAGAGGTGGATGAAATAAACATGGTTGTTGAAACAAAGTAAAAAACAATCTAACACTGTTCATCAACTTAAAAGCAACCACCCTCAATGGCAATAAAGTAACAACTGAGTGAGACTTGCACTCTGGAATCACTCTGAAGAGTTGCCTTTGTTTTTAAAACAACTACTGATCTATCACCTTTTTAGCATTCCCCAGAATGTCCAACTAATTCAGGAGATGGTGTGTACAGTCCTGTACACTCCCCCTTTTTTACATGAGTAGAGAACAAATTAAAGCCACAACACGGTTGCCAATGTACAAAAGAAGCTGCAGATCACAAAGTAAAAGAGTCTCAACAGGAGGTAACAGTCCGCAGCAACCGGGAGAAACAAAAGACATTTTGTCTTTTCTTTTTAAAAGTCAACTATTTGGGTGGGAGTGTTCAGCTAAGAGGCAGCACAGTCTATTCAGAGGCATTCAGAGATGCATTCAATGCCCACAGTAGTATTTTCTTGTATTACTAACAGAATCCTCTCTCAGCCTTTAGCTTTGCAACAAGATGAACACATAAAATTCATGCAAGACCCATTAGACAAATTGGACAATACATTACAGTTGAAATGCACAACCCCAAAGCACTACACAATTTTTTCTGCACAGCAGATCTGAGCTAGTACCAATGACAGGCCCAGCCTTTAGACAGACTTCCTTTGCTGCATTCAAAAAAACACAACTTAATAGTTCAGTAAACCTTTCTGCTTTTCAAGCATGTTAATTTTCTCCAGCTTCAAATCTCAAGTATTTTCCATGCTAAGACTCCTAACAATGCACTCAAGGATGCTCTGTACACCAAGCAAGGAATTGCCAAATTGAAGGAATCGTGGCATAAATTCTCCCAGGCATACTGGGATGCAAGAGGTATGGCAATTTCAGAAAGGCAAAATATAGCAGGAATAGGAAACACACACATATACCTAAATACACCTAAACACACACATATATCTAAACACACACTCTTGCTTGGCTGCAAGAACCTTCAAACTTCCTCATAAACCTTTTAGATTCTGAGGCCTACCAGGGCCTTGCAGAAAATTTCTTCTTAAAAAATATTACCACAGAAACAGCAAGGAGGCAGACTTCCTTGCCTCTAGCAGACTTTAGCCCTCATTCAAGACATGCCTCAGGAAACACACTGCTAGGGCTCATAAAAATACTTTGTGAGAAGCAAATATTGGGAAGAAGCAAAGATCACTAAAAGGGGGCAATATTCTCAAAAGCACTTCCACAAAGGTGCAAAGAAGTCCCACAGAAGTTTTCACAAAGCACCTAACCCAAGTCTCATTATGTACCTCAAAATTCACTGAGTGCTGCTGCCCCATAAATCCTTTCAGGAAATTTTCAGGCACAAAAGGCTAGGGCCATTCGGTGCCTGCACAGTGCATGTGTTTGCCTGCTCAGTCAAAATGGGTTGGAAACAACGTATTTGCTCACAAAGCAATACACAGCAACAGATTTTCTGGCAGCTGGGGCTTGTGCTCTGCAAGCTACCCAGCAGTGGAAATGATGATGACATTCTCTTGTTACACTACCAACATCACTGTCATTAGGTCTCCCCTTAATAGGATTCCTACTCAAACAAAGGGGAACAGCAACAGTGCTACCAGGAAAAACACCTCCTCACTAGTCCTTCAGGCAGTTGTAGCAAAAATAAATAGATTACCTTCTCCATGCAGCAAGGATGGATCCAGCAACTCCATCATGTATTCAATTTCAGTATCCAGCTCCAGCATATCACACTGGGCTAGCACATACGTCAACACAGGCAAGAAGTCATCAGCTCCATACAGCCTCCCTAGGTGGAAGGGAACACAGGCAGTGAAAGACAAACCACGTATTTTTTTACCAGTTCCTGTGTTTGAAAAGAAAGCACTCTTTTGTGCCTTCTCTACCTAGCATGTCTGTATTACTCCAGAACCCCCTAACGTCACCAATGTGCAGCAGGGAGAACATCACCTGACACTCACTGCACAAGAGACCAGCTCAATCCTGTCCTTCAAACAAACACAAAACTTAGGATGCACACCTTGAGGCATCCAAGGGAAATTTAGAGACTGGGTTCACCCTGGCACCAGCTCAACTGGTGAGCTGCTGAAAAGTCTGCCATGCCAGTCTGGCCTGACCTTCACATGCACTGCTATCATTGCCTAAGAGGTGATGAATAGGCATGTTCTTTATACATCCAGGGAGTACATCCACTTTCTGGAAGCATCCAGACACAAATACCAGTCTCTCACAGCAGAGAAGCCAGAATATAAAAGCCTATTAGATTTGACAAGAAAACTCTACTCATTTCCTTGACAGACAATTCTCAAAAACACCAGTGAGCAAGGCCTCCTGTTCCTGAAGGGAGCCTACAAGAAAGATGTGGAGAGACTGTAAGGGCCTGGAGTGATGTTGATCCACAAAGATCAATGTGCTGCACCTAGGCCCGTCTGTGCTCCTATCACTTTTCCTGCATTTTGACTTTTTGTTCAGAAATCTCCGTGTGGCCAGATCTCTGGGTCTGGCAAAACAGTGTTCACTGCAGAACGAATGTGATGGTCAATAAGCATCACTCAGAGCAGGAGCCAGCTTACAACTCTTGTGAAACTCAAGTGACACCAGCTGAGGCACACACCCCAGCTACCACACTTGCCTGGCTGGGAGTATAGATACTCAAACAGCTGCTGGCTCAATGACATGTTTAACAAACTTTATGTGACAAAATATGGCAGTCCATTGAGCACTTGCCACATCTTAGCCCAAGTCTCCCAGTGCAGCACTTAACCAGCAGCAGCCTCTCAGTATTTTCCTTCTGCATATTGGAAATACTTACTTACTCAAATGCAATAACATCACAGTACTGAGAGAAGAGTTTACAGAACTTCAGGCCATGATTCCTATATCCACTTCTAAAATGCAGAATTTTGAAATGCAATAATAAACTTGGCAGGAGCTCAATCCTAAGTCTTGTAAAAGTACCTGGGGAGCTTTAACAGTCACGAGCTTTCACCATTCATCTCAAATTTCCAAAGAAAGTAAGTGTCTTGATCTGCACCAGACCCAGCTGCACATGCAGTGCTTCCTTAGAAAGAAAAATGCCAAGCACCTGCAACAGCTTCTACTCATTTAGGGGGAAAAAATCTCCCATTACCACAGCTTTGCTACACCTTAGCTCATGACCTGTCGCAGCAGTATGCAAGAGAGAATGTCAGAGTTCATGCCATCCAGCACAGCATTTTGGACCACTGACTGCTCAGCAGGTCTTGACTGGTCTGTAGTGCCATTTCAGTATTTAGGTTTCAAAGGTACTTCTGGCTTCTTGCTCAGTGCAGAAATAGATGTAATTTCTGTTCCAAAAGCATGACAGAAAGTGTCCAAATGAGACCATTCAGTGGCACAGCACGCCAAAAATACTGGGTTAGAGGCTGCTTTTCTCCACCCATTAAGACAAAATCATTGTAGTTGTCATATTGCATACATGCTATTGAATTACAATAGCTAAATATATGGTGTTACCTCTATTATGATTTGCAGAAAAATACTCATTTAGAATCAATGTTAAATTCAAGGCACACAGGACAGCCTTTCTGCCAGGCAACTTCAAAAGCCTACAGTTAAGGAAAGCTGCTCTTTTTCAACTGCTTCACATCTGTAGGATGCTCTACCTGGAATGAGGTAAAACAATGCCCTGTTTTGCAAAGCTATCAGTGGTGAACTAAGAAGTGGTGTCATGCTGCTTTTGGTGTTGAATTATGCTAAACCCAGTCCGACTCATCAACCCCAAAGATAAACATCCTGACAGCGATGTGGCAAATAAAGTATCCTCATCTAAAAACACAGAGTCTGACACAGCTGGCATGGAGACATCTGGTCGACAGTCAAACATTTTGTACTGTAAAAGTCCAGTTCTGCTTTCAAATGGCAGGACCTTCCAATACACCCTTTCGGGGAGCATGTGTGGAGACTCCTCCCTTGGGTGGGAACACCCCTCACTCCCGGAGGCTGAGCAAAAGATATTTGCCCCCCTGGTCATCAGTTCTCAGTAAGAAATATCAATCTCTACTCAGTAATTGTTTTGGGTCTTTTTGCTAGCTTTAATATAATTTCTTTATTATACTTGTTTTGATATAGTGCATTATACCATACTAGACTATACTAGTAGGTTTTACTTCTACACTGTGTAGTAAATAATTCAGATAAAGATATTTTTTGTCTAATAATTTATCATAATAAATAATTAATTTATATATAACTATATCTGGTTTGCCATCCTTAATCCTGTAGGACCAAGTTGTACAAAGGTTCAATCACACCTTTATAATTCCTTGGATTTTAAACTACTGATAAAGTCTGGGCTAAGACTGAATCCAGCTGCACCCAGGCTCCTCTCTGAGAAGGAGTTTAGAAAGCAGGAGGGTCCTTCCTGCACCATGGGAGGGCTTCTCTAACTTTGTCTGAAGCTCCCAGTCTACCCGTGACAACTCTGCTTCAGACTGAGTTTTTAAGGTGTGTGGCCAGATAGTTCAGAGACAACAGATCAGAAGCAGAGAGGAAGGATTCCTCTCAAAAGGGCAAGGAGGCACTACAAGAGCTTCAGCAGGAAACTTCTCTGCAGAATGAGATGGACTGATTCCTCTAAAAGACAACATCAGGTATGAAATATCAGTGAACCTGAACTACCAGAAGCACCATACCTGAGTTATTCTCCATAACAGTGTAAATCAATTTGCAAACCCTCAGTAGCAGCATGACTTTCTTTTCAGGTGAATACATCTTCTGCATAGCCATGAACTTGACTTTAATCTTTTCAACGTCCACCAAGTCTGGTGTCGGAACAAACACACCCAGTTCCTGAGGATTCCTCTGCCGCACCAGTTGCAGGTTTTCCTTCAGTTGTTTCCAGGAACCATCTGTGGTATGAAACTCTTTCAACATTGCTTCAATGTGACCCTTCAATGGCTTCAGAATGCACTTATGCATGGCCTTCTCCAGCACAACATCTGCAACAGGAAAACACAAATCCAGTTGACTTCCTCCTCTAAAGCAGAGCCAGCATTAACACAACTATTCCCTAAAGAGACCCTGTAGAGCAAAACCTACTTTCTAAGGCCCATTTATTACACAAGCTGAGTTTCCAGATGTTTGTTAACATGAAAACAGGAAGCAGAGCAGAATCTGTATTCCATTGTCATTTCTGGCAATGTGGTAAATGAAAAAACCCATACCCACACAGACAGACTGTTTAAACTCTGTGAACTATGTACACATAATTTAAAAAAAAAAAAAAGCTGTGGGTCGATTAAAGTTTTTCTTTTGTTAGTCGGAAGTCTGCAAGTTTTATTTTAAGTTTAGACTTTAACCCCCAAACTTAATGTGAAGCACAGTCAAATCAGAATTTTTGTCTCCTCTGGCATTAAAGCCTGTCCTTTTTGCATAGTTTCCATTGTAAACAATAACTCAACGAAAATTTCCTAAAACTTGGCTCAACTTTGTCAGGATCTTTTTGAAGCTGGACAGATTACAGGCTTTAAACTATAAAGGAAAACCAAGCTGTGTTTGTCCAGCTTCAGATTTCATCATGTGAGCTTATATACAGCTTTGTCATCAAGTTCCAAGTTCTTTGGCAATAGTGTACACATGGCACAGTAACTGCTAACTTCAGGGCTTATTTTTAATTCTTGTTCTACTCCAATCAATTTCTCTTTAACCCTCATTCTCTGTTTTCAAAGTATGGACTGTGTCAACAGAGAAAGCTATTTGCTCAACATTTTCGCTGTGAACTTTTACTATAAAAGCTAATTTCCTTTCTCAGCATCCTTATGGCAACACAGCTTACACTAGTTATTACATTACATTGATTATTTGTACTGCGGTGGGGAACATGGTGGGGAATGCTCCTGTGCCATCCCTGCAGGAGAGTGGGGCAGGACCAGAGCCTAGAGCAGGCAGATGGACCAGAGGAGCACAAGGACTGAGAGCAGACAGAGGAGAGGCTGTGTCACTGCCAGGTCACACTTTTCTACAAATTAGCAGTGGACATACTTCTGAGTAACGGTGACTCATTAAAGTTTCATTAAACCTCATGCCTGTCCCAGGTTCTTTGCCTGTATTTCTGTGATTTTTTTAGACTAGAGCCTCTTTCTTTTCTCCCAACCCTCCCTTTTTTTTTTAAATCACATACTGTTTCTAAGGCTTGGGATTTACACACACATCCACATGCTCTCCAAACAAGCATTATTCTGTTTTCTTGTTTTTTTCTTTCATTTATCTTATTCTTGTGTCCAGTTCTTTTTCCTTTTGGGTCTCCATCCCTCTCTTTCCTACATAAACAGCCTTCACACACACACTCCTCCTCCTATGGTGCCTTGACTTCATATGCAGCATTTTTTCTGTTTGTCAGTAGTGGCACCAGAAAAGGCCTGATCAATCTGAGACATGTTTCTTGGTGGCCTCTCACACAGAGGCCAGCGCTGGATCCAGCACCATCAATTAACAACATTAGCAAGTGACAACACTTCAAACGACTGATCCTTATCTATTGTACTTGGTAGAGCCACACAATCAGCACCAAACCAGCAAATAAGGTAAATAGAAGCATCACCCTTCTGCACAGGGACAGAAACTGCCTCTCCCTGCCATCAAAGCAATCCTCAGGGCTCATGGGGCAGAAACAATTGCAGAAACTATTTTCCACCAAGAAAAACGCATGAGTCTCACCCACGGGTACGTTGGCTAGCTAAATTTCTAGAGAAATCATTCCTTGCTATCTTCACTGATTACTATTTTTTTTGATAATTCAGCTTTCTTTATTTCTACTATCTGATTTTTTTAATTAGGAAAAACACCAACTGCTTCGCTTATAAGAGGAACACCTCTGTAGTGTGCATTCCAACCACCTAGTTTATTAAAGCAGTTGGTGCTGCTAAACATCATGCAAAGAGAGAGAGCTGAAATCCCACAGGTTTCCACTGGAAGTTCTGCACATGAATACTGAGCACAAGCCATCCTTCATCTCAATAAAGAGGGGTTATCACAACATTTGTTCACAAGAGCCTCAGGAAGCGTGGTATGTTTCTGTATGTGACTGATCCTCTACAAGAATAGGAGGCAGAAGCAGTGTCTCCCCAGATCCCACAGGAACTGGATGCTGCTGGGAGAGAAAATTCCTCCCCAGAGTCCCAGTCCTTGGCTGGGGTCAGGCTTGTTGTCTACAGGTGAGAAGTGGAAGGCTCACGGCTTCTGCCCTCAACCCTTTGAAAGGTAGTGCCACTTCCACAGAAGAACCATGCAGATTTTTACAGCTATGCAAGATGGCAAGGAGGTTTCTTTCACATTTGCTATTTGTCACAGGATCCAAAAGCAGTGCCTGGAAATTCCTTTGAAATTTACTCAATCACATTCCACAGTTTCCATGGAAACTTGAAATTATTTTGAAGCAGCACAGAGGAAGGGATCACAGAACTTGTGACTGTGCTCAAAGCTCCACACAGGCACAACAAAACAAAGAAAAAAACCACAACAAAAATCCACCAAACTGCACACAAAAAAACCCCAAAACAACACACAACCTTTTCTTCTCCTTTATGAATTTTTGGCACACACATAAGAACCACTGTGTTCTGCCCTCAAATGAAAAAGTGGTTAAATCTAACAAGCTGGTGGGGCCAACAGCAAAAAGATTGATAACGGCTCAACTGTTTTGTTAATGGTCAACAGTAATACCCATATGTATCCTAATAAATACAAAGCTTACAAAAAATTTATAGTATTATTAAAGCCTGATAGGACAGCACTTCTTATTGTCTGAGTAGCAGAAAAATATTCAGTGTCACAGCACCTATGAGCATGTTTGGAGCCAGACCATCTAGCCAGCACTGCTACTTCTGGCTGCTTTCAGATAAAGGTGTTTTTGGATAAGATCCCACAAACCAATTCTCAGCCAGCAGCAGTTTTCACTGTTTGACTTCTAATGGCCACAAAAAAGTTTATGAGGGTTTCCCAGGCAAATCAGCATCTAAGTTTTGAATTGAGGACCTTAACATCTCTGTATATTTTTAAGATTCAAATCACCAACAAAAATTCTGCTTACTTCAGATGCATGTTTTCAAATATCCTCCCAGGATGCTTACCACTCCAAAACCAAAACAGACACTCTTCAGATAATTTTTTTTAAACTGAATATAATTTGAGCTGAACACTGTGTATCATTCCTGAAATGCTTAATAATTAGCCTGTAGCTTCAAAATGGGAACTGGAAGTGCTTTGATAAATGAATTGTAAAGGCCAGCCAGCTAGTTTTGTTGTAACTTGTGGAAACACATCTGTATCCTGTGCTGACATGCTATTTTTGTTTTGCTGCCAACCACACAAGTCTGCATCTAGACAGGACAACATATTAGTCACTGCCAGTGTCCTTACACAGCCTCCTTACAACCCACACTTCCTCAAATTGCAGGCACGCTCTCACCTTTTCCAGGCTCTCCATTTCCCTGCTACTACCAACTATTGTTGCTCCACTGAGATTACCGTCAGATTCCAGTCCCTGGATTTACACTCAAGCCCTGTTTACCATGGCCAAACCATTCACCAGGGAAATCAGGACTCAGTAGGAGACTGAGTGAGCCTGAGAACCACCACAGAAAGGCACAGTCCTGCACAGGTCACACTGCTTGGGAGCTGAAAGCAGAAAGTTGCTTTGGAATACCACAGCGTAATGCCTAAGTGTACATTTCTTGGTGGGTGCAGACATGGCAATCTCCTCCACAGGAGCAAGACTTGAAAGTAAGACCTTATGAGAAACAACTGCTCGCTTTAAAAATTCAAAAGGTGTATTAAACCTTAACAAAAATACAGCAAAAAGGACTAAATAAGGAAAAACAGGCCTGGCAGCTGCCCTCGTGGCTGCCTACCACATGGCTGGCTCGTCTACAAGATGGCTGCTCCACCTTTTATACTCTTGGTGTTGCAACAGGCAACTCTAGCCCCTCTCAAAGTCTGTCTATTAATTCTTCATCGCTGTCCATTGGTGTTGACTGCTTTCTTGTAACTTGATTGGAGGTCAGGTGTCACCATGCAGTGTCTCTAGTAACCAGCCTGCCCCTCCCCAAATGCCTGGACTACCAAGACTACCAATCTGGGAGGGGGACATATTGTAGTAACATCACTCCTTAATTGTGAGAGCCAACAATCTCATTACTCGTCTATAACAAACCCCCCTTTTTCTAAGTCATTTGGCTCGAGCAATTAACCCTTATCTCTGATTTTGATAATTCTACTCTCACTTCTCAGAGAAAAAAAATATTTGAATGAGTCAAGCTAGCATCTGTTGATGCAGGTGAGGACAAAGGGAACATAGACAATTTTCAGGTTCTCTTTAGGCCTACTTTTGATGAATTTGTTGGACAGACTGAAAGGAATCATAGAGGTCTGATATGGCTTTTTACTCTCATCCACCATGCCTATGGGGTTGCTACCACAGCAGGTGTATCTTAATGGCAAGTAGAGAGGCCAACTTAGTCTCATCCTCTACTCCTTGTTGTTAATTGCACCTGTGTTGGGTGTTGAAGGGAAAAGACAGATGAGGAATGATAGAGGTCTGGTATGGCCTTTTTGATCCCACCTTACCATGCCTACGGGATTGCTGCCCACAGCAGGGCTACGGAATCTTCTCGGTGGCGGACACAAGGGTCAACCCAGTCTTGCCCTCTATATTTTTTGTCTTCCCAAGCATACTACTCCAGCACCTCTTAAGGTTCTCTATGTACCTCCCCGCAACAGATGCTTGCAATCTCTATCTATTAAAGCAGGACAATTACATGAATGGCAGGTACAGTTCAAACTCCCTGTCTAAAGTATTAAAACAGTCCTTAAGCTGACTGGTGGGAGCTTGACTTCATCATTTTTTTCTTCAGACTTCTTGATGCTTCTTTGGTTAGCTCTCTGTCTCTGCTTGGGAGTTGCACAGCAAATTCAGTGGTTAGCATTACCTAAAAGGGACCTCTGCACTGAGGTAATATTCTACAGAGGAAATATCTGACAGGAAATCAGTAACAAGCACCAAAAAGCACAATCCCTGCACCCCCACCCAAAAGGAGTGCCAGAAAAGGAGGAAAAGCAGCAAAGCTCCTGCAGCATGGTTCTGTGCAGGGCAGGAGGGGGAAAGCCTCAGGAGCAGGGCCAGCACTGGGGCTTAGCACTGAGCTCTGGTCCCACAGCCTAAGAGCTGCACAGCCCTGCAGGGACACAGGAAGAGGACCTGGGGCCCTCCACTGACAGCCACTGCAGAGGAGTTACACTGGGGCTTTGTTGGACAAGACAGAGCAGCTTCCACCCCAAGGAATGGGGATGACCCTCAGCAGCACAGCGTAGCCACTGTTGTCCTTGTCCCAAGGCTGGGGTACAGTGCAGTGAGGGGCTGCTTCCCCTACTCTGTCCCACCGTCTGTGTATTGGGTGAGATTAAGTTCATCATCATCCCTTCTGCTGTCCTACAGGGGCTGTACAAGGACCCAAGGTTTCTAGAGCTTAGGTTTAACTCGGCTCCAGGAGTACGTGGAGACCTTCAACGTTTGCTGCTGAACAAGTCTGAGTGCTGACAGCAGTCTTTGGCTTTCTTTGTGGTCACTTGGTTAAATCTCTGCAGACAACAATTCTAAGTACTTTATCTCAGTCCCCTGCAGGCCCTATTGCTGCGCAGGGAGCTCGAGAGCTGCTCAGCACTCCCCATATTGGAGCTAGGTTACAAACAGACACCACTGCACTTGGAACTGTTTCTGCTCTTCCTTACCTTACCTCACCCTGAACAGGGAGAGCAGAGTCATTTGAAGTGTTTGTGAGCCTTGGTAGGTCTCCTTTCCATTAATTCCCTCTGGGATGGCGTGGCTCTGGAAAGCCCAATGCAGAGGGGAGAGGATAAGTGGAAACCTCTCCATAACTTCCATTCTTACATGGCCATCTTGAGTGATCTCCTCTCCTGCCACTAAACTCCCTCTTTGGGTGATCCCTTCCTTCCCTGAGGCCCAAAGCTCCATTCAAAGTGTTACTTAAAGAGTTATTTAAAGCATGTAGTTTTGTGAGGCTTTCACTTGTCTTTCACAAACTACAGTAACAGGGGAATAATGTTAGTCTATCAATCTACAAGAATGAGTTCAATAGTGCTCAGCAGTGATACATACACATAGACACACACAAACACATATCTGTTTTCTTAGGTGGCACAGCACGGAGCTGTGCATCCAGAGCCATGTCTCTGAGTGTGCTCAGCCCATGTCTGCACGTAGGGGTATGTGCAGAACTACTACACACACACACACACAGGTACTTGCTTACTAGTGTAGAGCCTTGGCGCACAGAGGAACATGTCAGCAGCACACACTTGCACACACACATGAAGCTGTGCACGCTCTACTTGCACATGCCAGCACATGTGTGCTGCAGAGACACTTATATAAGGTCTCTACAAATGTACATGTGTTCACAAACATGAGATTTGCTCGCACGTGGAACATTGTGTACATTAACACTAGCATATAAATCTGTTGGCACATTAATACGTGTAATGTCATCAACACAGATATTTAACACAAGACCCTGCTCACACTTGCAGTCTGCACACACAAACACATGGTTTACACAAACTTAGTCACACCTGAGAGGGGGTAATTTCACACACATGCACACAGTAGTGCACACAACATGTGTACACTTTGGCACTTGTGTATGCACAGAGCTATGCACACTGGCACACACAGGTACTGTATGTGCAGACACACTTTGGTACACATGTACCCATAGATACACACTGGCACATACATGTAAAGCACTCCCCAGAGCTCTTCTGGAAAGAGAGTAGTAGGACTTCTATTGCCTACCACCTTACCACTTCCAGGAAATATTTTACCCTCTGTGCCTTTGGGGTGGGAACAGACAGTGTTGTCTTAAAGGAAAGGTCAAAGAAAGACTGTGTTGGTTTCTTGCCTCTTGTCCTACAACCGCAGCAGGGCACAAAACTGAGCACTTTTTGTTGTTCCGCCTTTCCTAGGGGCTTTGTACTTCTCTTACAAAGAACAATTTCAGCACAGCAAGTATAAAAAATTGGCCTATATTTTTTGTAAAGAAAAGAGGTTTCTCCTTTGAAGTAAGTACAAACTAGAACCAGAGAGAAAAGCACTGAAAAGAGAGAGAACAAGGCATAGCACTGGCTGTCATCGGTTCTTAGAATGATGAAAATACTGACGCAGTTTCCAGTAGATGAGACTGAAGGCTTTGAAGAGGTGCTAAATTTTCAAATTCTCTCAGTGTTCCCATGGTGTACATTAATATGTCTCATCATGTACTTCTATTCCTTTAAGGCCAAGTATAGAGGGCAATACAAAAACTAAACTCAAGTCTCCCTCCCTAACAGCTTAAATAAGAAGCTATTGTTTCTCTCTTGCTGGGCAAAATTCTGAATTGCTTAAGTTATTGCTCAATAATTGCTCAATACAATCAGGCAGGGCATCAAACCCCACACAGAAAAAAACAGCTCAGCTCTGTCTGATATCATTAAGATGTACCTTTTGACTAATGGGGGGGTACTTGTGGTCTCTACTGTTGTGGAGGGTAGCTCACAGTTCATTCTAACTACAGGCTTTCCCTACAGAACTTGTCTCTCTGATTAGTTAGAAGGGGAGAGAAATAAAGAAAAGAGGAAAAAAAAAGGAAAGAAAGAAGAAGCTTTGCCTTCTTCTTGGAAAATAAAAGCAAATCATTAGCTTACACTCTCAGAACACCAGCAGAAGCAGCTGCCGAGCCGCTCATGTGGTGCTGCGTTCATGCTGCTTTATGATGATGGGAAAGTGGGTGTGCCTCGGTGCTCCAGCCCCCCTTCTTGTCACAGTAGCACGAGCAATTGCTGAGCTGCCCACGTGTTCCCCTGTGTTTGTGTGGTTCCCTGCTGGTGAACATCGCAGGGAAGTCTCCACAGCCTGGCGCCCCCAGGCCAGCCCTGGTGAGCACAACTGCCCCTGGCATCCGTGAGTCGCCAGTTGGGCAGCTCCATACAGGCGACCCCACGGTGCCAGGGTTACCCCCCAAGAGGCACCTACTGCTTGCCATGCCGCATGCAACTGCATTCTGCACCCCAAGCCGCCGCTTTGCGCTCCCAATCCCGTCCCAGGCCACTGCTGATCCCGCTCTGCGTCTACTCAGCCCCATACTGGGGGTCGCAGAGAAGCCCCTGCACAACCAGGAGTTCTTGACTCTCAGTGGTCTCCACACAGACTGTGTCCCACAGCACCGCTGGCCTGCGGGCGCCACCACCCATGTGGCACCCTGGTCCCACAGGTCCACGCTGGCAGGTTTTACAGGGCAGCCATGGCGGACCCTGCACCCTGGCCTGGGGACACCCGCACCTTGGCTGGCCCCTAGCCACCAGCCGCGCCATGTGCAATTTTGGCAATGTACCCCTGCCGCCCCCCCCAGCCCTGCTGGGTTGGTATGTACTAGAAATGCGCTGCGCTGAGTGCGGCCGCAAATGCGACTCTATGTAGACTTGCCTCTCGCACAACAAACAGCTTTCAACCTCCAGCAGTGCCGAGCATAAACTGCACTCTGCTGCCCGCGGTCCGCACCGCCCATGGCTTCACCTCCCCCTGCCCCTGGGTGCCACCCCTCCCTGTGGTGCCCCAGCCCGCAGCTTTATGTTGATGGCCTCTACAGAGGAAGCTTGTGCACCACTGGGAGCCCCGACCTTCGGCAGCGCTTGCGTGCAAAGTGCCTTGCTGCATCCAGTGGCAGCCTCTTGCTGCCCCACGGCCCTCCACCACCTCCGGGTGCCACCACCATGTGGTGCCCCAATCCCTCTGCCCCGGGGACACCTGTGCCCTGGCCAGTCCCCAACTGCCAGCTGCACGTACTCTTGCCACTGGACCCCCTGCTGGGTTGGTGCACACTGGAAACCCGCCCACGGACGCCGCTCCATGCAGACCCGGCCCCTGGCCTTCTCTGTGCCCGTGAGTCAGGAGAACCAGCAGACATGCGCCTTGGCTGATAAGCTCTGGGAGTCATTGCGCTTCCCGTGCACCAGAAGCCCACCTTACTGAGTGCTGTGCTCCCCACACCTCCACGTGGAGCAGTTACATAGCTTCCTTCCCAGTGCTGTGGCACCGAGCCTGTGGAGCCAGGTACTCTGTCACTCTGTCAGCCCCACCTGGCATACCCAAGCTATTCCTGGCAGGCATGCGCATGCAGCCCTCCTCGCGGTCCTTCTGCCCAGGAAGCCTTGCACCAAGGGGCCAGCCCCGGACATCCTGCGCTTCCCAATCACTGCCACCAGAGGCTTACTGTACTCAGAGCGCCACTGGTCCCGTGGACCAGCGGCGTGGTCCTTCCCCTGCCGCTGCCCATGGGCTGGGAAAGTTATCGCAACTACTACTACTGTCTGACACAAGCGCCATTTTTACTCAATGGCAACTCTCGCCATCATTTTAACACCGTGGCTCTGAACTTGGCGACCTCCAAGTGCTCTTGAGCCCTTAAAAATCTTTCAATCCCATGCATCTCACCTGCCACAGGGTCCCTGTTTTCCTCTTCTATGCTTCCCACCTGCCGCATCCTAAGCCCTTCTTCCATACACGTCCCATCGGCCACAGGGCCCCTATCACTTTTCTCTCACGCATCCTGCCTTAAATATCTAACAGCTCCCCTTGCCTTTAAACTCCGACACCCAGAGCGGGTCCCGTGTTCTATTAGCTTGGAATTAGCATTTGCACAGTTGGATTACAAACAAACAATCTGACCAACATAACACACTCTTAGAACTACCCGCACTCACACTTCAAGCATACACGCATCAATACACACAATCTTCTGGATCCATCTCCCTCTTCTTTTTCATTATAAAGTCCTTTGCTGTCTCTGGGTCTACCTGCAATCAGTGATGGTCCCCAAGAGAGATCATTGGATCTGCTAAAATCAGCAGTCCTGGTTTAGGGTAAATTTGGGAGAAAATCCCCTAAAGGGCTTTCCTCTAGAAAGCAAATTCTTTCTAGAGGCCCCTCCCCCAACTGGCTCGGGAAAAAAGAATTTCCTTGGAGAAAAGCAGAAAAAACTGTTTATTTAACATGCAAAAGCATTCACCAGCACAAAAAGAAAAAATTGAACAATATTAAACAATAAAACTCTTGCCGCTCCAGAAGAGATGACGAACTCAGAGAGTCCCAGGCTGTTATCAGTTCCTCTGGCACTGGAAATGCTGGCCCAGGCCTGGCCCGATGGGCCACAGGTGTGTGAGCTCCCGGTCCTCTTCTAGGTGTTTAGTCCAGAGCAGGTTTAAACAGGTCCAAAGAAAAAGAAAGAACCACAGTGCAAAGAACTTCTCTGCCTCAGCTAGCTAAAACTAACTAAAAAACGAAGAAGAGCTCTGTCCCGCTGCAGACACACCATCCGCAGAAGCAGGAATGTGGAGGAGGGAAGAACAAAGTGTGAAAACAAGCTGCGGGCGTCATCGTCCCCCCTCTTCGCTCTCAGAATCAGTCTTAAAGGTGCAAAAATTATTTTCTAAGCTACACAGACAAATGGGGATAACAAACCTCATAAAGTCAACCCAGGACAGGCGCCATTCGTCCAAGATCTCCTGGGCAACAGAGACGAGGCTTTATATTCCGGACAAGCCCCCATTTTGTGAGAAATGACTGCTCAGTTTAAAAATTCAAAAGGTGCATTAAACCTTAACAAAAGTACAGCAAAAAGGACTAAATAAGGAAAAACAGGCCAGGCAGCTGCCCTTGTGGCTGCCTACCATGTGGCTGGCTCGTCTACAAGATGGCTGCTCCACCTTTTATACTCTTGGTGTTGCAACAGGCAACTCTAGCCCCTCTCAAAGTCTGTCTGTTAACTCTTCGTTGTTGTCCATTGGTGTTGACTGCTTTCTTGTAACTTGATTGGACTCAATGGACTGCCATGCCATGCAGTGCCTCTAGTAACCAGCCTGCCCCTCCCTAAAAGCCTGGACTACCAAGACTACCAATGCTGGGAGTGGGACATATTGTAGCAACACCACTCCTTAATTGTGAGAGCCAACAATCTCATTACTCATCTATAACAACCTCACACATTCAGCACAACCCTGAAAACAGAGGTGGTTGATGTAAAGGCAGTGGTGGCAGAGACCTAGGAACTAGGGATGAAAGGTAAGCCTCTCCTCATATGACCTACATAAAAGCACACCAAAGAATCACACAGCTGTGTGTCCTGGATTGTAAGATAAGTGTGTATTGTATTTGCCATCTGTTAAAGGTGGGGCAGTTATCTTCTGTTAATTGGGCACTTTTCTTTATCTCTTCTACAACCAATCCTCCCTCTGGGAGATATCTTCTGTTAATGAGCCGTTTAGCCTCACTGCATGACTGATAAAATTACATCATCCCATTGTAAGAAGCTCTGCCCAGGGGGAGGAGCCAAGCATTCCTTCCTGGATATAATCAGAGATTTTGGAACACCAGATCAGCCTTTTCCCACTGGATTCCCAGAGGAACAGCTGTCTTCTCCACTGGATTACCAGAGGAAGACCAGGCCCATCTACACTGCCACTGGACCTTCAGAGGAAAACTATACCCTTCTACAGGATCACTGCTTCAACAGAATCACATCTGTCACTCCAGGAGAACTGCCAGCCACCATTCAATCGGACTGCTACCAACACCCTGACCCACAGGGTGTCAGGTCGTATTCTGACTCTGTCAGTAGTTTTTGTTTGTACTAATTACATTTGTATTTTTAATTTTCCTAGTAAAGAACTCTTATTCCTATTCCCATATCTTTGCCTGAGATCCTTTTAATTTCAAAATTATAATAATTTGGAGGGAGGTGAAGGAGTGTGCCTCCTGTTGACGGGGTGACCAAATTACAAGGAAATTTCCAAATACTCTTTGTCTGCCAAGTAAGGCAAAGCCCTAGAAGATTATCCCCGAAATTGGTACAGGGACACCTCATAGGACCTTTTGAACTTCACCTCAGACTTGGGGCTGATCGATTGGCAGAGGCCAAGAGAGTCCCGCCTGGGTAATTAGGTAGAAAAAGGACAGAACAAAAGATTTAATTGCTTTTGTGGTGTGTCTTAGCAGGGCAAGGATCTCTTGCACCTGGCACGGTTTTTCTCTGTAAAGAGCTTTGTTATTTTGTTTCTTATTAAACCTTTCTCTGTTTCAAACACTGCCACGAGAGCCATCCTGCTCCTGTTATGCCATCCGGGGTAGCTGAGCTAATCCAGGTACGAACGGATCGTTAAGAGTTTATAAAACCCTGGCCCTCACCGAACCACTTCAGGGAGGAGGTTTACATTCTCCATTTCAGGGGAGGCTCCTGCCTTCTTAGCAGACACCTGTCTTTTCAAACCAAGACACGGTGCTCGGTGTGTTCTGCTTTAAGCAGCTGTGAGTTACTTAAAACTCATGCTATAGCTGTATGGTAAGCTCTTATCTTCCCTTGAAGTAGTGGGAAAGAAAAGAAGCAGGGAAAAAGTCACAAAGGAAATCCAGGGGATGGTCAGAAAAAGCACCTGGTCTCTTGCTTCTGCTCAGTGCTTTTACCACTGCTTCCTATTTGCCCTGTCCCACCACTCCTGTGGTGAAAGGAGGTGCACTGAGGGACATATTTGTAAGACTGAACTCAACATGGAAAGATGAAACAATGAAGGACAGGATGCCAGAACAAATGTACAAGCACCTAAAAAGTAACACTGGAAAAACAGCTGGCATAAGTTTTTCGAGCAGAAATAGTGACATACCATTCTAGTTCCTTTAGGAGGATAACCGGATTAGTAAAGAAGAGAGGATCCGAGGTGGGCTGCTGCTTAACCTTTTTAAGACACATAGGCCTAATTCTGTGCACCTTTCATATAAACAAACAAGTGAAATACTGTCTTGCCATAATAACCATAAGTAGGGTACATCAACAGGTGCACAGAATACTGTACTGAGAAGCCAAGTATCCATGGTTGACCGTCAAACAAGACAGACGTTGGAAGAGAGGTACCATGGGGGTCAGTCCTGGGCTTCAGTTAATCAGTATGTCCAGCTCTGTCTGCCTGCAACTCCTCTGTACAGACCCAAGGCCCTGCAACAAGGCATGGACCGCCAGTAAGGGGCCAACACATTCTCTCCAAGCTTCTTTAACATTCAGCATTTAAATATCCCTAACATTACATTCATACTTAAACAATAAAGAGCCATGTGCCTTACTCTTGATTCTGTCCCAACACTGTGAGTCCCATTACTTCAGGGAGGGTTAACAGCCTACAGTGCTAAGGTTAGGAAGCATCTGTCAGGACTAGAAACCCTGAAGGTTATTTTTCCAATGATTTTGCAGAAGTTTAACAATTTGATGGGACCCATATCTGGGAAGCTTAAAAGAAGTCTTTTGCTTGCAAGAGTCCATGATGCAGTTCTAGAAGAAAAGCTACATGATCAAAAAGATCTTTATGGAGACATAGGAAGAAGTTCCAAACACTGGGGGCTTCACTAAACCTGGGGGTGTTGTTCCAGCACCTACTGAAGTTCAGGAGACAAAAGAGGGTTAAAGCGAAGCCTGAATGACTCAGAAAGGGGGAGTCTTATCCCAGAAGCACACATCCAGCACCAGGCTGACACGTTGGAGGAAAATCCTGCACTGTGGAAGTACAAACTGATGAGAGAGGATAAATAACTACTCACAAAGTTAAAATTTGGGCTGCAATTCCATATTGAAATAGTCAAGGAAAACTGTGGACAACAGGCAGGGCTCTACTTCATAAAAAGCTCTCCATAGGGATGACTAAATTTTGCTGTCACATAGTTATCTGGTTAGATCAGCAACATCTGATGCTCCTGATCCACTGCAGTTGTTTGCTGGCTCAGGCCAAAGGCAGCAGATGATTCAAAAGCAAGTTCTTTCTTTGTTTAAACCAGACCACTTTAAAAATTAATTGTGTTTAATCACATGATCAAAACCAGACTTTCTGTTGCTGAAGAAAACCAGGGGAGTTTTAGTTGTTATATTTCATAGCTTATGCTACTCCGAAGTCTGAAACATTTAATAGCAGACATTTTTTCCAGTCTTGGGAGACCCACAGTCCAATTAAACCACACCCTGGTGAAATGAAAAGTATGTAACAAACTAGGCTTTCACAAAATTACAACCAAACTCGATCTGTATTGCTTTGTCAAATATCCTGCCTCTACAGAAATGCAGGTAAAAATGTGCCTGCATCCCCTTCTTAATTTGGTGCTTTTTCTTCCATGTAACGCCCACCTAACAGTCTATATTATTACAGTAAGAATACTACATGTCTCTGAGTCTTAATACTGGGGACACTTTTCACATTTTTGTATTTGCTTTAGTAGTCCTTGTGACTTTTGCTTGACTTTGTATTGTAAATGAAGCTGATGTTACGTGAGAATACTTAGTCTTGGTCAAGGACAGACAGAATGTCAATATAAAATTACCCTCTAGTCCCAGGGAAGGAAGTATCTGCCAATTTTGCACTGAGCCAACTGTCGGGACACTGAAGTATGGAGAAAAACAAGCAAATTAGGACTTAAGTGAGCTCACAAGGAAAGTATTCTCCTCTGAGGCATGTTTACCTCTTAAATCTGGCTTACAGGCTCTTTTACAAATACTGCTCAGGCTCTGCAAGACAGGCAGCGAGATTTATGCAGCAACAATGATTTCACTTTTTTGGATACACAAATCTCTCTCTCCTGTTAAAACATATATTCTAACATATAGCTCATCCATAACCGCTCACAAACATATCCAAAAGAGAAGTACAGAAGAGATCAGCAGCCCCTTCTCTCTCTTGCACTCTAAAACTCTTACATACCTTTTTATTTAGTTTCAAGTGCAGGGATAGTACAGCTTTGCTAGAGGTGACTAAGAATGTCTGGAGGAATCAGATTTATTTCAAAACTAAGTTGTTATAAAATGTCTCTCTGCTCTTAAATGTCACTGGTTTTGAATAAATTCTAGTTCTCAGCTACAATCCATATGGTTAGATTTGGCAGTTTTAGACCAAACATTGAGAACTATGTCAGTGCAATCAGGGAAAAATACATGTGTGCCAGGAAATAAAAGATTCTCTATTGTCAACAGTACAGCAGGTAAAAAAGTAATAATCACAGGTAAAAAGTCCACATTGCACCTATTTTAAGGATAACTTCTTATGAACAACTTCGTAGTGTGATCATTCCAAGCCAAAAGTGTGATTTGGGGTGGGGAATGGAGGAGGAAGTTGTTTTAAGACTCAAATACTCAGTGGCTCAAGCTCTACTAGCCAAGTTAGCCTTACCTTTCTGAACTGGACAAAGACTATCACTATAAACACAGATTACACATTTTCACCTTCCCCACAAAACATAGGACAGTGTTTCTTACCTATTTGGTCTTCAGGAATTAGTGATTCGATTGGGGGATCAAGTTCGGAGCTTTGGGACAAATAGTTCTTGACCTGGGTCATGAACTGACGAATTGTTTGCAGCATATCAGTGCTCGAAACATGGCACTCCTTGTTTTCTTGGAGAAAGCTCACATAGTCCTGTACTAAGCATCCAAAATAGGTGCGTTTGTCCCGGGACATCTCTGCAATTTTCTTAATCATCCTCTTCTCAGGGGTCATGAAGGAACTGAAAACTCCACTGACTTTCCGTAGCTGAGATTTCACAATCTTGGGGAGAACAAACGAACTGCTTCTTTTCTTCTTGGGCTTCAAAGGGGGTGCCATGCTCTCCTGGTCACTTTCCCCCTCAAAGTCCTCCAGGCTGTTGGTATCCCCCTCATAGCCGAAGAGCGGCATGCTCCGATCGAAGTCCAGCGAGTCAGACGAGGAGGTGGAAATGCTCATGTCACTCAGTCTCTGCCGGCCTCCATTCCACTGGATGTGTGACTCAGAGATGGCAGCCAGCGTCTTTTTGGGAGCTGCTGGAGCTGGCTCAGGCAGGGTTTCACCTGGAAGAGCGGCTGCCTCAGGCACACGCATGGAGCCAGGCTGGACCGCTGCCACACTCCTGGAGGCACTGTCTGCCTCGGAGCACACAGCCTGCTTCTTCAGCCGAGGAGGTGGAATCGGGGTGGGCTTGTCCTGCAGCAGATCCAAGCCTCTCTCCTCCTTATGGCTGACTGTTTCTGGCATGCTCGTCTGCTTTATAGTCCTGGAAATC
The DNA here is from genome assembly GCA_013399835.1 of Leptocoma aspasia. NCBI lineage: Eukaryota > Metazoa > Chordata > Aves > Passeriformes > Nectariniidae > Leptocoma > Leptocoma aspasia. The sequence continues at coordinate 26,873 of VXAX01007779.1, read as the reverse complement.
TGTGGACTCGTGAGGGTGCTATTAATAGCAGGAGGTGGCGGCCGGGGCGGGGGTGAGCGAGGCCTCGCTGTGCCATTCACGTCTGGAGTTCTCAAGCTCTGCCTTTTCAGACTTCCACTGACATCCTGGCTGTGCACTTTTAAGAAGAGGGGATTAATGAAACACAGTGCTCCATTGGTCTGGCTGCACTCCAGCTCTGAAGGTGTTCTGGTTCGTATAGAATGCACTCCATTTATAAGGCAGAGCTGGTGTGAGTCTTTGCGAGCACTGTCCAAAGGCACAGGCCTACAAGGAGGTGAAGGATCCGGGGGTTTGCTGTTAGCCAGGGAGCTCCAAAAGTCTGAAAATCATCATTGCATTAACGTAAGAATGCAAAACAGTATGCAGATGGCTTTCAGAACATTCAGCTCAACAGCACCATTTAAAGTATCAAGAAATTTAGGCAAGATCTTATTAATTCAAAGGAGAGAAGAAGTGAACCTCTTAAGCCACCACCAGCCATAACTGCATGATACATTCCTGGGGCTGCTCTTACTCGTTTATAAATACCATGACCAGTGCATAGCTTCCAATCAGCCCACTAAGCTTAAAATTAAACTGAGTATCAAAGAAAAGAACGGAGACTGTAACAGAATCCTTTTTACTGGCTTGAGACTGAAATGAACACAAACTTCTCATTAGCATCTTACTCAGGAGAAATAAAGCAAGATTCTCAGCAGGTATTAATAAGCTCACTTCATTAGACAATAGTAAAGCTGATTTACACCAGGTAAAGGCCACTTACGGAAACTCTACAAGTATCTTGGTTTGGTTTCTTCTCATAGTGAACACACAAAACTATATATGAAAAGGCAGCTCACATTTTGCTGTGGTGGATCCACACATCACCTTTAGCTATGCAGACCAAGTGTTCAAGCATCTAATAAGGGCACTGCCCTGCTGCCCTGCCTTTGCCATGGTGACTGTTTGCCTGAGACTACAGACCACAGCAATACATGAAGAGACCCAGTGTGCAGTCCAACACCAGCAGCATGGAAAACCTATGCTACACCAGCAAGTTGCAGCTGCAGCCTCTGCACTTATCCCAGCAAAGTGTCAGCATGTTTGTGCAACTGAGTCACTGCTAAAGAGCATCGGTTATTGAAGGTATGAAGATTGAAACCAGATGTGCCCTTGAAGGCAGCAATCATGCGGAAATAAGGGCAGAATACCAGAGGAGGGAGAATCTTGACATTGTCCTTTTCCCAGAGTGTGTCAAGATGGCTCACTGGAGGAAACTGAGCAATGATATCTGGGCCCAAGTGCACGAATGGATCCACAACAGATCCATGCCCAACAGCTGTGACCTGTCTGTGGGGCAGAAGACAGGAAATAGCCCATGGTGTCAGGCCACAGCCAGAGAATGTCTATAGGCACAAGCATGTTTCTCTACATAGTCATGCCATGTTGCTGGTGTTCCCAGCTTCATGACTTCACATCCTGCTTGCAGATCTCACAGTGCCTATGCCTGGCACGTGGCTGCTGCAAACACATGTGATGTAAGCACTGCTGCAGGTGAAACACAGGGAAGACTGAGAGAGAATCATATGTTCAGCACATGAAACCTTACATGTTGGCAACAGCCTTGAAATCTTTACCAAAAATTCCTCCTGATGTGGTTTGCTGGGCTATGTGTTATTGACTTGCATTGTTCAGCTCTCCCTCTGAGCTTACTGCACAAGAGAGCTCTGACAAGGGATACAGCCCTGTGTTCACACACCATGGGGTTTTGTGCTTACATGTTCCTCAAAGAAAACTCACACTTAACAGGAAGGGCTGTTGGGAGTTTTTAGGCCTCTCTTGAGTCCACAGCATTGAAAGGCTGACTTTTTGGTGTGCTCTTCTACACATGCATACCTAAAACTTCATCAAAACCTCAACTTTGTCTCCTGCTTTTAGCTCATGGAAACTGTGATCTTAATCTGGTGTATATCAGGTAATTGATCCCAAATACAGCAACCACACAGGCACTGATCCATCAATCTCAGAATCACAGAATCACAAGGTTGGAAGATACCTTCAAGATCATCGAGTCCAACCCAGCCCTAACACCTCAACTAAACCATGGCACTGAGTGCCACATCCAGTATTTTTTTTAAACACATCCAGGGATGGTGACTCCACCACCTCCCCAGGCAGGCCATTCCAGTACTTGATCACTTTTTCCGTGAAAAACTTTTTCCTAATATCCAACCTATATTTCCCTTGACACAGCTTGAGACTGTGTCCTCTCGTTCTGTCAGTTGCTGCCTGGAGAAAGAGACCAACCCCCACCTGACTACAACTACCCTTCAGGAAGTTGTAGAGAGTGGTAAGGTCACCCCTGAGTCTCCTTTTCTCCAGGCTAAACAACTTCAGCTCCCTCAGTTGTTCCTCATAGGGCTTGTGTTCCAAGCCCCTCAGCAGCCTCGTTGTCCTCCTCTGGACACGCTCAAGCATCTCAGTGTCCTTCCTAAATTGAGGGGCCCAGAACTGGACACAGCACTCGAGGTGTGACCTCACCGAGTGCCGAGTACAGGGGGAGAATGACCTATCTCCTCCTGCTGGCCACACTATTCCTGATACAGGCCAGGATGCCGTTGGCCTTCCTGGCCACCAGGGCACACTGCTGGCTCATGTTCAGCCGGTTGTTGACCAGTACCCCCAGGTCCCTTTCTGCCTGGACACTGTCCAGCCACACCGTCTCCAGTGTATAACATTGCAGGGGGTTATTGTGGCCAAAATGCAGTACTTGGCACTTGGACTTATTAAACTTCATCCCATTGGACTCTGCCCATCCATCCAACCGTTCCAGGTCTCTCTGCAGGGCCATCCTACCTTCCATCAGATCGACACACGCTTCCAGCTTAGTGTCATCTGCAATTTACTAATGAAAGACTCAGTCTCCTCATCCATGTCATCAATAAAAATATTGAACAGAACTGGCCCTAGCACAGACCCCTGAGGGATACCACTGGTGACTGGCTGCCAGCTGGATGCAGCACCCTAACCATGACTCTCTGGGCCTGGCCATACAGCCAGTTCTTAACCCAGCAAAGAGTGCTCCTGTCCAAGCCGTGGACAGGAGCAATTTTCCAGGAGTATGCTGTGGGAGACAGTGTCAAAGGCCTTGCTGAAGTCCAAATAGACAACATAGACAGCCTTTCCTGCATCCACCAGGCGGGTCACTTGGTCATAAAAGGACATCAGGTTGGTCAAACATGACCTACCCCTCCTAAACCCATGCTGGCTTGGTCTGATAACTTGGCCATCCTGTAGATTCTGTATGATGACACTCAGTATAAATTGCACCGTTATCTTGCCAGGTACTGAGGTCAGGTTGACTGGTCTATAATTACCAGGATCCTCCTTCCCACCCTTTTTGTGAATGGGTGTCACATTGGCCAGCTTCCAGTCATCTGGAACCCTGCCAGTCAGCCAAGACTGAAGTTCTGAGATGCTTGGATATTCATAAATCTATGGGATCAGATGGGATCTATCCCAGAGTGATGAGAGAGCTGGCAGATGAGCTTGCAAAGCTGCTCTCTATCATCTCCTCTTCAGCTTTCAAATGAAGTAGCTAAAGAAAAAACACACACAATGCAGAAACTGTTCAAGAGCAAAACTAATTCTGCAGCAAGTAGGCCACAGTGCTCTGGGGTACTGGTGACAAAGTGTGGTTAGCCTGGAGAGCTTGATCAGCATTACCATTATTGTCCTCCCTAGAGAGACTCACCTCATGTTACTTTAAAGCTTCCATTTGTCACTGGGAGACTGTCTTCATTACCCTGTATCCCAGTCAGACCTTTTACTTTGTTTTTGCCATCTAAACATTGACCTCAATAGTACCATATTTGCCTCTATTCCTATGATAATCTGTAGTTTCACCTGATTACCTAAACTTGCAGACAAGTACTGCAGAAGTAATTTCTCTCTTCTCTAAAACAAACCCTTTAATTGCATTGCTACTGCAGCAAACCAAAATGCAAAGCACTGCAATACATCCCTGGGTATGGTTTTGCTGCAAAGTCCCACCAGACAGTTCAAGAGATTCTCATGCTAACAGTGATTTAGAGAGGATCCTTTTCAAAATCAAAGATGATTAAAAAATCTACTGCAACAAAGACTGCTGACAGTCAACCTTCTCTTCCTGGAGAAGGAAATGAGGCCACTCAGCATTTTACTCAATGTTGAGCTCCTTAATGATTCATCTGGGTAGTGTCCAAGTTTCAAAACCCACCAGGCTTTGTGTCTGTCTCCCCTGAGCTCAAGGTATGCTTTACAATGAGCCTGTGTCTGGCTGAAGCAGGCAAGTGATGCAAGTCCTTGCATTGTCTTTTGGTATTTTAAAAATTTTGCCTAACCCCTGCCCATGGATACATTCTACACCATCATATATACACTCCTCTTTTTCTATATGTGCCACTTTATTGAGGCACTGATCTCAAAATTCACTATTTTAAGTCTCCATGTCAGTCTGAACAGAAGTTTTATTAACAGGGGACCTCAGTTCCTACACTCTCCTCACAATAAATTATAAAGCCAGTGCCTGCTATGTGAGCATGCAGACAACATTAAGTCTTGGAGCAGAAGCGACATCAACTTCTGTGTGGGAACAGTGAGATTTGCTTTGCCCAAGGGCTGCCCAGAGAAGGAAGAGAAGAAGGAAGAAAGAAACAGCACTAACGAAAATATCGCAGAAGGCACAGAAGAAAGGAAGAGCATCGCTCCTTGGCCAGAAGAAGGTCTGGACTTCCCAAATAAGAGAAACTGCTTTTCTAAATGAAATTTGTATCATCACTAACCAATATGTACTATTTACTGATACAGCCTATTTTTTCAATGTTACAGGAGTGCTATAGGGAAGGACATCATTGTAGAGAACTACTTACTCAGTCCATGCTGAGCAATCTCTTCAAGTTCAGCTTCTGTTTTTGCTGCAGCAATTGCATGAGGCAACTTCAGTGTGAATGGAAGGACATCCCTGTTTCCAAAGAAAAAAACCATTATGGTTTTCAGCAACATCCATAGTTTTAAAAGCTTTTTTTTTAAACACTGGCAGTAGCTGATCTCTGATTATTTTCTTCTTGAGCTGTGGCAGGTAGCAAGATCCTTAAACACACAGCACAGTTAAACATTACATTACCAACCCCAGGGTTCCTTTATATTGCAGAGTGGTGTGAAGGGCAAATGACAGTCAAGTGCCCAGGACTTTCCCTAGGATCATTTCCACAGAGCCATCCTGTATTTTCTGCCTTTCCAATAGAAGTTTTTACACCTGGTCTTCTACAAGCAAATCAGCGAGATGCAAACTTGTTACCTGGCCTTAACACTTCAAAAAAGCTTCTTACTTTCTGAATACACTGTTGACTGCTATTCTAGTTTTCAGAATAAAAAATTTATTCTAACTAAATGTTGCTAAACTGCAACATCTGCAGTAGAAGTACCCATAGAATTAAGACTAAATGAGAATCCAACACAACTGGTGTCAGCATGGATTTTGGTTTTAAGGTTGTGAACAAGCCAATCATCTGCTATAGCACAGACAGATAGAGAATATTTATGTGATAAAGACCCACTATCTTGTATGTTAGCTTCTTGAAACAACAGGATCTCAGAACTCCACTCACGCTCAAGCCAAGCATATGCACAAGACTGATACACTAGCTAAAAAGCATTTGAAAGGCACTTTACATGGTATCACAGAAAATCCAGAGTCCAGATCATCATCATGGTCTCAATTCAAAAACAGGTAAACCCTCATAAAGACTGGTTGGGTACCTCCTGCAAGAAATTCCCTCTGGTTTTAGAAAATCCTCCTGGATTTCCTGTGATGTACCAAATGGTACTGTCTCTTTTTCACAATAGCTACCTATCTGCCTCCTTTAGTCTACACAAAGTAATATTGAACCTTCAGTGAAAGAAAATGGATAGAATAATGCAAGAAATCTCTGTTTGCTGAATGTTCCTGTAGGTATTTAGAGAGAATTTACCAGAGCCTGGCAAGTGGGCAGGACTGAAAGGGTGACAAGATAAGGAATATCTCCTCATTAAACTATTTTTAAATGAATTTTCAGCTCATTTCCCATCTGAGTGCTGACCAATTATCCATGTGGTATCAATGCTGCTTTTATTACACGCACTTACAGGTCAGCTAAACAGAGGCTGTAGCAAAGGGGTCTAAGATGCTTCTCCACCACAAACAAAACCAGCAAGCACAGCAACCCAAGAGCATCCCACACCATAAATCATCGCATGGTGGGCATGAACTGGCAGCCTTGATGTAGTAAAAGGACCAAGACCATCACAGCTGCCTCTCCTCACTTCCTTAAGAAAATGTGCACCTGGGCAGTTTGGTTGCGTCCTGTCTGTGCATACATATAAGGCTCAAGCATCAGTTTGGAAATTTTCACCAGTAAACTGAAGTCAAATTGAAAACAAAGGATAAAAACACCAGCTACTTTTTTTCTGCATGCTACCTGGAAAACAAGTTTGGCAACCATAAACTGCAAAGCTGACAAGGCCATTTTTGTCATTCACCATTTAAACTGACATCTCCCAGTTGTCATATTCTATATATCTGACATTTTTCCATTATGCTCCAAAAATTCTTCTCACCAGCAATTCCACGAAATGGACTTTGCAAGCTCGTTTATGATTGTTTTTAAATGAGCTATGGAGCACTTAAGAAAGCATCACAAGATATCAGCTAAAGTAAAGCTCAGCTTGGCACCACCTCGTAGTTGGGTGGGTAAAATCACAGCAGCCTCCCAACAATCAGTATGAAGTAAGACAGAGACACTTGCTTCCAGGACTCATCTCTGATTTCTACCATTACCTTCTAAGGCTATCCAGGAATATTTGCAGATTGGTGACATAAATATCATGCTGAACCAACTCCTCAAAACTCATTTTCTTGAGACAGTCTAGCAGATGTGACTTGGAACATAGCACCATCTTACCTGCTAATACAGTAGAAAGCAATGAGTCTGAACAAATCAGCAAAACTTATTCCAGACCCCTCCAAAGAAAACGCTGTGAAGAAAGTTACAAGAAAGAACAACACATTAATCCACTGTTTCTTAAAACAGTTTAATAAAACACATCTTAGATTTTAGCATGAAGTTAACTAGTTTTCACCATCAAACTAGCTACGATTTGGTTAAGAGAAAACTCTGTAGAGGAGTACATATCCCTGCTGAAGGCATTTTCAAGAATATACTGATAATCTTGGTGGCTGGTTTGCTTTTGTATTCCAACCATATGGTCTAATTCCTGTAAAACAGATTAAGTGTGATGAGGCCTGCACAATGCTTTGCTAATAGACAACAAATCAATAACTGAGGCTTTGCTTGCCCAGTGTACTAGTATACCTAATTTTAAATCTGTTATTTCCTCTTCTTGAATTCTATTCTACTCACTTGTCTTCACCCTAGGTGTGTAGAACCTAAAAGGAGATAAATTATCATTCACTCCAAGAAAATCTTTTAATCTGAAAACCCTTAAAAATTCAGACAGTTGTTGCATGCCATTGCCTTGCACAAGGGAAGATGAAGACACGAGCAGTGCCTTTCATTTTGCCCCACTTGATACCGTTGTTTCTTATTGATACAAATACTTGTTCTTAGCAATAATGATGATTACCTCAGGCTCTCTCTGATGCCAGTAGCAAATCTTACAGATCAAGCAGAAGTAGCTCTTAGAGTGAACTGATCTAGATCTTTAGCCTCTGGTCTAAAACCTCATCTGTGACAAATGGCTAAAACCATCAGTAAATACTTCCCCCTCGTGGAAGAATTTTGTTCATGAGACAGTGTATAATTATTTTCTAGATGGGAATTTATTAGTATAACAAGCCTATAAATACAGCCTTAGACTACACTTAGACCAACTGTTACTGACAACTTTCTCTTCTGTTTGCTTTGCTTGTAACTGGAACTAAAACCACAGGTAGAATTAACTTTGTGTTCCTAGGTGCAGGGGAGGGAGAGATAAAAAAGGAAAAACTCAACTAAAATGATGTCAGTTAACAAACAGAAATAGAAGTTAAGTATAGACTCGCTGTTTCAGGGATGTTTAACCGAAATTGTTGCTAATTTTCTCCAGTTTTCTCTTTCTTGTTAAAATGAAATATTTTCTCCACTTGCAGTTTCAGCACCACATACACTCACCAGCTGCAGCTTCCTTTTTTCATTCCTAAATCTCAGACTTATTTTTCACACCCTCCCTTCTATAGATATGAGGGCATTATTGGTTCAAAACAATTTGGAGCACTAACATTTGCTATTTATACTAAAAAAAGAAAGAACAAATATAGTTTGAATTAAAAAGAGATATCATTGATCTTGCAACAGAGACAGTTCTAAAGGTTTAAAATCCATTTACCTGTTACACCAAAAAAATCTGAAAAAAACCCAACAACAAAACCCACCACCAAGAAAAACAAACCCAAAAACCCATCCCACACCTCAGCTGCAGACAGAGAGAGCTCATGACAAAGTTGCATTCAAGAACAGTCCTTTGAGTACAAGGAAATGCAAGGACATGTCATTGAAAGCAGACAGGATTACTGTGTTTCTACAAAAGACATGTAAGTTTCTAAGAGAATAACTACCCATAAAAATAAATGAATCCTGGATTCAGCAAGGTACACAATGTAAACATTCCGGTTGCAGCAGTCTTAAGTGTTTTTATATATCTGCCCTCCTCGTGGCAGAATATGCCTGACCCACTCCCAGAGCCCACCTCAGAGAGCAGCACAAGCAGCCCATGACATTATTTGCACGACTTTGGGTATCCTCTGCTGTGGGTTTCAGCAGTGTGAATGCCCCTGCATCCTACAGGGAAAAAGTACCTAAGGAACAGCTGAAAAGTACGTAACTCACAACTTACTGTATGTACTTTCTTTTATGGCAAATTCTTTCAGGCAGGACCCACAGTCACTGGACAGACGCAGAGAGATGACTTTCTTCTGCAGCCTTACAGATTTCCTAACCAGAAATATCTGTTTTGGAGATGGCAGAAAGACATGGTATTATCTTCATCACAGATGCCAGAATAAATACAAAATGCCAGATGGTATACAAAAAGAAACCAGAACAATCTCTATGACGTCTCTAAAACATACCATAATTTTACTTGGTCATTACTGTACTGGGTCCAACACCTGGGTGTAAAATGGCAGCACAACATTTGGGAAATGCATGTCCTTAAAGAAATTGAGATTATTCTTACCCCAGGAGGCTGTCTTTGCAAAATTTCCATGGCTTCAATATCATTCAGACCAAGCTGCAGCCATACAGGGTGAGTATGGAGGAGCTTGTCCAATATGCTTAGCTTGTTGGATAGACTGTCATATCCAGAGTCCCGGGGACAGATTTTTACATCATTTTTCTCAGGAGAGACATTATCCATGTCCTTTATTAGACTGTGGAAAATTTAAAAAAAATTAGACATGCTAACCTACTATGAACTCAGGTCAGCAAACAGAATTATCAGAAAGCTCACGGCACTGCTGACACTCTGGACTGGTACTTCTCCTACTGAGAATTCTTATATTTAGCATACACAAAAATTCTCTTTAAAGGTTCTCAATTCAAAGCCAGCTTGAAGATAAGCCTTAGCATTCTTCTGTGAAGTTGGAAAAATTCAGCCATCACTTCAGGTACAATTGTATGTGCAGAGCATTTCACTTGCCTTCTTTGCTGTGCTAATATATGGAAAAACTTATCTTCAAGGATATTTATGCAATTCAGACATTTTTATTCCCAGATCGATTGCAAATGCTGCAACCCACAGAAATCTTGCTCTCGCCTGCCTGCCAGAAATATCTGTTCAATACTCTGACAATGGAGCAATCCACTACCTATTGGTGATCACTGCACCAGACACAAGGACTTTGTCTGTTTCCAGGGATTACTTTCACAACACAAGTCCACAAACCAGCATCACTTCACCTTATGCCCAGACTAGTGTCTCGGCTCCATCAGCTCTGTTGCTTTCACAGCTGCATATCCATCTTTGCTCCTCTCTGCTAATAGGTCAGAGTGGGAGGAGGTGAGAAAGAGATGAGAAACCCAAGAAAAAAAAAACAAGAAAAAAATGTTAAACCCCCAAATAATCCTCCCTAAGGCACAGATTTCTTAAAAAATATGTCATAAGTGGCAGTCACTTCTTATTGTACTCCTGCTAAGTTCTGTAAATATTTACATTTTTTTTCCATTTTTGCCATGAAAGATCCTTACCTCACATTTTAATACTACACTTCCCAGGATCAGAAACAAGAAAGGCATTGTATATTTACGCTCCAGATTCCTTTGGCTGTGGATTGACTGCTACGTGAGAAATACAGGCTAAGCTAAGTGTGAATGTAGCAAAGTAATGTAAAGTTAAAATTTATTTGGGACAGTGCATCTAAAGTTACTGCTACATTCAGTAATGAAGTACACTTCTTGGGGGCTGCATATTCCTGTTATTAAAAATCTAAATCAACATAATACTTTGAGAACTCCTTTTGTTATGCAAAGCTTCACCATCATCCATGTAATATAGAACACCCAGTACAAGTGCATGTTTGTTGCTGGCTCAAATTCCTCATTTCTGAGCTAGAATTTCATCCTGTGATCCTCCCCATGCTAGAAATAACTATGGAGCAGTTATTCAGGTAACAGCTTCCTAATGACAAAATTCAGGAACAGACAAAAAGCACCCTGCAAGCTCGACTGACTCCCTGAGATGTCAGGCAGAGGATGTGTTCCCCTTACAGACCTTTTCTGCTGCAGGAGAGGCCCTGGGCAGCAGAGGGCAACACAGCTCCACCTCCCCACAGCACACTGCAGCTCTTCTAAATTGCGTGCTTTGGACAGGCCCTAAGCATCACTAACAGTATTTACCATCCTCATTATGCCAGCTACTGTACCCTCAGCAAGTAGGTACAGCGTTCACAAGCACAGGAGCACTGAATACTTTAAAAACAAACAAAAAGCCTCTCCGCCCCCCACAAAAAAACCACACCAAAGAAGACAAGACGAACCAAATTACAACCCACCAACCAAACAACAGAAAAAACCAAATGACCAAACTGATTTCCTCTAGCTTTGTTCAGCAACTTGCAACCTCTCTGGAGAGGGCAAACAAGGAAAGTAAATGGGGAAGAGAACTTTCACTGTGTGATCAGATAAGGACAGGCAAAATCATTTGACATTTCATTACCTGCATCAATTACCCCTACCAGCATTTCCCTCTTTATTTTTTCCTCTTCCTGCTTGCTTATTTATGATGTAATGCTTTTCAGATTTCTAATGCATCTCAAATGTGGATGATCTCCCCCCACTGCCCACAAGCATCAGAAGCTTTTACTAACAGCCAGTATGCCTTCAAGGGACACAAAATACACAGAAACACATTGGGTGCAGGAGGGAAGTACTTTTTACATTGGTCATGACCGGGTCTGAAACTGCCTCAGTAGGAATACTGGGTTCCCTTTTCAATCAGTCCCAGCAGAGCCTAGTGTCACAATGGATGAATCTCCAAGAAGTCAAATCATGAACCATGAAAGTGTTTTCCTGAGCCTCCAGTAAATATTGCTTAGAAATTTCCCACTCACCTTCAGTGCCAGTTAGCTGCATTACAAACCACAGGGAGCTGTGGCAAAGTGCAAGTTATACACCAATGCTGGTTGCAAGCTGTCCTGGGTTGACTTTATGAGGCTTGTTATCCCCATTCGTCTGTGTAGCTTAGAAAATAAGTTTTTGCACCTTTAAGACTGATTCTGAGAGCGAAGAGGGGGGACGATGAAGCCCACAGCTTGTTTTCACACTTTGTTCTTCCCTCCTCCACATTCCTGCTTCTGCGGATGGTGTGTCTGCAGCGGGACAGAGCTCTTCTTTGTTTTTTAGTTAGTTTTAGCTAGCTGAGGCAGAGAAGTTCTTTGCACTGTGGTTCTTTCTTTTTCTTTGGACCTGTTTAAACCTGCTCTGGACTAAACACCTAGAAGAGGACCAGGAGCTCACCCACCTGTGGCCCACCGGGCCAGGCCTGGGCCGCTGCATTTCCAGTGCCAGAGGAACTGATAACAGCCTGGGACTCTCTGAGTTCATCATCTCTTCTGGAGCGGCAAGAGTTTTATTGTTTAATATTGTTCAGTTTTTCTTTTTGTGCTGGTGAATGCTTTTGCATGTTAAATAAACAGTTTTTTCCACTTTTTCTCCAGGGAAATTTTTTTCCCCGAACCAGTTGGGGGAGGGGCCGCTTGAATTTGCTTTCTAGAGGAAAGCCCTTTAGGGGATTTTCTCCCAAATTTACCCTAAACCAGGACACAAGCTTAGACAGATATAAATAATTTCCACTCCCCTTGGTCAGGAGGTAAAAACTAAATATGCTGCAGGGGGAATATATCCAAGAGGGAAAAGTTTTTTGCCTACTAAAGACAGCTACCTCACATTCAGAAGAAGGTGTGCGACTGGTATGATCTAGAATGGCTGGCATTGCTTGCTGCCACAAAACCACCTAAAGCTGGCAAGAGTCTGCACAGGCATGTAGGGTCGCGATGTTCTTCTTTGGTATGACTGGCTTCTTGTTGTCCCACACCCCCTAGACCACCATAAATTGTCAGACTAATTTGAAAGGGGAACTATCAGGTTTTTTTAACCTCCAGGTACTTACATGCACAATCCCTCCCTCATGCTGAGATCCAAGGAGGAAACTCTCTGGCCTACATACATGGGCACCTCCTTGGTGCAGCTGCTTCGGCTCCCTCAAGAAATAAACCAAAGATTACGAATATCTGATTGCGACCAGAATTTCTGCCACTTCTAAACACTAATAGTTCAAACAACACCAATGAAACTCAGCTAGATCAGCACTAGAATGTTATTGCAATTGTGGTGAGGTAAACAGGAATAGGAAACACTTTTAAAAAATTATTTCCTATTCCCAAATAATAAAGAAGGAGGCAGAGAGAAAGATCTAACCTGGTAAACTCCGGAAAAACCACACCTTGGAAAAACCACACCTGGCAAACCACATACAACCTACGAGAAGCCACTTCCCAAGGCCTGGGAGCAAATGCAGTAAAAAAACCCTACTGGTCTGTTTTGACAGCCTTATTGCAGTGGTCTAGCACTACTGAGCGTCATATTCCCAGTTTGCTTTTTAATTCTTAAAATAATTTTAATTAATGATCTGGGCATTAGACATACAGTCAAATCCTGACACATAGGAGTTCTTGAAACTCATTATGTGTTAAGTGTTAGACTAAAATTATTTGTGACTGGGATGTGTGTGTAACTACTTTGGAAACAACAGCATGGAAAGAATAACCATTTGAATTCATGAGCAATGGACTAACTCAAGTGTACTGAACAAGAATAAGAAGTTGCTGTAACCTAAATGCTAGCAAAATAGGCTGTATATTATGCAATTTCTCTCTAAATTGCATAATATAAAGCTCTCAAAACTAAGCTCCTCTCCTGGTTTTACTTTCGGGCTGGAGGATAGTTGGTTGGTTGGTTTGTGTTATTTGTTTGGGATTTTGAAAAAAAAAAAAGATTCCTGATAAAAGACAATCTGACCAGTTCACATTAAACTCAAAATTGAAACACAAATCAGCGCTAATGGATGTCTGCTTTAATTAAGGGCTGCTACACAGCTCCTCTTCAGTGGGAAAGGTAGGTTTGAATGCTACTCAACTAAATGAACTAAAGAAAACACATGACTCATGCGAGTTTCCTTAGATTTGAGAAAACCCTTAAACACGTGGGAAGTACAGAGAGGTAATTGCCAAGATAAACAATGCTGTGCTGCATCCTGATTAGACTTAGCTCATAGTAAAAAAGACAAGGAACAGGCTGAATCTTTTAACCAGGATGATCCTTGGTCATAATATGAACCTTGCTCCAGTGCCACCAAAGTTAATCACCTCACATTTAACTCAGTTTGACTATCCACTGCAAAATACTTGGATTTCTGTAAATCTAACGGCTCTTAGTCACCCCAGCCCAGTCTATACAGTCATACTGAGCATCATCGGGGTGGGGCACAGAGCCACTAGTAACTTCCTCCTGCATCCCATTACAGCTAAAAGAACAGTACAGGGCAGCTGGGAAGAAGGTTTCTGGATACTTGCCTACCTGTCAGCAATAACAAGTGGTTCTCTATGCTGGACAGAAGATGGCTCTACTGAGGTGAGTAACCTCAGTGGAAAAGACAGCGGCATGAGGGCTGTGCAGTGCTGGACACAAGGCAGGGAGCAAAGCTTTGCCCCTGTTCCTTCCACAGGAACAGAGCAGGAAGGGAACAAGCTGCTGCAGGTGCCGCCACCAGCAGAGCATCCCTGAACCATTCCACAGGCACCAAGTTCCCTGGGAAGCCTGGAGCTTTACAGCCTTCCCTCCAGAGGGACAGGAGGAAGTGTTGGCCCCTCATGGACATTCACACAGATGTGCAGGGGGCCTAGGGCCTCCTAAAAGATCATCCAGGTGCATCCAGGTGCCACCAGTCCCATCCCACATGCTCCTGGGCTGCCACTGCATGCAGAAGCTCTCTTGTTACTCTTTCAAAGGTCACTGGAATGGCATGACAGAAATCTGTCCCACTAATTCCCTTTTCTGACAACTCCACTCATTAGCATTATTGAGATAAATGTCTGCACTGGGAAAAAGACGAGGCATCAAAGAAGTGGGATATTGAAACAGTCCCACTTAAAATACATTTTTGCAAGCCTGGTTTTTTTGCCTGGCTTTTACATATTTACAAGCCAAAGTGGTAAGCCCTTGAATCATTTTTGGTATTACTTGGGCCATATATATTAAAAGGAGATATGAGCCCAAAATAAAGGCATATATAAGGTAAGAAGAATAAATCTGAAAATCACCACATAACCACAAAAACCTCCACACCACAATACTAAGGTTGCAGACACACAATTTCATGTCCTTATTTTTCTGAATTCAGCTGAGAGCTCTGCAATGGCTGCCTTTCCAGAACTACTCTGGGTGTCTGTGGATACCTGCTAAGGTGGAAAAAGAGCGAGGAAAACGGACATTCCACTGAGCTCAAATATCCCTAGATGCAAATCCAAAGGTATCAAGACACCAACTTCTGAACAGCAGAACACACAATAAGAAGCGAAAACTACATTAACTGCCGAGTTTTAAATTAACTACAAAGTGTTGGAGTCCAGGGCACAGAGAATACTTCTCTGCCTTGAAACAGTTACATTAACTGGGCTGCTGGTTAAGTAACCGCTCCCGTGTTACCTCTCTCGCATGAAGCAATTTGTTAACTGATGTTCAGTGTGAGACAGGTGACTCTGCATAACAGAGCAGCAATTGATTATCTTTTGTTAGTGCGTGGACATGGATGTGAAGAATTTGAGGGAATGTGTTGTATGAATTTGTCTGACCATTTGAAATCCATTCACAAAAGTATACAACAATTGGAAGATGGCATGAACAAACTTGGGGAACAAAATGAGTCTTGGTTGAATGATGTGTTCAATTGGTTTGACCTTGCACCAACATGGAGAAAACTTGTAGAGATAGGTATATATGTTCTGACTGGCATTGTGATCCTTTTAATATTTGTGCCATGTCTACTTCAGTGTATCCGACGAGCAATGGACAAAGCAGTTAAAAGAGTGTTCTTGGTTCAAAGAGAAGGGGGAAATGTTGGAATCCAGGGCACAGAGAATACTTCTGTGCCTGTCCTAAGAAGCCCTGACTCTCAAAGGAACACTGCTTTTAACCTTTGTCCCCGGAGGAAGTTACCAAGGCTTTGGGATGAGTTAGAATCCACAGGTGTATGAACTAGACAGTAGTATGTAGTAGTGTAGCTTATCACAGGGTGAGAAATGTTTTAAAATGTAATATGAGAGTGGACAGGAGGCAAAATGGAGGATTTTGGGGCATTGTCACATCTCCTTCTTGTTCTTCTTCGGCTCCATTTTCTATAGTATTGGTGGCATAAGATTACTGGTTAAAGAAAGCAGTAGCATAGGTGTTATGTGAATAGATTAATAAGAGTTATTGGTAGAAAAATAGAAACAAAGCATGTTTTAAAAGGTAATTGCACTAAACAGCTTTAGAAGACCTTGAATCTGGGTGCCAGGTCTCCATTTTGTGCCTTACTTCTTGTACGCTAAGTCTGGTGTGTAGATGGTGTACTGAACTTCTGATAAGAGAAAAATAAACAATAGACAGAAGACAGAAAGAAACCAGGAGTCTCATCCGTTTTTCATCCCTGGCACAGAACTCACAAGGGGAACCCCCTCCAACGGGCCCAGGAGGAGGGTTCCCACTCTTGTAGGTTCCACCAGAAACCCGGCAACAAATAAATAAGTTATGACAGTAAATACAGCTTTGTGAGGTGTCTAGTTTAAACAAGAACTCTGGAAAACCTTTGTTGAAATTACTATAATCTTGCTCTGTAGCACTATATTAAAAAAAGAGGTGTCAGTTGCTCAACTAAATTACTTAACTTATACCAACTTTGATACAACTTCCTTACATAGAAGTGTGCAGTTCAGAATTTTTAGTCACAGTAGGTTTGACTTTAGCTCATTTATTCGTATTTCATATTCATATTTTACATTATCATCTTGAAGTGACAGAAAATAATTTTTTGATGGCAATTATTGTTTTTCATGGAAATTGCATTACTCACTTTTTTGTAGGTTTACTTACATATCTTAAACCAAAATATGTTTTGCAGTCAAGATTAACAAATTAAGATTAAAAATCCACTAAAAAATCAATAGAAAGAAAACACATGATCTGTAAAATGGCAAGGTTTAGTTGACTGTTTCCAGCTAAGTGCTTCCACCAAGATTTTAGAATCAGTAGCCTTTCATGCATATGATGTATTCAAAGATACAAGAAGCCTTTTCTTAACTGAAAAGTAGCTGACGATCTCTGAAGTTAATTAGCTGAATTCACAGAATGAAGAAGGTATCCCTTCTGCCCCTCTAAAAGAACTGTGTGTTCTCAAAAGCTTTAAAACTTGAGTAATGTTCAACTAGGGCCATAGCCAAGAACTTTAATTAGTTCAACTGTCTTACATTCACTATTTGGGCAACAAAGCTGCTGCTTAATGTTTCTGAAAATAATCTACATCTACCTCCTCACTTTGCTCTGTAGTAAATTCTAGCAGATTTCAATAGAATTCGTAGGAAGAAAAAGAGCTAAAATTTTTGGATGTAATTCTAAAAACAATTTTCCACTTCATTAACTCACTGCTAGAAGAATAAAGCTAGGAGAATAAAGCCCACCAGCTCCAGGGCTGGCCAAGACCATGCAGTCAGATAAAACACAACACCTACATTGGTTGCTTTCCTCTTGCAATAAATACTTCAGGTAAGTACAAAAATGTGGTCCCTTGTAAACACAACAACTAAAATATTGATTATCCTCCAGATGTCAATTTAGCAGATGTTACTGTTCAAGAAAAGCCAAAATGCTGGAGTCCCATTCTGCCCACTTAAAGGTACAATTTTATTTTTTATGTGCAAGTTACTCATATATAAATTAATTTAAACACATAACTCACGTATGCATCAGCTCATAGCAGTCAATATTTTACTTCCTAACCTGAGAGCATAAATAAATCATGTTATTGTATCTTGAATATTCAAAGAGCCACTTGAAGCAATGGACATTTTGACTTTACAGTGTGAAAGCAAAGCTGTGCCACAGACAATGGTAATAATGGTAGTAGTTTCCTGCTGTAGACAGTCATCAGTATCCAAGGTTTTTAAAAAGGAAGTGAAGCTCAGTTGCAATTAGAAGATATTAAGGCAAATACACCAAACAACTGAATCTCCTGTGCAAAGGCAAATTCCTTGGATCAAGAGCAAGATTACCTACACCTCCTATGCTGCCATGGAGAAAAGTGCTAGGACATGAGCCACCAAAGAAGAAAGCACAGTGAAAACATTCCTGTCATGGTAGACCCTCCAGAACCATGAAAAGAAACATTTTAATCACCTTCGCCAATCAGCAGATTCATCTTCCACTGTGAGGTCTGTCTGTACCATCTCCTGTTTCAGTTCTCCAATTTCTGAGGCAATTGTGTCAATGAGCTAGAAAGGGACAAAAATAGTATGACATCAAGTGAGTAGAAGAGGCATGGAAAAGAAGCCAAGGCAAGTTTAGTCACGAGAGATTACAAACTTTTACTTTTTTTGTAAAATCTCATCATATTTGGACTTTCCCTTGCAAAGGAACAAGTAAGGGTTGGAGCCATGTATAAAGGTTCTCAGAGGAAGAGTAATTCCTGTTTTGTGCCAGTACAAAACTTTCCAGTTTGGCTAGCCTTTTAGTTTAAATGGATTAAATTTGCAGCCTCTGTGTATTATCTTATAAGAACTAAATTATTTCACTGCTTGTAGCATTTACCTTCTCAAAAAAAATTAGAAGAATTCCATGTGCAAGAGTTTTATTTCAGATGGGATACTAAGCCAGCATTATGATACCATAGAGGATGAAAAGCAATGAAGCAAGAAGGGAGTGGGTGGCTGCTTTTCACATTAGGTTTTGGACCCTACTTAAACACAACAATTTGATTAAAAAAGAATGGCCTTGCAACCCTTCAGCTCAGATAGAACACCAACCTAATTCTGGGTACAAGGGTAAAATATCATTTTAAGGTAGGCAAGATTAGCACTAAGGTTGTATCCCAAGAAACGCAGAATTTGCTAGCCAGACTTCAGGGTAACATTATGTTGAGCAAAAACCAGCCACGAAATTTGCAAAGCCTGGCTTCTTGAACACTTCTTTGTAGCCAATGCATCAAATCTGCTTGTCACACCACACCATGACACCCTATAAACCCTAGCAGGGTTCCCTCTCTCCTAGGGAAGGGAGGGAGGGAACCTAATGAAAGGTTTGCAGTGATGCAGTGATCTCTACCACCACACCTGCACTCACAGCAAACAAAAACCCTGGCATATGAAGCAAAAACAGCTTTGGGGTCCAAGTCAGAACAGTCTGCACAGCTGCCCTGAAGGTATGAGCCCGAGTCCCACTGAGGGCAGGCAACTCAGTACAGCAGCATTTTCAAATAATTGCAGGCATCATTTTCCTAAATCGTTACATTGGAATTTTTCCTCCACCTCAGGAATTCACACTCTTCTTTACTGAGCAGCATTATTCCAATCAACTCAAAAGAAGCTTTAGTCTCTGCTTACAATTGGCCAACTCCAATAAATAAACCTTATGTAAGAATGAATTACCATTACCCACACCCTAAGGGTTTTCTTCTGTCCAAGTCATAGTTCCCAGTGTTGGAAATTATATGAAGTTTAACATTTTTTAATATAACTTGAGTCAGGGGTTTTGTTTGCCTTTGCCCAGGGAGAAAAGAATTGAAGTTTCTTTTCTAAGGACTGTTCCACCACTCGAGGTCTGATGAGCTGAACATCACAGCAGACTGGGAGCAGCACACAAAAAAGAAGATATACAAAAGATAACCATTAATGAACACCAGCTCCAAACATCACCCCTGGCATGGTCCAAGACTCCTGGTCTAGGAAGAGATAGATAAGAGAACGAAGAATGAGAAAGTAATTCACATTAAAGGCAAATCAATAACCAATAGGAAACCAAATACTAAGACCTTGGGACCAGTGAACATAGAACCAATGAGTTTCTCTGGGTTTTGACTGAATGTGAAAAATCTAATAAAGACTTTTGTGATTGAATGATTTTCTCTGCACAGCTAGGGCAATGTGTGGACGAAACCTGGATGTGGTTTCTATTGCACATCCAGGCCAGAACAACATCCTGGCAAGAATAAAGTAATGCCTTAATTTTCTAGCACTAAAGATTGTTGTTGGAGGGTTTTTGTTTTTCCCAGCCATATGGGTCACTGACACCAGCCATATGTACCACTGACACTACAAAGACATTCCAAACACCCCTGAGTCACCACAGCCAGATGTAAGGATGAAAAGCAATGAAGCAAGAAGGGAGTGGGTGGCTGCTTTTCACATTAGGTTTTGGACCCTACTTAAACACAACAATTTGATTAAAAAAGAATGGCCTTGCAACCCTTCAGCTCAGATCTGATCGTTCCCTGATCGTTCAAGGGGCAGCTGGAGGAACTGAGGCCAGCCTCAAGGGGCATCTGGAGTACGGTGAATTTTAACATTGCCAGCATAGCACCCTTGCAAAGCTGCTTCAGCTGGCAACTGCATGAAAGCTGAGCTGCTACTCCCCATCAGCTCTGCACAAGGAGCTCCTCTTCATGGGCAGCATCACATCAAGTCTTTGCATCCTAAGACAAACTGTGGCCATAAAGAGCCACAGTGGTGTGCCCTGTTCTCTGACACATATACAGAGACTAAGTGTCTCACAGGCCAACAGCCTGCACAACAAAGGAGCTTTTTCAGCACCTCTCCCTGCAAAGCATACAATGTATGAGCTCTCAACAGAAGCGTCCATGTATTTTCAGGCACCTCCTCCACGCCTGCCTTGCTGTGTCACTACCTGGCTGGCAACTGAGTTAACTCTGTTAGCAGGCTTTGACAAAACCCACCTCCCTCCCAGAAAACAAAATCTCAAGGAGCTACAGGCAAAGAACTCTCATCCAAACTGTACTAACAGCGAAGTAATCTTAACACTTTTGAATTTGTATGCCTGCCTTGAAGAGAACTCTGCAGAAATTATCATTGCTGAGAGGAATTCTTCCATGTTTAGCAATTTTGCTTCTTTTTCTAAAGAGGACTTAAACAATATGGCATGTTTCAAGCAGCCTCACATTCTATTCTACAGGATAAATTTCTTGGGTATACTACATAGCTTCCATGACAAATCAGCCTTAGTCCCTGAAAAGTCAATACACTCTGGACAAGGAAACCAGGTCAAAGTGTGGCATCAGACCCCAAACTGACCTGCGAAGTTCCCCAGGATGGAAGACACAGCGCAACCCAACCAAGACTAATCACCTATCACCATGTACTCCACTCAAACTAAAACACTGACCTCTAGGAAGAAACCCTGCATTTTTTTCTAGAATAAACCACTGATATTTTCTGCAATTTCCAAATAACTTTCCTTAAATTCTCTTTAATGACAAAAAATAGTTGCTCTTCTCTTGATTTAAGAAAAGAAAATCTTATGGAGTTGCATCATTTGCGTATCCTTGCAATTAACTGACACATACCATTACAACAGCATTTTTCTATCAAATAATGTAAGGTGTACTTACAAAATAATGATTTTATGACAGCATTTCCCAGTATTTAGGATCAATGAAACTTCTGGTGATTATACAGTGCATGTGATGCACATGTGACTAGCATCATACAAGATGAGCTGTTAATAACATGTTTCTACAAAATGTAGGAAGGATCCTGGGTACGTACTATTATTAGCTCCAGCCCTGAGGAAACAAGCAGCAGCAGAAGGCTCTGCCTTCTTAGTGCAAGGCTAAGAATATTGGAATTCTTCAAAGAGACTTTTCTATTTGCAACAAGTGTGGTACCTCTTTGGCTCGAAATAATGGCAAAACTCACCCCTTTTTTCAACAGACTTGAAATCAACATGGTAAGAGGCAACTTCCACAGGAAAATGCAGTAGATGCATATATTTGTCAGAGGCCTCTGTTAGTAAAACAGCATACATGAGCCCAAAGACTTAAGAAGTTATCAGAAGAAATCTGTTGGGGACTGTTTAGGTCTGTGAAATAGATATTACCCTGCTATGCTATAGAAAGAGGAGGTTTACCTAAAAAATGCATTTGAAAGTATGACATCTTCTCAGGTGGTTAATTAACCAGTATTTCATGAAAAACAAAATTAAAATGAGATCTCATATA
This sequence comes from Leptocoma aspasia, assembly GCA_013399835.1. Lineage (NCBI taxonomy): Eukaryota > Metazoa > Chordata > Aves > Passeriformes > Nectariniidae > Leptocoma > Leptocoma aspasia. The sequence continues at coordinate 5,042 of VXAX01007779.1, read as the reverse complement.
ATATGATAAAATAGCTGGTTTTATGTGTAAAGATTTTTCCTTTGGAATTTATTTCTGATAAAGCACTGTCCTGTAAATTCAAAAGGCACTACAGTATAACTACTGTAAGCCCAAATAATAATTAGGACTCAGGCAACATGAATTCACATAGCAGCCCAGTACAGTATTGCCTAACCAAATCTATCCTAAACCTTAGATTGCCAAATACACATGTACTAACTATTTACATTCCTAACATCCATGAACAAGAAATAATGAAATGCAAACATCTTAAACCACAGCATTTCCTTTCATAACGCACCACACTCTGTTTATTGTTAATTGATTCTGAGCTCAAGAAGACTGAGCTCAGCTTTTGGGAGCTGGCAAGGCTGACAGTGAAACTCCTACATACAGGCCACAAACATGGCACTTCAGGACCTCAGCATCCTCTCACCACAACACAACATCTGTTTTGCTTTGCATTGTTCAGGATGTTTTACAAGCAGCAAAAATCACAGTCAGTGTGTTCATCAGAAGCAACTCACACCCAAGGGGCTCCAGTCACATTTGTGAAGCTGCTCTATTGACACTCACATCACTGCTGTGCATCAGGGAAAGCACATGCCCAGGACCAGATAGAGACAGTGCCTCTCCCAGAAGCCCAGCATAACTACAGCTCTTATTACTCACTTGACTTGAAGATCTCCTGTTCCCAAGAAAAAGACAGGTGGCTTTGATTTGATGTCTGTTCCCAGACATTTTTAGAAAAAACTGCATCACAACTGAATTCCTGCTCTTTGTGTTGAAATGTAAATAAGTTTGTACAGAGAATTAACGAAACTGCCATCATTTTGAAAAGGCACTAAAAGAGTCAGCCAAGATGACCACTGTAGAATGTTTCCAAGCCCTGAGATTGACAAGAGCTCAAGAGGAAAAGGTAAGATGGGTGCTTCTAATCTGGCAAGGGGACACGGGCTGAAGACAGCGAGATTAGTCTAAGACTGGACAAATGAGCCTCAGCACTTACCACTCCCCCTTCCTGCCAGCATCTCATTTTTCATTCTTTCTGGAGATGTGCATCCTCTTTGGCATCACATCTTTTCCTTCCTGTTTTGATAAGCAGAACATAGCAACCCTCACAGAGGGCCCTGTGTGATGACGTGGCCAAGTGCCAGAGACAAGCCCGACTGGGAACGCTGCTTCTGAACTTGTGCAAGCCTCTGAATACAATCCAATGTTTTGATACACGGCTGCAGATTCTAGTGAGCTATGAATTCTCAGAGCCACTGACATTGTTCAGTATCTTATTCATGAGAAACAAAGTTTTACCTGATGCTTGGTTTTTGGAACAGAAAAGCTTTACTGGTGTAAAACCTCTGATGCCAGTTTAGTAAACACTGGAACATTTTGATGAGACGGAGGATAATTCAGTAAAGAGGACATTTGTCAGAGACATATATTCAACCCCTTGCCTTATCACAGACTCTCTCTGTAACTACTGGCAAGCTATTCAGTCCCAGAATTATCCAAGACTAACCTCATCTTTGCCTCATTCTTACTACTTGCTGGCTCTGAGCATTCACCAATCACAAGGTGTAGAGTTCACAGAATTTAGCCTCTAAAACTACAGACTTCTGCTCTGTCTAAAATGGGGACAATACTGTTTTCCTTGTGTACTAACAGTCCAAAGAATGGCTGTTAAAAAAACTAAGAGATGGTTAGAAGCTGTAGCAATGAGAACTACTTAAGAACCAGAAAAGAAAAGCTGGAATTTCCCAATTGGTATTTGTCAGCAATTTTTCTGGCAAATGCTGCTGAGAATAATAAGATACTCCCTTAAGAAGATTTAAGTGCCCTGAGAATATGCATACCAGCATGGTAAAGGTTTCTTAGGCAACTGCAAATTAACAAGCAATGTGAGAGCCATATGCAAGTACAGGGCACAGTCTGCGCATGTGGGAGAGCATACTGAAGAACAGATCAGCAGGGATAAAAGGCCATATCTTGATTACTAGGTCTCCTAAACATAGACAGACAAGGCAAATTAAAATAATGCAAACTCAAAAAATCTGATGTGACAAGTATTTTGCTTGCTCACCAGCTCAGCTGTAGCAAACAAATGTAACTGTTGTCACAATTCTACTCACATGGCGGAGGGAGAAAAAAAAAGGTAATTCCACTGTACACACACAAGCTACCAGGTGCACTGTACATAGGCTGGGCACACTGACTGCCTGCAGCTTCCAATTCCACACTCTGTGCTTAGAACCATGGTCCAACAGTACCACTTCCCAGGGATAGTGAGAGGTCTGGAAAAGTAGCTTGGAGGCATCTTTTTCCGTGCCAGCATGTCCTTAAGAAAATGCAGAACCGTAGTTTTCTAATTGACAATGTTTTTTGAAATTGCCCAGGCAGACTGCAGACTGCATTTCTAATAATTTAGAGTAACTGCAACCTCATCATCATGAAAAAACCAGTTGTTCCAGCATCTATTTTCTACATAAGAATTACACAAGGAGATCCCAAAGGACTGCAGAAAATGACTGGGTGCTTGCTTACAGTCTCATCTGACATCAGGAGTCCTCAACATATATGCAAGAGACAACCTAGAGATATTTCTTGGAACTGAGACAATTCCTTGCTGTGATTTGAAAAATAGAGCTATTCTCCCTGTTTGGCTGTGGAGTTCTTCAACACGGTTGATGTTTGTACTCCTGAGTTATGAGAGGTAGCTGAAGTGTGTTGCAGAACTGAGAGCTGGTTCCTGTCACTGGATGACCCTGGAAACTGCTGGGCAAGACAGACACAATGTCACTGCAGCACTGATTGTTCATTTCCTAAAGATTGCCCTAACGGAAACTTTTGTGCCAGAGGAAGAGCAGGAATGGAAACAGCAACACTCCAAGATGGCAGCATTAGCATCTTTCACTGGAAGAAGCTACAGCAAGTGATGAATATTCTAAGGGATGTGACCACTTAATTTAGTGCTCAGAAGCACCTGTAAATTTTGATGGCTCCCTAAAGCAAAACCCTGCCCAGCAAGGCAGCCACTGTGACCCTGGCACATAGTTAACAGAATTCAGTTGTCTTTGGAAAACTGCACTGGTAACTCCTACTGCAGCCTGGCTTTTTGGGATGCCAATTGTTCTCAAAATAGGCAAGGAAGTGAAACCAATTTTCAATCTAGTAATGGAAATCATAAACCTGTATCACAACTTTAAGTGACACAAATCCAGTTTATGAAGGCTACTATAATTTTATGCCTGTGTATAATAAAGTTTATGTTCTCAGCATTAGCAGCAAAGAAAGCCATGACCTATTTTACACCAAATATTCTATTCCATGGACAGAAGAAATATACATGTGAAATAACTGGGGGGTAATCTAGCCACAAATCTGCATGTAAAAAGAAATGCTCAAGAAGTACTTCCCGTTTTACAGAAAAGGCTTACTATGTATCACAGAGAGCACTGCACATTCTGCTCCGCTCATTTCACATGAGAGGAATGACGGATTTGTCTTTACAAACAAACTGTGGGTCTGCTGGTAGATAAAACTAGCACTGAGAGATAAAAGAAACAACAGGAATGATTCCACTGATTGATGAATGGAAAAAGATATTTCCCTTTACAAACAAACTGTAGGTTTGCTGATAAATTAAATTGGATATTGAAAGATGAAAGAAACAATGGGGAAAAACCCTAAAATTCCATGAGAACTAAAAATTAAAAAGGAGGGTTATACATTAGAGGGGATCAGGTGTTCTGGGAAGTCTGTACCTTACAAGTACCTCAGCCAATGGGGAAAGAGAGAAGGGAAATGCAGCCAGGAAATCAGGATAAAAAGGAGGCGCATCCTCCAAAAATTTGAGACCCCAGGGGAATGCTCCATGGCCTCTCCCTTTATTTGAATAAAGTAAAAGGATTCCTCTGTCTCCTTTTTGGACATAAACCTCTGATGTTTNGGCCAGAGCATAAGTTGCCAAAGGGGCTTATATGGCCACCTTACAGAACAGATAGGATTTGTGTCAAATTTTGTGGAGGTATTTAGAGAAGAATTGGAAAGGATGGATTGAAAGGGAATGTGAATTGATATGGTTTAGACAAGCAACAGGAGAAATTTATGTGTTAAGAAAGAGGGGAGGAAGAGGAAAATGGTGAGGATTGGGATACAGGTCCCCTGTATCCTCAACTCCCAGAGCAAGGGGATCAGGGAAATGCTGCTCCTATGGCCCCACCTGAGAATAATGATGGTGTGGGGGGAGGGGAGCAGCATATTGTATCTCCCCCTAGAACTAGAAGAGGAACTCAATTTAGGACATAAAAAGCCCCCTGGACCCAAAAGACAGGAGTCCACCACATGCCACTCTGCCAAGTTCCTTTGGGGGGTCAAGAGGGAGGGTTTGGGTTTGTAATTGTACCACTTACTACCCAGGATATAAGAGGGTTGGAAAAAAAAATAATGATTACCCCCATATTTGGATGATCCCATAGGGGTGGGGGAAAAGATAGAGGAATGTTTGGGAAATGTGGATTATACATGGAAGGACTGGGATTTTCTTTTGGGGATTTTGTTTGGGCAAGCTTTGGGGAAAATATTAAGAGAGTTTATGCCACCCTCAGTGTGGTAAATGAATATTGAATAGTTGACTCTCACAATTAGAGGGTAAATACTATGTAAGAGAAGTTTTATAGGTATGTCTCCTTTTCCTTTCCTTTTGTTCCTGCAGGATGGCTGGGAAGCTGGGGCATTAGGGAGGGTTGACTCGTTACTATGGCAACACCTGACCTCCAATCAAGTCATAAAGAAGTGATCTCCACCACTGAACAGCAAAGAAGGGGTTGATGGACAGAACTTGGGGAGAGGCAAAAGGGTTAAAAGGGCGGAACATCCATTTTGAAGTCGAGCACATGGTGGGAATACCTTACTCCCGGTACCATGTTTCATTGTCTTTATTCAGTCTNTGTTTCATTGTCTTTATTCAGTCTTCTGCTGTAATTTTTGATAAGGTTTTTAATACACCTTTTTTAAAATTTTAAAAGTGAGGTTCCTTTCTCACA
>VXAX01007778.1:129196-149330 GCA_013399835.1 Leptocoma aspasia | reverse complement strand
AAGGGAAGGGAAGGGAAGAAGGGGCTTGCTGACCAGGGCTTTGCATAGGAATATGATCCTGCTCCCAGGAGCTGGGAGAGCATGTGGGAAGGGGGAATTACCCCCTTTTTACAGTTAGAGCATCTTAAAGATGGTTCAGAGCACAGCACCACTCACCTCACCAGATGGATGCCTGACAAAGCTGTCGCCATCCCACTCCCTGCTCCCCAGGTGCTCATTCCCTCTGGATTTTCCCTCTCTTGGAAAACTTGCCTGCAGTAAATGAGAGTCCATGTCTTGGAAGCAGCTTTAGATGCAGTAACTTGTAGGAATCAGTGCTGTGATGCCCACAGGAAACCAGAGAGGCATGCAAATCCATTTCCCTCTGAAGCTGGAGCCAGCTGGGCCAGGAGGTCACTGCTGAGTGACGGCAGACATGAGCACCCGTGAGGCTGCTTCAGCAGGGCACTGCTGCTCTCCAAGGGGCTGAAATCATTATTTATTGCCTGGATGTGGTAGAAATAATGGATCCCTGTTCACAGTAGTCTGGAATCATCCTCCTCCCAATGGTTTTATAACATCCTGTTGCACTGGAGCCAACCACACCACACCAAGAAGTTTTTGCTGGGTCTTGGCAGCATCGCTGCGAAGCAGAGCGGGGTGGGGAGTAATAGAACAGGGAAGATTTAGATGGGATATTAGGAAAAAATTCTTCACCCAAAGGCTTGTCAAACACTGGAACAGGCTTGACACATCCCACATGGAAGTGACAGAGGGATCCCTTGGGGGATTTAGAATATGTGTAGCTGTGGCACTTGGGGACATGGTTTAGTGATGGGTGCTGGGTTAATTAGTGGATTTCAAAGGGGAAATCCTCCAGTGCATTTCAAAGCAGAGCCATCAGCCTCTGGGCTTGGCTGATCCCCAAGCACTGTATTTTAGCAGGTCCCGTTTCAGTGGTTCAGCTGCTGTTCAAATATAAAGTGGGAATGGATGGTCTTGAAGGGCTTTTCCAACCTTAACAGCTCTATGGTTCTATAATTCTATTACTTGAAGCCATGAGGAAGCTGCCACTGAACACAAAACGGTGGTGGTTTAAAAGCAGAGAAGAGAAAGCCACGGGAAGGGATTTGCAGGGCACAGAGACAGGTTCATCTCATTGCAGCAGGAGGAGCATCATCACAGGGGCCAGCTGAGGTCTGCTCAGAAGCTATAAAGAGAGCAGGGAGGAGGGCTGGAATTCCTTTTCCAGCACAGGGCACCCAAAGTAGCTCTAGGCTGACATGGGATCCTGGCATTGCTGATCCCCCTCCAGCCATGCTGGGTGTTTTGGGGTATCTGTGGGGAGGTCCCTCCCCATGCCCCACTCTTTTCCAAAAGAGCAAGAAATGCTGCAGAAGAAAAAATGTAATTGTGATGATCATAATTCTCCCCTTCAACCTCTTGAAATAGGAGAAAATACAGCAAAGCATCCTCCCTGATGAGGGACATTTTCTCCTGGCCTGGTTCTACCCACAGCAGAGCTCTGGGCTGAACCCAGAGCCAATGAAAAGTCTTATGAGATGCTGTACACTAGACAAGCATAAAGTTGTATGACTTGGGTGAGAAAATTATGATTTCAGAAGAAAGAGATGTTACAAAATCTATAGCATTCAGGGAAGTGCCTTTTTTTTTTTTCCCCTTGCAGTCTCTGGACTGCTCTGAGATCAGCCTGGTATTTTCCCTGGTTACCAGTGTTAGGTTATGGGATAAACACTGTGTTGCCTGCCCACAGAGAAACAACAGTGGGAGGAAATCCAAATCATACCCTGTCCAAGCTGCTCCCAGGCCCATTGCAGGAGCTGTCAGAGACACAAAGGCACATGGGAGACCAAATTACAGGCTCAGAGCAGGAAAAATCCTGGCTAGACTTCCCTGGGGCTGTCAGGAGACCCCCCCACCACCCCAGCCCCATGGGTCATTAGGAGAAGACAGCTGGAGCATCTCTCTTGAGGTTTTTGGAGCATATCCAGGGCCAGCTCCTGGGCATTTGTGCCACAGCTGCACTGGGGCTGTGGTACCTCCACATACCAGCAACTGGGCAGACTGGGATCTGGGATGGGGAGAGACTGGGCAGGCTACATATCTGAGGCCACCTTGGAGGAAAATGTAGGAAATAAATACTCTGGTGTTTAGGAATGGCACAGCAAATCTCAGTGCCAGCCTTGATGTGGGGGGAAATGTGATTTTGCTTTCAGACAAGCCTAATTCCACTCATGTCCCTCATGGCCATGTGCACACCAGCATCAAAGTGTGTGGCCAAATGACCTGTCCAGCTACCAGTGGTGTCCACTTCTCTTGTGGTAACTCAGGGCAGCCCTGAGGTGACATGGACTCTTTAGGTTGTGGTCACTTCTGATAGCAGGAGACGTATCCACCCCCATAGAGAAAGGCATTTTCTCTTGTTTGGAGATGGAGAAACACCTTAAATTTAGTTTTATTTTTTCTTTATGATTATTTTAATACTGATGCTGCTGCACCATTCAAGGTGCTTTCCTGCTTTCAATTTGTTTACCCCTCATTCCAGGGGCTGGGTGCCATTGTTCAGCACTTGATTGTGTCCACTGGCTCCTACCAGTGGATTTCAAAGGGGAAATCCTCCAGTGCATTTCAAAGCAGAGCCATCAGCCTCTGGGCTTGGCTGATCCCCAAGCACTGTATTTTAGCAGGTCCTGTTTCAGTGGATCCAGCTGCTGTTCAGATATAAAGTGGGAATTGATATGAGGATCACATCCTTTGACATTAGAGCTTTCCCTGTGGCACTTCATGGCTCTGTGCCTTTCGGAGACCATCAGCCTTGCTCTTTGTCCATGACCTATAAACCCAGGAGTGATGTGAAAAGCTCATGTCTCAGGTGGGCAATCTCAATTATAAAATGCACAGCCTCTTTCAAAAGATCAGCTTAAAAACATGTGGCAAGTATAGCTGGGAGCCCAATTCCTCCTCTGAAGGCTGAACTTCTGAACTGCAGATAATTACTACTCTTCTCCTCCCTTTGGTGGCATCTCCTATCTCAAGCTGTAGAAACAATATGTAGGTGCTTTCAAGTTTAAAATAAGGGAACATCTCTCAGCGTGGCTGTGAGTTAAAAAATACCATCCTTGTGCTTCCAGATGAAGAGCCCAAGGCTGAAGAGCTGGAGGTGTGTGTTCCTATGTGGTGGGTGAGTCACCAGCAGAGCCAAGGGCAGGGTCGTGTCACAGCTGCTCAGAGCATGAGGGTGGTAAAACACCGGAGGCTGGCACAGGTCACCCAGAAATGGGGTGGATGCCCCATCCCTGGAAACATCCAGGGTCAGCTTGAGGGCTCTGAGCAATCTGACCCAGCTGAAGATGTCCCTGCTGGTTGTAGGGTGGTTGGACCAGAGGACATTGAAGAAGTCCCTTCCAAAGTCCCCAAAAGTCCACACCGTTCTGTCATTCCGTGTCTGTGGAAGCCAGGCTGCTGGCAGGGGACAGGGCCCTAGTTTGGGACATGGCCCCGCTGTCCCTGTGCTGCTGGGTGGTGGCACGTTCCTCAAACAATCATTCCAGCCGTGTTCCTGCAGCAGGACAGACCTGGAGCTGTGGGCTGGGATGAAGCACCGCTGCCTGGTGTTCCTTGTGCCGGGCTGGAGCCGGGAGCTCGGTGTGGAGGTGGTGGCGCGGGTGCTGTCCCTGAGCTGGTGACACTGGAGGGTCCCCGCAGGGACAGTCCCCGGCGGGCCCGCGCTGCCTCCCCGCAGCGGTGGCTGGAGGAGGGCCACGCCTGGGTGACAGAGGCAAGCTGGCGTGTCCTGCCGAGCAGCAGGCAGCAGATGGCAATGTCGCCCTGCCGGAACCGCAGGGATGCAGGGAGAGGCTTGCTGCGCTGACAGCCTGGGGACACGAGACAAAGCCTGGTGGTGGCCCCAGCTCCTTTAGCAGAAGCCGTAGGGTCTCCAGAAGCGTTGGGTGTCTGGTGGAGGTGCTCCTTGGCTCCGGGCTACTGTGGGTCCCTGCTCCCCACGGCCACCCAGGTGGGACAGATGAGCAAGGGAGCAGGTAGGGACACTCCTTTCTGCCTGCTCCCTCCCCAGCCTGGCAGTGGCTGCTGTGGCTTGCTCACAGCTGCAGCAACTCAGATGTAAAAGAGCCCAGAATGGCTCTTGCCAGGCCTTGCTTGGAGTGATTTTGACAGCTGGGGAGACTGAGGCAGGGAGCAGCGCCTGTGTGTTGCATGAACATATTATAAGTTTCTCTGCATGCAGGCCTGCAGAAAAATTCTTCCTATGGGAAAGTATCCTTTTACTGTTTTTTTACTCTGTACAAGTTTCTGTAAACAAATCTCTGAGTTGTGTTTTAAAGACATTTAGATTTTTCTGCCCGTTTCCTGATAATAGGATATGGAGGTTTTCTTCCTTTCAGCCTATGAGGTGAAAAGTTGTTATCTCTGATTGTGTAAGCTATTCTGGCATTCCTTGGACAGAGCAAGAAGCAAGAGCTTCGGATGCTCCGGACTGAGCAGAGACTAGCCCAAATCCTTTGTATTACAGAGTCATGTTAATAAATCATATTTAGCCTTCTGATATTATTGTCAAGAGTCCTTTGTTACTGCACAGACCACAGCAATACCTGTGAGTGGTGCTGGAGCTGCTCAGCTGCTGTTTTAGCAGTGGGGTGAAGCTGCTGCCAGCGCTGAGCCTTGGCATGGCTGGGGTGTGACCTTTGGCACGGTGTTGTGCCTCTTCCCCCCGCCTCACCCGGGTGCCAGCAGGGGTTTTCCTGATGCTGGGAGGTTTGGATGGCCACATCTCCTCCCTGTGCCCCACCCAGCCCCAGTGGGGTGGGAAGTTGGGTGTTCCCTGTGGCTGCCTGGCTTGGTGGTATCCCAGAGTCACCTCAAGGACTTTGTACCATGCACTCTTTATCTGATGGGAGCAGAGCCAGCCTTGGAAATGTTTTCTTCTCCTTTTCTCCAAGCAGCTCCATCCCATCTTTTATCAGGCAGGGCTGCTGAGCTCAGGGAAACAGGAGCTGTGTGCCTGCTTGGGGTAAGCTCCTGAGGCACGGCCGTGGGTTTTGTTGACTTCTCTGAGCTGACAACATGCTGGTGACTGCATCAAAACACAGGGCTGGCATCAGCCCTGGGTGCAGGTGGCAGCTTCAAGTCCCGCCCACAGCAAGTACCACCAGCAGCCAAGGCACCTCATCACAGGCCTGGGAAGGAGAGGCTAGAAGGCACTAAGGAATAATTCTGAGTTGCCTAAAGGGACGCCACAGGTCCCCTTGGCCTCCCCATTGCCTGGATCCAGCACGTTTCATCGTGGTTGGGAACCAGGCTGCTCCTCAGGGTGCAAGACACTGAGTTACACATCCTCTGCTCCCCAAACTGCAACACTTGCAATTGGCACAGGGCCATGCAGGTACGAAATAACAAATTAATTTGCTCCATCTGAGCACTCCTGACTCAGCATTCCTTCAGTCAGCACTTTACAGCAGGTGTCAGATAACAGGAAAATGCAGTGCAGAGAGCAGAGCCCATTGTCCTGGCTCTGTACAGGCCACTGTCCTGTCAGGTACAGCCACAGAGATGCTGGCAGTGCACTCTCAGCACACGTGGGCCAGGCTTTGGCAAAAGGCTTTGTGGGTCACATCAGTGGTGTCCTCCTGGTGTCCCCTCACCCACTCCCAACTGCATCCCTGGCTCTGATAAAGGGTGTGAGTACTTTGGAAGGTGCTGGGCTTGGGATGCTCCTTAAGAAAATTAAGGCTTTATGCCAGGAGGCGTCAGGTCCGTGTGTTTTGAGCTTAATTTCTTCTTAATTATTCCTCTCAGTGACTCTGTTTTCTTTACCTAACACATGGTGGTGTTGTCATTCATTAGATGGTGGCCAGGCTTTGCCACAATGGCAGCTGCATTTTGGGAGAAGTGTCCTGGGCTGACACATCCATGAAATGTGGTGAACAGTGCTCAAGAGAGAGGTCAGGCTGAAAGAGAGGTCCTGAGGTTTTGGGGCTGGCCTCTGTGTTGATGCTGTGTGTGGTTTTATGTGCTCCTCCCCTCTGGAATTATGATTTGGTTTCCAGGAGAGGCTTGACTTTCCACATCAGCTCTTAGATGTGTCACTTGTGTCAGCTGGAGGAGCTCCCAGGAGACCAGGGCCCAGTGTGGAGGCACAGAGGGCTCCTCTGTCGTGGAGAATGGCAAGGGTGGGATGGAACAATCAGGGACTGATGGCAGAGAGGGGGTGTGGGCAACTGGAGAAGGGGACTGGCAGTGCTGGAAAAGCCATGGCTACAAACAGGGAGGAAGGAAACCCTGCCTCGGGATAAAGTACAAACTGAGCCAGACCCTTTTTCCTAGAAAAAGTCCTGGAAAAATCAGTGGAGAGGGGAAAGCAATCCAAATGGAATGCACTGCATCTTGGCAGGGATGTTCAGAGATAAGGAATGTGCAGTCCTTGCAGTCAGGGGAAGGAGCCCAAGACCTGGAGATGCCTATCAGGCTGGACATTGCTTGTGCCACGTACACCACGCCTGCTGGAGGGTCAGATTGCTGCCAGTGTTATAAACCCCTATCACTCTCCAGATGCAAATAAGCCTTATCTCCTAAAGTGAATCCTATTAACGTGGAGTGGACTTTGCTGCCGGTGTTGTGCCCTTGAAACCTCACTTGGAGCTTTTCTGCCTCTAGTGAGCTGGGGAGGGTTTGAGGAAAAGAAAAACAAAGTGGTTTCTTCCAGCATGAGCTGCTCTGAGCTGTGGGTGTCCTGTGAGCCCCATGTGTGCTGCTGTAGGAGCAGCTCCAGGTTTGCTTTGGTGCAATGGTGGGGATCCAGGAGCTCTGCCAACTCCAGCCAAACCAGCTGGGATGTTCTTTGCCCAAGTTTGGAGCAGGAAGCTGCCCTTGCTCTGCAGTTCCTTTGATTGGCTCAGGAGAGTTTGTCAGAGGCACTTGCACACCGTACTCTCCTTGCAGTGCTAAATCTACTGATAATGGACTTGCAGGTAACAATGCTGGGCTGCAGCTGCCCCTGCCTCCAGTCCTACAAGCATTGCAAGGAACCTTTCTGGCCCTTTGTTTAAATCATGTCTGTCTTGGTGTTCCCAGGAAGGCTTCTGTAGCAGGGGCAGTAATTTATGAGGTCCTGGTACGAGCAGTGACTCTGTTTCACACATGATTGATGCAGTTCCCAGTGAGGATCCTTTACTCCTTGGATCACCAGCCTGTCCTCCGTGAGGCTGCTTCTTTCCACTATCTCAAGGTAAAGCAGCCCATTTCCCTTGAGGAAGGGAGCCTCTGGTCAAGGAGAAAGGGAAATACTGTCTCCCAGTTTGGCTCCTCCTCCCTTAATGCTGTGCCCATCTCTCCGGGCTGTCCCTGTCCCTGTTGTTTGGGGAAGGGGAGCGGTGCTCACTCTAGTGAGTAGGACTGCAGATCAGTGAATCACAGAATGGTTTGGGTTGGAAGGACCTGAAAGGCCATCCCATTCCTATCCCCCTGCCAAGGGCAGAGATGCCATTCACTATCCCAGGTTTCTCCAAGCCCTGTCCCACCTGGCCTTGAACGCTTCCCGGGATGGGGCAGCCACAGCCTCTCTGGGCAACCTGTCCAGGACACCCTGGCTTCTTTAGGTGTAGCTATAACCTGAAGGTGTGAAGGTGGAAATGGGACCACCTGGGCCTCTTGTACGAGCCCGGCTCCTCCAACAGCTCCGCGAGCTGTGACAAACAAAACACCAGTTCAGCAGCAGAGGAATGTGCTGCTCCTGCCTTGCCGGCAGAGAGCTCGTGGGTAAACTGGAGGCTTGGCTGTCCCTTCAGGGCTTGGCAAAGCTGCCTGGATGCTGCTCCTTCTGCATCTCCCTCGGCGGCCAGATCGGCAGAGGGCACTGCATGTCCACGCTCAATCGACCTGGGAAGGGAGGGAAGGTCTTTTCCACCGCTCCAGCTCCAGCGGTGTTTGCTCATTGACCACCAAACCTCTCCCCGGCTCCCTGCCAAAGAGCTCCGGGCTGCAGGACCGCCTCCCTGATGGAAAGATCGAGCCTGATGGAGGAAATCGGGAGGCATTCGGCGAAACGACAGGAAAATTTAGATCAAACGGCAGGAAGTCCGCCCTCGGGCAGCACAGAAGAGCCGTGCTGTGGAAAGCTCTGCTCTGGCAGGAGGTGATCCAAGACAAACAGGGAGCTGCCTTCTGGGATGGACTGGCTGGCGGGGCGATGAGCCGGGGATCTGGGCAAGGCCAGAAAAGCAGTTTGGCTTTGTGCTCTCTGTGGTCACTGCAGGCGGTCAGGGAGGAGCTCCCGCCCTGCCCAATCTGCAGAATGGTACCCCCAGCCCATGCAGGGGCAGAAGGAGCCTTTCTCACCGTGGCCTGAGGCAGATACCTATATTTATAGCTTATATATGGGTGTTTAACAGGGTATTTACCAGCCTGAAGTGGCATCAACATAGTCCCAGCTGGGTTTGGTGCCCTCCTTGGTGAGGTGTGGGCTGTCTGGGGGCTTTGGGCTCTTCCAACAAGAGTATTTGTGTGCAAACACAGAGATAAATGTCCCAAAGTTGATGTTCCCATAGTGCCTGTGGAAGTAGCTTCTTGCTGGAGTGACCAGGGAGGCAGGTGCTACCTCTTGCATTGCTGCAGCACTGCAGGGTTTGATGCAGTAGTGACTTCTCCTCAATGGAGGTCTCTGGCTGCAGAGTCAGCAGGGAAGATCAAAGACTCACGGGTTTTCTTGGATGGAATGTCCTGCTGCCTTTCATGGGGCAGGAAGGAAGAGTGATTGAATTTTGGAGTGTTTCCCCTTGGGTTACTTCTCTGGTTGAAATCAGGGCTTGAGAGCTCTTGGATGGCGAGTTGGCAGCCCTTGGGTGACTGCCCCATAACCCGCAACCTGTCTGGCTAGTTCTTGCAGGGCTGAACCCCCACAGGAGACCAGGCATGTGCATCTCCACGAGGTAGCTGTGGGCTGAGCCAGCCCAAGGCTTCACTCAAACGTAAACTGACATATTTCCAACCACTAGGAAGTGATCACTGCCTGGGAACCTGCCTTGGAGTGCATTTGTTGACTGAAACCTTTATCAAGAGAGTGAAGGTGGTTTCCAGACTTGTTGATGTCCTCGAGATAGCTTTCCAAGACACTGCAATCTCAGCTATTGCCCTTTGACAGCAGCAAAGATAAAGATGTACAAACCTCCTGTTTTCAAGGAATCTTCCTACTCCTCCTGCAGTTCTTGAGATTAAACTGCTCCAGGGCCCTGTCCCTGGAACAACCAGCTGGGGAATCACACACAGCCCTAATCACCCATAAAATGCTCTCTGCCTTGTTTCTCCTCACCCTCTTGGAGCAGGGGCTTGTGTGGAGGTGTCTGAGCTCTGCACGAGTATAAGAAATATACCTCCACCTCGAGGTGGAGGTGACTGATCCCCTCTGACTCTGCAAGCAGAGGGGTGGCTCTCATCCTGTTCAGGCAGCCTAAACAAGTCAGTGTTGCTCAGGAGAGATGAGAAAGCTGAGCTAAAACCACATTCCCTGGCACAGTTGATGCCTGAAACAGAAGTGTGTTCATGTGGGACTGTAAAGGAGCCGGGAAATGCTGCCAGCCTATCCATGAATGTCCTGGTGAACCTCCTGGAGGCCACAGGAGAAAGTGTTAGACCCAAAAGGGAGAGAGGTCTGTAAGGGGACCCAGCTGGGGAGGTTGAGGCTACACACACCTGCCACGAGAAGAGGCTGTGGCAGTGCCAGTCAGTAAAGGTGGAAGGGGAGGTGAAGGTGAGCTCCAATGAGCTCTGGGCCATCTCCATCCTGCAGATGGAATCACAGAATCATTTAGGTTGTAAAAGACCTTTAAGGTCATCAACCATGTCCCCAGGTGCCTTGTCTACGCTCCTTTAAATACCCCAGTGGTGGTGACTCCATCACTTCCCTGAGCAGCCTGTTTTAATCCCTGACAACCCTTTTCATGAAGAAATTTTTCCTAATACCCGATTTAAATCTGGTGTGACTTGAGGCTGTTTCCTCTTGTTTTATTGTTGTTACCTGGAAAAAGAGACCAATCCCCAGCTGGCCACAGCCTCCTTTCAGATGGTTGTAGAGAGTGATAAGGTCCCCCTGAGCCTCCTTTTCTCCAGGCTGAGCCCTCCCAGCTCCCTCAGCCTCTCCTGGTGCTCCAGACCCTTCCCTAGCTCTGTTCCCTTCTCTGGACATGCTCCAGCCCCTCAATGCCCTCCTTGCAGTGAGGGCCCCAGAACTGGACACAGGATTTGAGGTATGGCCTCACCTGAACCAGGTGTGGCCTCACCAGGGGGAAAATCACTGCCCTGGGCCTGCTGGTCACACTGTGGCTGGTACAGGCCAGGTGCCCTTGGTCTTCCTGCCCACCTGGCCTCATGTTCAGCTGCTGTTGACCAGCACACCTGATTGCTGGTCCCCTTAGGTGACTTCCTTGGGGACCCTCCCTCTCAACACTCAGGAATCTTCTCCAGATTTCCAGCACAGATGTATCCATGGCCGGCTTTTTCCTCATTTGTTCCTGAGCCAGAGGACAGTGCTGGCATAAACAGCTCCTTTCCCTGCCTGTGCTCTTCGATGTTGATTTGAAATAGCCTCTCTTTGGCCTTGGGTTTCAGAGGGATGCTTTTCAAAACCAGAAATAAATGGGCTCGAAATATTTCCCATAATTTTGCAAGATCTTGACCCTCTGATAGCCAGATTAGAAGAAGGATAACAAGGAAATCAGCATTCAGGCTGGAACCACTGTTGTTAAATAGACACCACCGTAAAGCCAGTACTTTTTACAATTGAACTCATGAATTTTTAGATATTAATGTATGAGAGATTGAGTAAACAACCATTGTGCCTCTAAGGAATGAGTCCCAGGCTGTCCTGAGCTGGAATACTTTGTACTTTCCTGATTGCCTTCCAAGAATTTCAAATTACTTGGTAAGAGAAAAACAACCCGGCTTCACGAGATTGTTTGTGAGGTTTTCTGGATGGACTTAGTTCTTCTGCTCTGTGATGGGGCTGCTTTGGGGCAGAGCTCTGGGGCTGGGAACTGTGGGACCCTGAACACCTGTCTGTTCATGGAGAGGTGAGAACTTCATGAGAAGGATAAACCACCAAGGTCAGGAGGGTCAGCCTGGGGGTGTTAAAACCCTGCTATGGTGCACAGGTTTGCAGCTGGTGTGTAGGCCTGGCAGTCAGCATTCCCAGTTTGTTTGTCACGGAAACGTCGTGGACACTGGCACAGAGAAGTGAAGGGACAAGTGGAAAGTCACACAGCAGTCCAGGGAGAGAGCCAGCAAGAAAAGGACTCTGCTTGCCTGATTCATGAGCCTTCAAGGAGCAGCTCGGATGCTCTTGGGCACGGGTCCATGGGAACAGCCCCCAGGGACAAAGTGACAAAGGGATGTGTGGCCAGGCTGTGTCCCCCATGCCATGGTGAGACTGTGCCATGCCCTCCAAGGAACCTGTGGCCCATGTTGTGCACTCCTGGGTTCTCGAGGCTTACCCAGAGTGTTTCTGTGCCAAGGTGGCCCTGAAAATTGCAAATTGTCCCTCTGGGCCAGCCTGGACAATCCTGCCTTGGGCGTCCTGGTCAGCACTTTGGTAAAGCAGGCAGGATGGGTCCCTCTCTACCTGGCTTCTTCTTGGCTTTGGTTCCCAAGCCAGCAGCCTGGAGCTGTGGAAAGTCATGAATTCGGGTTACCAAACCATCTGCTGGCTGCATTTTAAAAAGCAATTAAAGCAAAATTGTTTCCAGCCCTTCTGTTTGCAAGATGTAGTCTAAAGAGAGAGAGCCAAGCCAAGATTTGCCCGATCCTGCCACTGCTTCAAGTATGAGTTAATTTGATTTAATTCCTCTGCTGTTTTAATGATTTAATTCCTGCATGCTGGAAAGTGAGGAGTTCCCTACTGAAGGCTCAGGGAGCATGCAGGTAAACAGGGCTGTCTGCTGCTCAGTTTAAATGATGGGGAAACCCTGGAAAATGGTATTTTGAGGCTTTTAAAATTGCTTTTAATTAGAAATTATTAAACAGAGTTCAAAAATGTAGGAAGTAGGAATATTTTTGCATGGTAGAGGATGATAGGGTGTTGCTGGAGATGGACGGATGGCAGGTCCAGGCAGAGTTGGAGGGTCTGAGGAGCTGTTCCTGGGGTACCCTACAAGGTGTAGGGGCAAGGAGTCCTTCAGAGCACCTCTGCTTACGTCCTGACTCCCAGGGACCTCTCAAAGCATGAAACTCTTCTTTCTTCATTTTCTCGTAGTGAAAGGCACACAGAGAGGGAGGGGGGGAAAGGAGGTAGGGATGAAAAGAAAAGGTAGGGTGACATCATTCTTCCTTGTCTTCCTTTGGCAGCTGTCATCCTGCCAAATCAGAGGATGACCTTGTGCTGGAGGGGAAGGTGAGGCCATGCCTGGTGGTGAAGGGCACAGACATAGAGGATTTGATATTCTCTGTGTTTTTATGTCCGCAGGGTTTTCATTCCTGCTCTGCTGAGAGGTCATGCCCAGGAGAGCTGGGGAAATTAATCCTCATGTAACCCACGCAGGGCACGGCTTTGGGGGCAGCCGGGGACTGCCTGACAGCCAGAGATGACAGGATCAAGATGCTCTGGTGCTTCAGGCTGTGCTTGGTGGAAAGGTCACACACCCATGCCAGTGGTGACAAACCTGTGATGCTCTGGGAGCAAAGAAGAGAGGGAGCAGATTTGGGACAAAGCACCCTCTTTTTCCAGCAGGGGAAGGTGAGATGCCCCAATGCTGAGTCTTGGAGAGGGTGAGATGAATCAGAGAATCCCAGAATGGTTTGGGTTGGTAGGGACTGCAAAGATCATTTAGTTCCAACACCCTGCCATGGGCAGGGACACCCCCCACTAGACCAGGCTGCCAGAGCCATGTCCAACCTGACCTTGAACAATTCCAGGGATGGGGCAGCCACAGCTTCCCTGAGCACCCTGTCCCAGGGCCTCACCACACTCATAGGGAAAAATTTCTTCCTAATATCCCATCTAACGCTGCTGTCTTTCAATTTGTACACATTCCCCCTTGTCCTGTCACTACAGTTCCTGATGATGAGCCCCTCCTTAGCTTCCCTGTAGGTGCCTTCAGACACTAGAAGGTGCTGAGAGGTCTCCATGCCACCTCCTCTTCTCCAGGCTGAACAACCCCAACTTTCTCAGCCTGTCTCCAGAGGGGAGATGCTCTTATCAACTTCATGGGCCTCTTCACAATGGCTCCAAGTCGTTCCAGTGCTGGGGAGACCAGAAATGTTGAGATCAAATGAAGTGATGGTGCTGTGCTGAGTCTGGGGAGTGCGGGATGCTGTGGGGGGAGCCCGGCTTGCCTTGTCCCCTCACACTGTGCCAACAACCAGCTGAACGTACCACGGCTGCGCATCGAGGGGGCAAAAACCCCAACAGCGTGGCCAGGAGGTGCTCCCTGATGAGCAGAGGGTCTTTGCTGGGGTGGCTGCTTGGTTTACAAGGAAAAAGCCCCAAGTTTAGAAGGAAAAAGAGCTTATGTAAGAGCTGGCAGCGGGGCCGGCGGTGCGGAAACCCAGCGGGGCGCAGCCGCCTTTGATTCTCTCCTGTTTGCTCAGCAGCTTTCATGCGGCGGGGGAGCAGGGCGAGGACGCGAGATTCCTGCACACTGAACTCCTCTGTTTCTCTCGGCAGGATAAACAGGACATAAAACAAAGCCCCGAGCCAGCTCTCGCCTCGGAGGCAGAGCGCTGCCAAAACCCCCGCGGGACAGCCTGTTCCCCTGGGGAGCAGCCCCCCCATCCAGGGTGCCACGGGCTGGGATGCAGGAGGTGATGGGAGCCCACCCAGGGCGGGTTCTGGGTGCTGCAGCCCTTTGGGTGTCCCTGTGGCATTGAGGAGCAGGGAAATGGGGGCAAAACTGCCTGGCAGGATTCAGGTGATGAGTCCTATGAGCTTGATGGACTCATCAATCAATCCCATGACGGATTCTCTAAAGTGACACCAGGCTGGACACTGTGTGGCCACTGTCACCTGCCCAGCTACCCCACAAGGCACACCCCAGACAGCAGGAGTGAGCCCTGTCTGACCCACCGTGGGGTGCAGCAGGGTGAGGAGCAGGTCAGACTCTGTTCCTTTCTGCAATGGATTCTGCAATGAGGGTTTCCAGTGCTCCCTTAAAGCTGGGCTACTTTATTTTTCATTCCCCTTGAGGAATAATTTCCAGGCTCTCTTACCCCCATACTGATCCCTGCCAGTGACAGAGGGCAATGGGGCTGACCTCAGCCCTTTCCCAATGCAGGATTAGCTAAGCTGGCTCCTCAGAGACACAGCCCAAACCCATGCCAGCTCCCCTAAATCTCCAGAGGACCACGATTTCACCACTGCTCTCCTCCTCCAAGGTGAGAAGGCAGGGGGCACACACTCACTGATGGGGTTTGAAACCCTTCCAAACAGTTTCACGTAGGGTTTGCTTGGGAACAAAGTGTCCTGTAGCCACCCTGAAGTCACTTGGTTGGGGGAAAGCATCAGCCTAGTGTGAGGATGCAGCAAAACTGCCCAGAAACGCTATTGCTGCTGAAGGAACACAGGGGGAGGATGGTTTGGTGCTGTACCCCGGTCCTGCCAGCCATGGTGGCCAGCGAGGTCCCCTCTCTCCCAGACACTGCTGAGGAGTTATCCTGAGCTGCCCTGCCCCAGCTCTGCCACAAGCCTTGTGCTGCTCTGTGCACTAGTGTTGCTGGCTTCTGCTCCCAAAAGGAAGAAAAAAGAAAAAAAAAAGGAAGGAAAAAAAAGAGAAAAAAGGAAGAAAAAATGCAAAAAGCCATCTGGGCCAAAAGCTGCTTTCCTGGCTGGGATGTGGGGGCTCTGAGGTACACACACACACACACACAAAGCCATGGAAATGCAGAGGTAGGAAAGGAGGTGCTGCCCTGAGAAGTAGCGTGCCTGGGTGCCTGCTCTGGCTGCTGAGCACCCCTGCAAGCTCAGCCTGAGCTCTGCTCCTCCCAAACCCTTGGGATCTTGGTGGCAGGGAGGATGCAAATCCTGGGACTGCTTTTCCAAACCTCTTGGCCTCGGGTTTTGTGAGAGCCAGCTTTCTTGTAGGATTCCCACTCTGGGCTTGATGGATTGGAAATACTGCAAGAGCAGCCCTTTTTCTGTTTTGTTTTGTTTTTTCTTTTTTTTTTTTTCCCCTGATGTTTGTGTCTTTCCACTTCTGTTTCTGGCCAAGGGGAGCAGTGCCAAGGCACAAGGGCCAGGCACACCCAGAGGGAGGAATGGGGAAGCAAAGCACCCTCAACCTGCAGGACAGCAGGGACAGAGCACAAACCCAGTGGTGGGAGCGAGGAGGAGGATGGTTTGTTTACCACCTCTGGCTGAGGGATGGCTCCTCTCACAGGGATTCATGGAATTATCGAATTGTTTGGGTTAGAAAGGACCTTGAAGATCGTCTAGTCCACCCCCTGCCATGGGCAGGGACACCTTCCACTAGACCAGGTTATTCCAAGCCCCATCCAGCCTGGCTTTGGACACTTCCAGGGATGGGACATCCACAACATCTTTGGGCAACCTGCATCAGTGTTTCACCACTCTCTGAGTGAAGAACTTCTTCCTAACATCCAATCTAAGCCTGCCCTCTGTCAATTTAAAACCACTGCCCCTTGTCCTATTACTCAATGTCCTAGCCTCCTTGGAAGCCCCTTTTCCATGCTGGAAGGCTCCTGGACTCGAGGCCAGTATCATGGCTCCAGTTCAGCCTCCTGTCTCCTGCTCCTTCTCTGATGCTGGGTCACCTTGGGAGAGGTGAGGAGGGTCTGCCCAGGGGGTTCACACAGGATTCCCACCCCTTCCCAGCCCCATGGACAGCTCTCCCTGCCCCTGCTTTGAGCAGGAATATAGGCTCCAGCTGCACGAGTGGAAAAGGCTCCAGCTCCCAAAAAGCAGGGCAGGATCAAAGCTTTCGAAACACTCGGGGCATTTGGCCCGGAGGTTTTGTTCTGACTATTTATAGCAGCTGGGGCCAGGCGAGTTCAGAGTTGGAGGAAAACTTTTCCAAAGCTGGGGGCCATTTGGATGAGGGAGGGCAAAAGGGAGTTCAGCCAGGCCCCTTTTCCAGCAAATGTTGACTCCTTCCCTTAGGTATGTGTTGCTATCCATGACACACTAACAACAGCTCCGCACACAAGTGCCTGGCTGGCCCTGTAAAGATTGAAACAAAAATGTGAATTGGCTGGGAAGGAGAACATGGAAAAGAGAAAGTTTCCAAACAGCAAAGCTGTAGCATTTGAAAGCAGAAATTTTCCTTACCAGCTTGTTTTCATCTTCCAGTCAACATCCTTCAATTACAAATACACTGGGATTGTTTTCCAGGGGAAAGCTGGTGATGATTTTAGGGCAGAAAGACCAAATTATGGTTTCCTGAAGCCGTGCTTGGAAATGGAGAGGAGGGGCCTTGTTATCTTCAAGGTGAATTTTCTAGTCTTTCTAATTTTCTAGAATTTTTTTTTCTCTAAAGAGCATTTCATTTTCCTACCCAGCAAAGTCAGGCTTAAACTCTGAGCAAGCAAACCAGCACAACATCCTTTAAATCCTGTCACCCAGACCATGAAGGCAGAGCTGGGGTCTTCCTGTCTGCCAAGTGAATTGTGCTGCTGCTGCTGCTGTTGAGTCGTGAGGAGCACGAGCAGGGTGCTTTAGATCCACACCATGGCTTTTTGCATGCCTGGCTCTGCTCTCTTGATTTGAGGCACTCAGTACAGGTTATAAAAATATCCCTCTAATTACCAGTAGCTTCCCAGCCATGCTCAGCATCTCCCTTTCTCCTAGGAAAAGGGTGCAATTAGGTTGGCAGGTAATTATAATCAGCCTAATGTGCGGATGGCCCAAGGGAAGGTGGGTTTGGCAGCTGGGTGGTGTCCAGCCCAGGTGGGCTGGGAGGGATGTTATGCTCTTTCCTGGCATGGGTGGTATGGGATTTCTCCATGCTGTAAGAGCTGAGTGCTCCAGCAGCAAACAGCCCCAAACCTTGGGTTGTTTTTGGGGAAAAATTCCATAGCTAGAAGATTTCCTTTCATACCATCACAGAGTGATTTGGGGCCTTAGAGATCACCTAGTCCAACCCCCCTGCCACGGGCAGGGACACCTCCCACTAGAGCAGGTTCCTCAATGCCCCATCCAGCCTGGCTTTGGCATCTCTGACATCCCCACCAAATCCCATCCTCTGCTGCAGAGGATGCCTGTCCTCGCTGTGGATGGTTGAACTGCACTGAGGGAGCCAAACTGTTCTCCTTCAGGGAAGGCTGCAAGATCTCCCAGGGATTTTGAAGTATGGAATGACCTGTGTGTGGTTGGAGAGCAGGATGAAGGTGGGTCTGGGCTGGCTGCACATCAGGTGGCCATGGCTGGAGTTGCAGGGGGAACTGTCAGGCAAAGGGAAGGTTTCTTCTGAACCCACCCAAACATCAGCTTCAGGACCTGGCTTATTTCATATTTCTGCGAATGACCCAAAAAGGCAGAAGGGCAATGTTGGCCTGTGTGAACGAGGCAGAGCTGAGGGGGCATCAACAGCACTGGAAGTATTGGGTGTTAAAAAAAGAGAAATGGGTGACCTGAAATACAGGAGCAACAAGAATGACATGAAGAGCAGCACTGTAAAACACGACATCTTTGAGCCTGAGGAGCAGCAACACATGATAAGACAGGACTTTGCACTGTATGGAGGTACCAGAGAAGGGCTTCTGGCTGGCTGTGGATGTCACAGTGCCTGGGAGCCACTGCTCCAATGCTGTCATGAAAAAGGGAGATGCATCCTTATATGACTCGGGTGACAAGGCCTCTCTGTTGATCTCAAGATCCTCATGGCAAGAGCTTCCAACACCTCCAGTGAAACAGCAAATACAAACCTGATCATCCTTCCCTAGGAAATGTAAGGAGTGGAGAGAGTACAAAGGAAATCAACTGTCCTGGTTGTACCAGGGGTGAATTTGTTGTGAGGGTCAGATGTGTCCCTCTTCCACTTTGTTTTTTTCAACATGGCAGAGATGTGCTCCGAGCCCAGTTTCCACCCTTACCCAGCAGAAGAAAATGTTCTTCCCATTTTTTTGCCTCCTAATGATGATGATGATGACCATTCACCTAATTTTGTACGTGTCCTTACCATGAAAGACCCTTCTTGTGCTCGGCACTAATGTTCCCAACTCTTGACTTGGAAAGGCTACGCTGGCCAGCTGGACAGTCACTGGTTCACTGAGAGGCTGTCTGCTCTGCAATTAACAGACTAAATGCCCACCATTGTGGGTGGAAAGGAGTTTTAATTAAAATCCCTTGGTATTGGCTTTGGCCAGCCCGTGGAGGGAATGGGAAGAGGGCGGAAGGGCCAGGTCAGTGACTTGGGTCACCCCAGGAGAGGATCCACTGCGCTGAGACTCAGCATAAGGAAGGGCCAGGTTTGTAATTGCATGGGGTTTTGATTTTTTTTCCCCTCAAGTGACCTGCCCAATGGACAATTCCAATCTGATAGGAACGCAGTAACTGCCAACCCAAAGTTGGGATAGGTCCACAGGTTGTTTGAGCCCTAATGAGGAACCATGAATAGAAGCTCACATCCACAAGGGAAAAACACCTCACTTCCTTCTCTAATGAGCGTGGCTCTCCAAATCCTTTTGTCTTGGGCTGTGCTTGGCTTTCAGAGGTGCCAAGGGCTGCATCTCCCAAGCTGCTGCCACCTACCCCATCTTCTCTCCTGATGGCCACCAAGAAGGTGCCAGGTGGCCAAGGTGGACCTGCAGCGTGTTTGTGGTGGTGGCACGGGTTAAGTGAAGTCCTTGGAGGGTGACACCCCCTGATTGGAAGTTGCCTCCATGTGCTCACCAGTGGCATGCTGAGCTCTGGAGAAACCACAAGTTATTGGTGTGTACACCCCAAAAGTGTAACCACAGGTGCTCCCTTTAACCAGTGAGTGTCAGCTCCTCCCCATGACAAAGTATCAATTAATGCAATCAATTAATGCAAACATCACACAGGAAGCACCAGGAAACTGGAACCAGGATGGCTTTTCTCGTTCTTTGCAGTGAAACAAGTCCTGATTGCTTTCATGATCTTATTTACATTCCCTCTGCTCAGGATGGGATGTTGAACTTTCTGATTTGCACACCAATGAGCAGACAAAATTAAGAAATATAAAAAACCTAATGGGTATTAGCCCCAAAACTTGTCACCTCACCCAGCATGAGGGTCCTACCAACCCGTGTTTTTCCTTGACAAAGCACCAGGGCCCTCAAGTTGCTCTTCAAAATATTACTCCAAAATCCCTTTCTAGTTTTTTTTTTTTTTCTAAGCTTGTTCAGGTAATTTGGGAGGTTTTCCTCCCACCCTGTCGCCTCTGTCTTGGACTCCTGCACCTTTCCTTCAGACTTTTTCCAGAGGTACCCCAGACATTCCTGCAGGATGACGGAGAGAGCATCTGGCGCAGCCTTCTGGGAAAGGGCTTTCATTTTCTCTTGGGCTCTGGCCTAAAGAAATCAATTTGCTTTCGCATGTTTTAAGGAAAGAGGGGAAATAAAAAATCATTTTTCGGCTGCCACTGAAGTTTCTGGCTCCTGTTTCAGGTTTAAGTTTGTGCTGTGAAGCTGTGTGGGAGCGCTGAGCAATTCTGACATTTCTCAGCCGGTGCTTGTGGGACGAGACCTCGTCCAGGTGAACCCAGGCTACACCTGCACGTGGCCAGGATGGGTGTAGGTGCCCAGGGTGCCCCTGCCCAGCACCCCTCCTGTGGAGAGGGAGGAAGAGGGGGCAGTTTGGGTGGCAGGGAAAATGGGGAGATCCCCCGTGGTGAAGCACAGGAGGGGCTTCAGGGACTGCTCAGAGAGGCTTCAGGACTGGGTGAAACATCCAGCTGGGATCAGTTTAGCCCTGTGCTGGGCCAGCCACCTGGGATGAAATTAGCATTTGGGGGCAAGTGGCAGGAGGTTTTTTACCGTCCGCAGAAAAACGCCATTTTCACTGCCCAAGTGCAGCAGACAAAGAGGTTGGCTGTGTTTTTCCCTTTCCTTTCAATCCCCTTTCTGCACGGTAACACTTTCTACTTCCAGACCGTGTCCTTTTTTTCTATTTTTTTTAACTTCTTTTCCCCCTCCTATTTCCTCTCCCTTCCCCCCCCAA
>VXAX01007778.1:49421-129158 GCA_013399835.1 Leptocoma aspasia | reverse complement strand
GGGGGGGGCACAGCCCTTGCTCTTTTCCCGGGGTCCCCACGCTGGCAGGGTGCCGGGGAGGTGCCAAGGCGATGCCAGCGCTTCCTGCTCCCTCCCTGGCAGCACAATGGGGACATTCAGGCGGGCACCGCGTAGCCCAGCACCAACCCAGAGCTCCCCCCCGCCATCGCTGTCCCCCCTGTCGCTGTCGCCCAAACAGCAGCATGAGACAGAGAGCAGCTGACGCCGTGTCCCAGCGCGCCGGCGGAGGCGAGCTGGAATCCAGCATCACAAAACCAGCCCTGTGCGCCCTCCCCTCCCGACTCAGGCGCGTGTGCCCCTGGCCCCCTCCCTCCATCCCCCCAAAATCTCCAAATCTGCCCAGTAACACCAAACTGGGCTCCCTTTCCCCACCCCCCCGGCCAATCCGAGCGCTGCCAGCAAGGCAGGGGAGATGCGAGGGGCAGCAGCCGCAGGAACGGCATGTTTCCCTTCTCCCCTTCTTCCTGCAGAGCCCGTTGTTTTTCAGTTCGGGGCCGGAGGGGAGGCGTGGGTTGGAGCTTGGAGGCAGCTCCCGTCCTTTCCCAGCAAAGCAGAATACCCTCAAAAACACAGGATTGAGATTTCATCGCTGCTCAAGGGAGCCTTGCTCCTAATCGCGGGCAGAGCCGCGGTTATTTCAGAGGTGGGGCGGAGGAGAAAGAAAGGAGAGGGGGACAGCACGAGAGAAGCAGGGCTGCCTCCTCCCCGGCTCCAGCCAGATCTTTTCAGGCTTTCCTGCCGGCTCCGAGCGGTTTGGTTTTCCCCCTCCTCTTTGCTGTTTTTCCTCATCTCTGCCGGTGCTTGCGGCAGCTGCTGTGTTTGCGGAGCAGGGGCTGGAGCAGCACTGGTGTGATTCCAGCAGGGGCTGGAGCTGCACTGGTGTGATTCCAGCAGGGGCTGGAGCTGCACTGGTGTGAGTCCAGCAGGGGCTGGAGCTGGACTGGTGTGATTCCAGCAGGGGCTGGAGCTGCACTGGTGTGATTCCCGTGCTCCTGGGGCACTGGGAGTGAGGGACAGGGATTGCCTGCTGCCCTCCAAAACTCCACAGGAAGCTGCAGGGATGAAAACATTGAACATGCTGGATTTTATACCATTCATACTGGATGCCTTGCCAGTCCCCGTGCCTCCTCCCTGCACCTGGACTTTTTACATATCCCTTGGGTTTAGCAGCCACAGCTGATGGTGACTGGGAGCAGAATAGTAAACCACATCTTGATCTTTCCTGGTGTGTTCCTGGGGCACCACCTCAGGATGGGCTCGCCACACCTAGAGCACAGAGGTGTCAGGGATATCCAGTGCCCATCCCTGACATGAAGGATGGGTGTTTGGACCCAAGATTGGTGGTGCAGGCAGGATAACACGCCCCATGTTTCCTGCTGTGATGCAGAGCTGTGCTGAAATGCAGCAGTGCCCTGTGAGTGGTGGAGGCCAGGTCATAACTGCTCTTCTGTGGAGATCTAGGAGCTCTGCTGTGTCCACAGCACTGATGCCAGTGAAAAGGCTGCCCAGGGAAGTGCAGGAGTCATCACCTCTGGGGTTATTTAAAAACAAGCAGACATAGCACTGGACTCAGTCTTAGAGGTCTTTTTCCTACCTAAAGGATTCTATGATTCTCTGCTCTTCTAATTTGCATCCTGCTGAAGCCTCAGCCCAGGATGTTGTGTCGTGGCTGAAAGCAAAGAAATCCATAAGGGGTCTCAGAGGGCTGAGGACTTGAAGGCAGTGGCCTTGTTGCAAAGGGTGGAAAGCAGGAGGCAGCTCATGCCTTGCAGGGAAGTTTCTGCCAGCAACGGTAGCAGCCAGAGGGGATTGTCCTGACATCCCAACACTTTGTAGCCACCTCTAGAGGAGTGCCACGCTCCCCTGGTTTTTTGGGACGTTGTGAAGGGAAGACAGGACAAGCATCTGCTCGGCTCTGGGGATCCTAAAGGGCTGGGGAGAGAACATCTGTAAGCTGGTGCCCTGGAGAGGGGTCAGGCTGAGTCCCAGAGGCCCTGTGTCAGGAAAACCACAGGGACAGAGCTTGTGTGGGGCTGCAGATGTCCTGGGAATGCCAGCTGGGCCGTGCCAGTTGTCGAGGAGGGTGGCTGGGACAGCTGGCAAGGGCAGCATGTCCCTGTGTGTGCTGGTGCTGCCCCACCCCAGGGGGAGGCTCAGCCCAGGGTTTCTTGCACAAACTGTTTGTGTAGGCGAGGAGAGCCAGGCCCAGGGGCACGGAGCAGCCCGGCACATCCCGTGGTGGCTCTCCTGTGACAGCTGCTGGAGCTGGGCCGGGACCAGGCTGCAGCTGCCTGAGGGAAACTCCAGGAATTACAGCTCCCAGGGGTGAGGGCACTGCCAGGAGAGTGGCACCAGCTCAGCACCACGGGCTCTTCCCTGCACAGGGATGGGACAGGGCTGGCAGGAGTTGTGCCAGTAAAGAGGTGTTATTTTTTAAAAAAAGCGTCAGGGTGTGTTTTTCCTGTCCAGGTTGGGGATACAGATGGGTTTTGCAGTAGGGTGAGGGTCCTCCTGCTGCAGGACAACTCTGTGTTCATGAGACAACCAAGGTAGAGGCTGCCTGAGCTCCAGCTCAGCCTTTCAGGCCAAGAGGATGGGAAAGGGCAAGCAGGGAGTGGGCAAGGGGGGCAGCCAGCTTTGCACCAGGGTTATGGGAGGGAGAACACCTTCAGAATGGTGTTTGCTGAGGCATGGCCCTGGGCCTGTGGCAATTCCCATCCCTGCCAGTGATCTGAGCAGGGCAGTGGTCAGTCCAGAGCATCAGGGGTGACCTTCCCTTCACTTTTCAAATGTCAGAGAAGACTTCCTTGGAAGAAGGACTTAAGTTTTCTTTGGAGTAAAGATAATTTTCCCCTCCTCCCTCAGTGCTGAATACTCTGGCATCGCACCAAATCACAAAGACAACATGAAATACGCCCTCATTTCCTTGGCCTCTCTTCCCAGCCATCCCCCAGCAAAGAGAAGCGATACAGCATCTGCGTTTCTAGCTGCAGCCTTCTTCCAGGGCTGGGTCTTTGTCGCTTTTTTTGGTGCCAAAAGCTTTGAAATGTGTTCAAGGCGCAAAACAAGGAGCGAGCAGCAGAAGCAGCACTGCCTGTTAAGCCCTGCCTGCTGCTGCTAGTGCCCCAAAGGGCCTCCAGTTTGCTCAGGCTTTTAAGGTGCATCACTGAGGCCACCACAATCCCATGGCATTGCTCAGCCTCCCTGTTCAGTGCACGTGGGGAACGGAGCCACTCAAATCTCTTCCCTTCCACTGCAGGCAAAAAAGGAAAAAAAAAAAAAAAGGCTGGAGTAAGGATGTTGGCTCTGCCCCATTGGAAGATGCTGGCCACAGCCACTATGCTGAGTCTAGTTTATGGGCTAAGCAGATCTGGGAGAAGCTGATCAGCAGAGAGTGATCCTGCTGGTGTATGTCAGGTCATTTCATCCAGGGTCTGGAAGTGAGATGGGATCAGAGGTATGTGTGGTATCCACAGTGCCTTCATCACACCAGCTCCTCATCTTCCTCCCTGTCCTCTTTGAAAGCGACTCAGAAGCCAGAGAAGTGGCTCTCCCCATCTCCATCCCCTCGGCTTGCTGCAGGGACCTTCCCAGGACATTGCTCCCAGCTCCTCCTTGGCTGATGGTGTGATGGACAGGGATAACACTGGGAAGAGCTCCCAGCCATTTGCTGTGGGCTGTGGATGACATGGGGGGATGGACCCACCTTACACACAGGAGTGTCTGGTTTGGGCAGGATGGGAAAAACAGAGGATTTATTAAATCCTGTTGCAGGAGGATTTAGAGCCTGCAGGACATGCCTAGTCAGGAGGAAATTATTCAGTGGTGGGCTGAATAATTTCCAGCTTTGGTATCTCATGCTGCCCATTCCTTTGCACTTCACTGAGCCGCTCTTCCAGCCAGCCTCCTGAGCTCAGAACCACTCCAGCAGGAGCTGCAAATCTCTGCCATCAGCCCCGGGATTCCCATGCCCTCCTGTGTGCCACCTTTTGCCCTGGATACTCAGGCAGGGCAGAGGATTAAAGAGTAATCCTCTTTAAGTAAAAGTAAAATTACCAGGAGGGTGTACTTTGGGAATGATGGTCTGGACAGGACTCAGGTGAGGCCTCTGTAACAGGGCAGGACAGGTCCCAGAGGTCAGATCCCACGTCTGGGTGTCAGAATGGGAAGAGGTGTGAAGGTTGGCATGGGGGTGTGCATGCAGGCATATTTATTGCCTCTTCAGGGTTGCCTTACAGTTAAAATTTATGGTACATCTTCTCTTCCAGCAGCACTTCAAGGATCTGACTCTTGGCTCCAGGACTGCAAAGATGACTGCAGAATGGCACACAGTGAGTTTCCCCCCAACCCTGGCACTGAGGTGAGGTTTTCCTCTGCTCTGCCCTCTCCTCCCTGCTGCTCCCATCCCTCCTGCTTGTTTTCCACGTCCTGCAGAGAGAGCTGAGCAATGTGCTGTAATATTTTCTTCCAAATAAAGCTTCCTACAGTAGTAAAAAAGGGAAAATGTGGTTTGTGCCAAAAATGAGAAATGTCCATGCCCTACTGCTCTACCCCATGTGCTTCCCTTCCCTGCAGGTAGGTCTGGGAAAGCTCCTGAGTCACCCTGGTCCCCATTTGTTCCCAGTTGTGCCCATGGGCCTGGGGTAGATGGGAGAGCACTGTGCCACACCAGGCCCTAGTGACAACCTCCAGGTGAGTCTCCAGCTCCTCTAGGCTGCAAACAGAGGGTTTGAAACCTCTGTTTGCAACCCCTTTTTCACCCTCCTGGTGTCACCTGGTCACTGTTTAGGCAGATGGTGTAGAGGGAACAGAGTTTCCCAGAGTGAAACCCAAGGGATGTGTGGATCGTGCCAGGGAGGCACCAGCTGAGCATTTTGTGCAGCTCCCAGGCAGCCAACAAACCTCTGACTGGTGACATGACAGGACACAGTGGCTTCAGAGAGAGATCAGTCTCCAATGACCACCAGGAGCAGCCTCTGAGCCCCAACATGGGAGCTGACTCCATGCTCAAATATCCCGTGGCAAATCCCTCATGAACCTCTCTAGGAACTGGACTGATCCATGGCCAAATACTATCTTCACCAGTGCAAAACTGCTCATCCTCAGGGTGTTTGCACATCAGTGAAGAGCTGCCTGGCATTCCTCCTTGCCTGCTGAGCACCAAGCACTGGGCAGAGACTCCTCCTGAGGTACCCTGTGGCTCCCCATCCGCCCTCAGCTAATCTGCTGGATTACAGTCCTTATATTGAACTGGATTAGGTGACTGTTTCTGCAGTTACTGTTGCTGTTTTGCACTGGCCATATTTATAGGGTGCTCTGGTTGTATTTATAGGGCTGCAGAATCAAGTTACGACTTGAAGGGCTGCAGCCCTGTAGGTGACAGCAACCCTGGGTAGAGTGGAGGAGCGTCACCCATCAGTGCCAGCACTTCCAGGGTGGCATGACAAACAGAAAACACCTCCCCACTGGAGTGTACTGAAATCTTCTGCTTTGGGGCAACAGGCCCAGGGAGACAACCTTAAACCCTGAAAGGGGGCACTTCACACGGCCCCTTGGGGACCCTGCCTGGCACTTTGGGACGCTGCCAGCCCTGGAGCTGCCGTTACTGTGGCGGCAGTAAACACCTTCCTGCGGCTGGTCAAAGTCCAGCCCCACATCCTGCATGCCAGAAGCACCCTGCTGGCCCTGGATGGAAGCCTCTCTGCTCCTGGAGTGGACAAGGCAACCCCTCTGCTCGTCCTGATCCATGGTGTTGGTGTGGGCCTGGAGAATAAAGCCCACAGTGACGCTGATTCAGCCCCAGCTAAATGTTGGCTTTCCCTTTGCACAGGCCTTGTGTCACAGTCGTGCTAGAGAGCGAGACAGAAAACTCACCAGCCAACCGTGACAATATGAAGAGAAAGTTTATTTTGAACACAGACTTTTATAACACTGATAGTTGCCATTAGCTGATTGATCTTATGGTAATTTATCTGACTCCATTGGTGGCTTCAGCTAACGTAATTCCAAGGACACTGTCTCTAAACCTAGCTATTGTTTACATTTCTTCTTCAGAAACTCATTTATTATCTCTAAAATTTCTCTCTGGCTGTGTGAACACAGCCACAGCCTTGCTGGTCAGGACACCCTCATGTCCACCTTTCCTGAGTGCACAGGATGTCCCTGAGGGGCACACACACTCTTAGCTGGACTTAAGAATGATGAATATTGAAGCATATTAAGCAAACAAGCCCCCTCCAGCAGGATCTCTTTGACTGCAGCCAATCTCAACCGTGCTGCACGTTCTGAGGAGCTAAAATTAGCTGTGTTCCCAAGCAGAGGCTGTGCTGGAGCTCTGCTTGGAGCACCACAGCTTTAGGAGCTGCTGCTGCTGCTGGTTTGGGTGTGACTGCATGGGGGTGGGCAGCCCTTGTCCCAAAAATGAATTTTTTCAAAAGCCACTTGCCCGAAGGCAAGGGTGGGTGAAATGAATAACCTTTGTGCAATGGTTGAGATAAAAATGCTGCTCAGACGGGCTTGTGGAGCATCTCCTGCCTCACTGCAGCCCCAGGATGCGTGGAAAGACTTGCAAAGCCCCCACTGACTCAGTCTCCACCATGCTGCCCCAAACCCACGATCACAGCAAAGGAACCTCCCCATCTTTCCTTCGTGTCTGGCTGCTTGCAGATGACTGTGGGATGAAGAAAGTCACCTCCATTGCTCGGGCATCCTCCACAAGGCCCAGCAGGGACCATCCCTGGGGACAGGGAGTCCCAGACAAGCTCCTTGTGAGTAATGAGGAGCTCCAGCACATGCACTAAAAATAAGGAAGCACCAGGCAGCAGATGAATCAGCTGCAGCCTGACGGAGCC
Organism: Leptocoma aspasia; assembly: GCA_013399835.1. Taxonomy (NCBI): domain Eukaryota; kingdom Metazoa; phylum Chordata; class Aves; order Passeriformes; family Nectariniidae; genus Leptocoma; species Leptocoma aspasia. The sequence goes on along the minus strand of VXAX01007778.1, from coordinate 122,286 downwards.
CTGATGTGGGGCCTGACCTCGGCCACACTCGCTGGACTCCTCAGGCCCCGGCTCTCCTGGCTGGAAAACCAAGGAGGATAAAAAGCAGGATGTCAAGGCTGGGTTAGCTTTCCCTTCTGCAATTAAATCACTGGGAGATGAGGAAATTGGCCGTGTTTGTTTGCCAAGAGCTCACTCCCAGCGTGCCAGGCCTGGCCGAGCAGGGCAGCTGTGCCCGGCAGGTTGCAGGGCCGAGGTTTGGAACAAACACCCTTTGCTGTCCTTATCCCAAAGTTATCCCAAAGAGCCAGTCCCCAGCAGCACAGTGGCACCCAGGGAGAGGGAGCAGGGCGTGAAGCAGCCACGTGCAGAGGTGAGAGTGGAAGGACCCTCCCTGTTCTGCCCTGCAATATTTGGGTCACACCAACACTCTCCATCACTGCATGGCTACCAGGAGAGCCGCATAAATCACCTAAAAATAAAGAATGCAAGGTCTTTCTTCAAGCATTTCCCCATCACTAGTTCAAGTGTTGGCGTTTTTTCCATTCCATGCAAGAAATTTTCTTTTTGATCCCTCCTATCCCACGCTATGTTTTGTAGGAACAGAGTTGGTGTCCAACAACCTTGCCAATATTCCCTGGCTGGTTGGGGTGTAGCATAAAGGCACATGCAGCCTTCTTTCCCTTCTCCAGCTAATGGGAAAAAAAGGAGCTTTACTCTGTCATCCAAGGGAGCAGAAAGCAGCAGTGCAAATGCATTTTATCAGCCTTAATCCTCCTATTAAAGCAGGTGAATTCTCATACACAAAATAACACTCCTGATGATTATATCACCCAGGAAGGGTGATTTATTTTAGCTGGGGAAGTAAATCAGCCAGAGAAGCAGGCTGAGCTCATGGATATTGAATCATAGCAAGTGTCTGGGATTTTTGACAGTAAAGAGCCTGCCTAGAGGCACCTTTGGCACCTGCAAGGCTCGATTTGGGGTGTCTCAGTTATGAACTGCTTAAGGGGGAAAGCTCAAGGAGACAGTGAGTAGGAATTGCACCTTCCCCATCCCCGTTCTCCTGGTGGCTCCCAGCAGCAGGAGCACTTTGCTGCAGCTCGTGTTGCCATCTATTCTGGAGCTGGAAACAAATGGAGGCTGATTACGCCCCGCTCCGAGGAATGTGAGGATGTGAGAGGCAGCAGAAAAACTTGCTCACTTGGTGTTTTTCTGAGTGCCTGCCAGAGCTGCATCTGCTCCTCGGCCGACGCAGCGCAGGATCACTGCCTGGCTGACAGAAGAGAAGAATTTGAATAATTTCTGTCACGTGGAGGAAGAGGGAGCAGAGACCCACCCTGACGGCCTTTGGGAGCTGAAAACTGGTGCTCGTGTTCATTGACTGCCATGTAAGATATATCAATGTATGGATTTTTTTTTCCCTTTTAGAGCCGTGCTTTCCAAAATGGTTATTATTTCAGGGGCTGAGCTTGAAAGGGCTCCTGGGTTGTGTGTCTTTTAGAAACCTCGAATCCTTTATTGAGCAGATCCTAAAATCCTACTCCTGGTGCCCCACTGTGGGAGTATAAATCAAATCCCCCTCTTCTCTGTCACTTATGTACCCTGAGTCTCCTTATTCCTTGCTTTTATACATGGAGATGTGCGTATGGATCAAGCCTTCTCCCAAATGGACTATTCTGAGTACTGGGCCACATAAAAGGCAGAAATAGCCAATAAAATCAGACCTGGTGAAACCAAATAAAGCAAAAAAGCTACAGACAGAAAAACCTCTGCAACAGCAAGAGCTGCTGAGAGGTTTTTTCCAGTCCCACCTCCCCAACCTCAGCAGATCCTCTTGCTTGTGGTCTGTCTTGGAACAGGGAGGGAGGGAAGAGCATGAACAGATGTGATTCCTTGCAGAGGAAGAAGGCACCTGGGTTCATGGTGAGGAGACTCTCAGGACTTTCCAGACACTGGGCTGGGAGACCCTTCTGCTGCCCCTTCCCTCTCCTTTCTTCCCACCTCTCAGCACCACCTCTTCAGAGAGCTGGGTCTGGTTTAAACCCATTTATTTGAAGCCAAGGAGGGAGGAAAGTGGAGAAATACAATTACTGGGTCAGTGATTTATCTCCTACAAGGTTTGCAGGGTGCAGCGTGTCTGCTGGAACAAAAATCACCATTCATCTGGCCCTGATAATTCCATGAACAGCTCCAGGTCCAGGGATGAAACAGAGCCATTCCCAAGGGGGTGCCTGCATTTTGATGGATGCCTCAGACAGCTGCTCCCTCTGGGATGAGCAGTGCTCTGCTGCAGGACAGACCTCAGCACCCCAAAACAGGCCCTTTCTTTATCCCCAGCCAAAGGAAAGGGGCTGGGGGGATCAGCTGTGATCCCAGTGGCACTTGCTCAGGCTCTCTGCTGGGCCCCTGATCCCTAGGGACATGCTGGGTGTGTTTGGAGGCTGGGAGGGGTGTGGGTCTCTGAGCTGGGCTGTGTCTTTATGTCAAGTGTTTTAAATTGCACTAAAAAATGTGATATATATTTTTAAAAAATAGCATTTAATCAGGAGGATCCCAGGGCCTGCTGTGCTCTAGTTTGGCCAGGGGTAGGGAATGGAGCTGAGAGCATAACAGGGATATAACAAGCAGTAAAACGTAATCCTGGGATTACAGGCAGCAATCAGCACCACAGGTATGTCCATGTCACCCTGTGCTCCCTGTCTGCAAGGTTTGTGCTGGAATCCAGGGCACAGGGAATGTTTCTATGACAGTTTTGGAAAGCCCTGATTCTCAGCAGAACACTGCTTTTAACCTCTGTCCCAGGGAAAAAATTGCCAAGGCTTTGGGATGAGCTGGAGCACACAGGTGTGAACTAGGTAGTGGTGTGTAGCAGTAGTAGTAGGAGTCTATCACAGGGTGAAAAATTTAGGGTTTTAGGATTTTAATATGAGAGTGAATAGGGGACAAGATGGAGGATTTTGGGTGTTGTCTCCTCTCCTTCTTGTTCTTCTTCCACTCCATTTTCTGTAGTACTGGTGGCACAAGGTTATTGGTTAGAGCATAAGTGTTACGTGAGTAGATTAGTAGAAGTTATTGGTAGTAAAGTAAAAACAATATATGTGTTAGAAAGTAATTGGACTGATTAGCCTTAAAAGTCCTTGGTTTTGGGTGTTTGCTCTCCATTTTGGCCATTTTATGCCTTGTTTCTCGCATGCTAAGTCTGGTGTGTAGACGGTGTACTGAATTTAAGAGAAAAATAAACAACAGCCCTGAAGACCAAGAAACAGAGAGTCCTGCTCGTTTTTCACCCCTTGCCAAAGAACTCACAAGGGAACCGCCTCCAAAGGGCCCAGAGGGTAGATTCCCAGCCGTGTGGGGACAACCAAAAAACCCCACAGTCTGGGATAAAACTGGGGACTGGACTGTGCCTCCAGCCCAAGCTCACCCCATGCCTCAGTCCCTGGGTTTGGGCTAAGGCAGGATCAGACCCATGCTGGGCTCCTGCAACACGCTGGCATCACAGTTCCTTAGGGAAAATGACACCTGGATGACTCCAAGGAGCATTGGCGTGGATGAGAGCTGTTGGCAGGAGGTGGAGGAGAGGTGCTCCAGAGGGGCAGGATGGAAACAGGAGAACATGAGCTGCTGCCAAGGCTCTGCTGGGCAAGGCTGAGCTCCCCAGCGTGTGCCCCGTGCCCACCTGCACAGCTCAGCCCACACTGGGTGGGAGCAGGCAGCACCAGGCACGTCCCACGCTGCTTTTCAGACCCAGGGATTACAGCTGGAGTGGGTGCCTCCTCCCCAGAGTAAGCCACAGCCGCCCTGGCCTGCCAAACAAACCCCCCAGCAGCAGCGAGAGGCCACAGTGCTGGGTTTGCAGCATCCTCTGAGATGGAGGCAGATGGAGAGAGCACAGCCCACTGCAGCCATTCCCTCCTGGTCTGGAAAATGGAAAATTCCCCAGCAATAAAATGGGGAATTCAGGGAGCCATCGCTGCTGACTTGCCAAGGAGGCATCAGGTCACAGCAAATGACACAACTTTCCCTGGGCTGGAACTGGACGGTCTTTAAGCTGACTTTTCGTCCAAAGCATTCCACAAATCCATGACTCCATGCCACAATCCTTCCCCGGCCCAGCAGCCCCGTGCGAGCCGCACCCCTCAGGCAGCTCAGGCTGTTTTCTGGAGGGAGGGCATTTAAAAATCCCAGATATTTCCCCAAGGGACCGGCTTGCCAGCGAGCCGGTGTCCAGGAGAGGGCAGGGTGAGCTGCCACACCGCAGCACAGCACCTGCATTTTGGGTCGTGCCGAGGCATTATTTCCAGCCCAGACACAGCCTTTTCCACATCTCTTCCTTTTTTCGGTTTTTGGGGGTTTGTTTGGGTTTGTTTTGTTTTGTTTTGGTGGGGTTTTTTTTGTTTTGTAGGAACAAGTTTTTTGTTTGTTTGTTTGGGGTTTTTTGTTTGTTTTTGGTTTTTTGGGTGTTTTTGTTGTTGTTGGTTGTTGGTTTTGGGGTTTTTTGGGGGTTTTTTTTGGGTTTTTTGGGGCTTAAACCCCACTGAAGCTCTGAGGTTTGTGCCTTTCCTGGTCCCTGCCAGCCCCAGGTATCCCTGGTGAACCAGGCCAGCAGGCACCTTGTTTACAGGGTGTTCCTGGCGCTGAGCTCTCTGGAGAGGTGACAGCGGTGACATGTGCCACGGCAAGGCGGAGAAAATGCCCTGCGGTAATCCAGGGATCAGTTGCACTGAACGTTGCCCTTCCAGGAAAAACAGGCAGCTGTGGTCCCTGTCCAGCCCACGTGGGCTCTGCCCCATCCCGAGGTGCTGGGGTGGTACCAGGAGCTCACGGGGGTAGTGGGGGAGCCGGCATCACCCCGAGAGGGTCAGCACACACCCCAGCCAGCTCAGACTCAGGCAGGGTGGGGAACACCCTGTGCTGGGCAGCCCAGAGCAGACTGAGAGGTGGAGAAAGCAGCTGTGGAGCCGGGGAGGGTGATGGAGGGAGGTTTTCTGGGAGCAGCAAGCTAGGAGAGCAGCACAGCAGAGGGCACCTTCCCAGCACTGCTTTCTCCAGAAATAACACCCTGCCCCAGACACTCTGGAGACTCCTCTGGCCTTGCACTGGCCCCAGCCTTGTTAATGTTCAACCCCTGGACAGCCACAGCATGTTGCAGCCAGCAGGGAGGTGGTGTCAGCCTGCGGGGACAGCAGTGGGTGGCAGGGCACACACACCAGGTCACCTCCCTGCACCGTGGGACCCCCGTGGCCTTTTGTCATCAGCAGCACCTGCCTCCTGTGCTGCTCCCTAAAGCCCAGGGCTCGGAGGCTTTGCCAGGGAAGAGTTCACTTAGGAAAGGCGCTCCTGGGGCTGTGGGATGTGGGGTTCCTTGGATTCAGTGGGGGTGAAAGGGAGAGGATGCTGGGTCAAAGCTTGGCAGGCAGAGCTTTGGGGTGGTGCACGGGGTGAACCCCATGTGTTTGTGCACACCAAGCCCCTTTTCCCCCAGGAACATCATCCCAAGCAGGCCCAGGCCTTCCAGGGGTGCTTGGTGCCATGTTTTAGGGCGAGCTCTGGCGTGTTGGGGGAAAAAACCCCATGGCTTCCTGGTAGGCAAACAAAGCTTGACTTTATTGCCCTTAAAGTGCAACCAGCACAAACAGTGGCAAAAGTGCAAACACTGATAATGCTCGGAACATTCTGAGCTGTGCAAACAAGCTGGAGGTGGGGGAGTGTGTTGAAACAAAGGGGTGAGGAGGCCGGGAGGGGGAGAGGTTCGTGCCCCAGCAGCCCCCCAGGCCCCCCATTCCCTTTCCCGAGGTGCCCCAGGCAGTGATGCTGACTCTGGGTTGGGGTGGGAGCAGCCTCAGGGTGAGCAGAGCTCAATGGGAGCCTCCCAGAGCACAAACCCCCACCGGGATGGGATGCAAATGTTGTTACAACATTTTTAACCCCGGCCCCAGGCTGTGCCCTGCCCTGGCAGAAGGAAGAGCTCCAGGGCTGCCCCGGAGCTGCTGGGACAAAGCAGAGCCATGCATCCCTTTGCCTGGTGGCTGCCCACACAAAGCATCCCACCCTGTTTCAGATTCCTTGCGGTGGTCAGAATGCTGCCCCTGCCTTGCTTTATTCCCTTTCCCCCCCATCTCTCCTCCTTTTAGCTGCACTGCACACACCTCTTGAGCCTTGCTCAGCGTTTTCTGTCCTACCCAGCTCTCCAAAGCTTCCTCCAGTGATGAGCCAGAGGTGGCTGCTGTATATCCCAGTTTGCCTGGTGGCACAAATCCCCATTTCCCACCACTCTGGCACCCTCAGGGCACATTTTGCCCTGCCTAGGGGAGGATGATGCACAGAAGGCTCAGTCCTGGCAGAGGTGAGACAATTTACAGGGAGCCAGAGCACCAGTGCCATAGGGAGGGACTAAAATCCAGCTCCTCAGGAGACATTTTAGGCTTCTGCCTCCTATTCTTTAAGATTACCAACCAGGCTGGGAAAAGCAGGCCGCTGCAAGAGGGGTGAAAATAAGGAAAAGATCACTGGAGAATCAGGCAGGGTGCAGGGACCTCAGTCCTTCTCTGGATCCCAGTGCACCAGAGATCCTCCCAGGCTGTTCTTGCTGGCAGGCTGGGAGGGGAGGAGGTGCCTGGAATCAGGGCAGCCCCATCTCAATGCTGCAGCTGACAAATTCCCACCAGATGGGGATTTTTGGGAAACCAGGGACCCAACAAGCCTTTCCCTCACTACTTGAGATCAAGCCAGCCTCCAGCACCAGCACTTGTTTTCATACAGCCAGGAAGACTGGAATATTGGGAGGAATTAATGTCCTTGCCAGACATCCCCAAAAACAGCCAGTTCAGCATTTTACTGAGGGTTGGGACAGGCAAACAAAATGAGGATCCACTTGCTTTTGTAAGGCTTGGGAAAACAGGCTGGAGTACAGTACATAATGTAACACAAAATAGACGTACTGGGCTGAGTTCATTTGCTTTGGGACAAAGTGATCTGGTATTCAAATTTTTTATAAAGCCAAAGCTTCCTTTACTTTTGCTTCTAGATCTGCCAAGTCTCTTCTGAGTGAAGTTTTGGGGATTTTCCCAGCTGGACTCCATGTCTGGTAGGAGAGGCCAGGAGTGCCTGCAGCACCCCGTCTGGGAGCAGAGAGGTGACAAACATCAGATGTGACACCTGGGCTAGTGCTGGCCCAGTGTGGCTTGTGGATTTAACCAAGGCTGGAGGCCAAAAGCAATAAGTGATAAGAGGAAAACAGGAGGCATGTGCTGGGTGCTGTTGGATGGCTTCAGCTTGACAGAGAGCAGGTTTAGATGGGATGTTGGGAAGAAATCCTTCCCTGTGAGGGTGGGGAGGCCGTGGCACAGGGTGTCCCAGAGAAACTGGGCATGGGCATGTTCAGGGCCAGGTTGGACGGGGCTTGGAGCAACCTGGGATAGTGGAAGGTGTCCCTGCCCATGGCAGAAGGTAGAACTGGATGATCTTTACCGTCCCTTCCAACCCAAGCCATTCCATGGATGTGGGTGACACTCCCACGAGAGGGACATTCCAGGAAGAAGCAGGACAAAGCACTCCCTGGGTGCTGGATGCTCCCAGGTTTTTTGGAGCAAGCTGTTATTCCCTTTACGAGCTCTTTCTCCCCTGTTGCTCACCCCAAACACTTTCCTTCCAAAAAATCAGGATGAGCATCACACAAGCCCCAGGAGCCCCGTTTCCCCACAGCCCTGTCCCCAGGCTGCCAGGAGCAGCTGTACCTCACCTGCGGGGTGCTGGAAGCTGCCAGGCCTAAAATGCTCACAACTCCCCAGGGAGCAGCAAAGCTATTTCAGAGGCTTCAAAATTGCAGCAGCTGAAATTATTTCCTGCATTAAGTTATTTAAGCATCTGGCTGTGCAGGTACAAAAGCAGCTCGCTTATAAAACATGCTTTTCCCTGCTGACTTGGTTCAGTTTTCCCACAGACACATTTTTCTCTGTGCTGCTGGGATTTGGGGAAACAACCTGCTTTTGGTGAATGTGTTTGGGATGGGACAGGATGGCACCCAGGCCACCACCACCTCCCTGGAGCACTCGGGATTCATCCGCGGGGCCCTGGAGAGGAGCAGCGGGGTCGGTGCCCTCCCCGGTGGGCAGCCCGTGTCCCAGCCCGTGTCCCAGCCCGTGTCCCAGCCCGTGTCCCTGCCTTACGCCAGGGTCAGGCGCCCCACATCACGCGCCGGAGCATCGCCACCGACTGGCACTTCACAGCTGCTTTGAGGTGCTGCCAGGGACTGGAGGTCGCGCCTGCCAACAAATCACAGGCATTGTGCTCCATCGCTCCCCCCTTTCTCCCCGTTAATGGCCCCTTTCTGTCCCCAGGGAACGTGATCCTGCATCATCCCATCCCTCTGTGAACCCCAGCTCCGCTCCGGGCTGGCTGCACCCACCACTGGCCACGTCCCAGCTGGGGCTCTCCGTGCTGGCTCCACAAGAAGCGATTGAGCCCCACCCCATCCCCCCAAAAAATCACATGGCGCATTCAGGAAGATGTCCCCCACCACAGCAGCCATAAACCAAGACACCAAAAACGGGCTTTATCCCCCAGCTCCTGCAAAAGCATCTCCCTGACTCTGCCTCACAGTGGTACCAGAGCAGTGGCACACAGCAGTTGGCACCCCAAGCCTGAGGGCTGGAGCAGGTGGGGTTTGGAGGCTCTCTGGGAGCCACCGAGCCAAGCTGTTGTTCTCATTTGTTATTCAGTGTTAAGGAAATGGTTCGTTCTCCCGGCAGCCTCCCCATCCCGGAGGATAATTGATGCTAACGTCATTTCATTTCGGTCCAGCTGCTGGGCTCGGGAACAGATGTTTTTTTGTTCCAGCTGAACACACGGAACCCAAAAAAATAGCAATAATAATAATAAAAAAAAAAGGCAACAAAACCCAACTAGTTTTTTGTTTGTGGTGAGGTTAGCCGCAGTTTTCTCTCGCCACAAACGCGAGGAGGCAGAGCAGCAGTGCCAGGGAAGGCCTCTGGGAAAGCCCAGCTTTATACATCCAATATATGATTCTACATCCCCACCTCCAAAATTCTGCCCTGTCCAACAGGCAGGTGCTTCCAACGAAGAATCATTTCCTCAACGCTGAGCTGTCACCTTCAGGTGGGATGCACAGCCCTTGCATCCTCCCAGGAGCAGGGACCCACCTGGGTTTTCCACAGAGGAGCACAGCACGTGCTCAAGAGCAAAGACACGCCTCTCCTCCAAGGAGAAGCCAAAAACAGGTGCAAAAATGTGCCACTGGCATGTGGATTTTCAGAGCTCAGCCTCTTGTGAAGGAGCTCATGGACAGCACCCTTGGGTGATCCAGGGTGGGAGTGCTGCCCTCACATCTGTGCTGGGAATCTCCCAGGGACACACACATTGCTCCAGAAGCATGGGATGGAGGGAGGAGCTCCATGACTTGCTCAGCAGCAGGTGCAGGACAATACCTGGAATCACAGGCTGACCTCTCCACTGCATCCTGAAGCATTCCTGTGAAGCTACCACCAGGCAAGCTGTGCAGCAGGTGGAAAAGCCTTCCCTGTCTGCCAAAAAGAGATGTTTAAAATGAAAAATCTTACTGAGCAGCCAAAAAAGGAGCCTTAAACCTACCCAGGTTAACAGATGTTTAATGTTGATTTTCACTCTAGCACTAACAACCCTCTAGAGAGGAAATTCTTCCCTGTGGTGAAGAACTGGGAAACACTCTTTTACAAACGATGGAGGAGCTACCGGAAGGGCAGGTGTAGGTGTTCTCCTTGCTTCACCTGAGGAAGGACCTTTGATGTAGGTGAGAAATGAAGCCCCAGGAAGAAATCAAGGGCTCTGAAATGCCCACAGCAAATTATTTGGGTGATTTTCCCCTCAGGGCTGCCCCCGAGGCTGACAGGAACATCTTTTGACACCTCCTGGTGTGCGCCACACGCTTGGCAATATTTCTGTGTTTTCTCCCTTTTCCACAAGAGGTGGGTGGGAGGGATCTAATCCTCAGGAATCCTACTCATGGAATACCCTGCTCCCCCTCAGGACACTGCACTGGAGCTGGGGCCTGGCACATGGTTTGAAAAGCCCTGGCAGCAGAGTGACCACAGCCCCTTGTCTTAGAAAGCCGATGGTGGAGGACTTTTCAGGGTTGCAAATGAAACACCTGGACCATGAAGAGTTCTCTGGGCTCTGCAGCACGTGTGCAGGAAATCCAGACACCAGATGTGACTGTCCCCTTGAGAAGGACAGTCTGGGGAAGGTCTCTGTACAGCCAAAACACACCAAGGGGCTGGAGGTGGAAAATACCTCTTGGATCATCTACCCCTTCCAATTCAGCAGGGATAGAGTCAGTGAGGGTCCCCCCACCCCAGCCAGGCCTGCTGACAAGTTGCTCCCACTTCCAAACAACCTCCCTGCATCCCACCTCAGGCCCACAGATGCTTCGTGCCTGCTGGCTCCAGTTTCCCAGCTGGCTTGGCATCAGCCACGGCCACAGGACTTAGAGCTCTGAGCAAGCAAGGGGAGATGTTGGAGATGCCATCACTGCAAGCCAGAAGGATTTGGTGTCCCTGGGGAGCAGCACTGGCCCAGAGGCCACCTCACTGGCCAGCAGAGTCCGTGGGGATTGTCCACAGAGGTCACTGAAACCTTCAGGGGTGACATTGCATGGGGACACGTAGGGAAGCAGGGAACTGGCTGTAAACCCAGAGCTATAGGTACAGAGCCCGAGAGATGTCAGAAGGAGGTGTCATGGAAAATATTTACCCCGTGAGGTCAGTGCACCCTCGGCTGCTCTCTGGAGGGGACTTTGAACACAGGAGGGCAGACGTTTCCCTTCTGCAGGAGAGAGGCCGGGGAGAGCAGGCACTTCCCTGCGCTGGGCAGAGGAAAAGCACAAGTGGAAAGTTTTGTGCATAAGGCAAAGCAACTGAGCCATCAGCTGCCGGCCACTGGGTGCTTGCTGTTAGGGGAAACTGCCTGTTTTGGAAAAAAAGGGGGTGGATGTCTGAGAAAAATGCCTGAGGGGGAAAAAACACCAGAGGGGATGTCGAAGAGCAGAGCCATCAGCTCAGTAGGACACAGGGAAGTGCAGGCGTGCTCTGGGTTATGTGTAGAAGGGAAAAATCATCCCAAAATTGTGTGATGGCTCAGGAAAAAAGACCCCAGTCCTCATGTCTGGCTGTTTCCAGCAATAAAAACAGCTTGGCAGCCTCTGCTCCTGGGGTTCAGCTCCCTCCCACAGGGATCTTCGTCGCAACCTTTCATGTTCAAGGTGAGGTTTGAGTGTTGGTGCTCTTAAATCCCATCAGTGTGTGCAATCCTGGATGAAAGCAATGTCTGATTGATCACTGCTGGGTGCTCGGGCCACCTGAACCAGGTGAGGCCAAGAATTTGGGTGGCTCGAGCAGAGGAAATCATCTCTGAGAAGTTCATCAGAAAAGGGAGATATTTCACACCTCACGAGGCAGAGCTCTCAAGAAATTACTCCCAGCACATTTTGCTTGGCCTAATTTCCAGGCAAACCCCATGGCTTGAAGCAGGGATCTGATACTCACCGCCCTTCTGGGAAGCATTGCCACCATTGCTGGTTGGGTCAGCATGCCAGGGGAGAATTCCTCTCTTTATTTCAGGCTTCGATGACAAATTAATGATTTTCCCCCAAGGCCCCCCGAGGGGACGGTGACTCCATCACCACTGACACATGAAAGGGGCAGGGGGGGCTTCCAGTGCTGCCAGCAGTGACTCAAGAGGTGGGACTCCAGCCCTCCTGACTCACTCCCTGTGAGCCCAAGCCCTGGTGAGCTGCTTCCCTTGCATCAGTCACTCTGGAGACAATAAAGGAACCCAAGCTATGCTGTCAAGATGTGCTGTGCTCTTTTAAGCCCCCACACATTCTCCTTTTCAAGGTTTTTCCCCCTTTTTCAGCTTTGGACTCACCATGTTGCCAACTCATCACTCCACTGAGCAAGCAGGGTAGGTATTGCTGTGGTCTATGCATTGACAAAGGACTCTTGACAATAATTTCAGAAGGCTAATATGATTTATTAAAATGACTCCATATCAGACAATTTGGGCTATAATGTGCCTAGGTACAGAGCTCAGATCCTTCATCTTCACTGCCCTGTACAAGAATCCTAGAATGCTTACAATATCAGAAAGATTACAGTCCTTCACCTCATAGGTTGAAATAGAACCCATATCTCCCATTGCTAGGAGACAGGGAGAGGAATCTAAAACGTCCTTGAAGAACAACATATTTTGTTTATAGAAAACTTATACAGAGTAAAAAGACAGCAAAAGATGTTCTCCCGTGAGAAATTTCCTCCTGCAAACTGCACACAGAAAAACTTATAATATGTTCTAGCAACAGGTAGGGGTGGCCTTCTCCCCACCCTTCTCCAGTTTTGTCCCAGTCTCATCTCAGCATCCCAGTACCCTCAGCTCCCTTGGCGCAAGGGTGCCTGTTGTCCCACCAAACCAATTCCAAGAGCCCCCCTGTGCCACCAGTGGCGTCTCCAGCTCGGCACCACCAGACCCTCACTGCCCTGGGACTCTTCCAGGAGTGACAACAGTGGGAGGGCTGTCCCCTGTCCCCTGCCTTGCTCTTCCACCCAGATCCTGGCACCCACCCACCCCTTGCCCCTTGCCCCAGCCGGGCACTGAGGTGGCTGGGACACTCGAGCCCCGGCTCAGCTGTTGACTCCAGCCCATCCCCGAGGAAAGGGATGGGGATGAGGACTTGCTCCAGGCTCCAGGGTGGAATTCCACTCACTTCAGTGACCTAGTGCCTGTGGCGTGCTCTAAAAATACAAATAAAGCAGTGGGCGGCCCAGCCCCACCCCGTGTCCCGCAGAGGGCTGCTCCGCCCGGCCCTGTCTCCCTGGCTGAAAGAAATTAAGCTGAAGGCTGAAAATTAGGAAAATTAAGGCAAATTTTAGGAGACCTGGACGTAGGGACAGGAGCAGGAAGGTTCTGCATGCCCCTCACACTCCCTGCTTTGCTAAGCCAGGCCAGCCAAGCTCATCCTGTCTCCCCTGGGTTCTCCCATCCCTCTGACCACCCTTGCCCCTCTCATCCTGTCACAGCCAGGCCAGACAGGGGACACAGCAGGGACACAGCCATGGGGATCACATCCCCCCCCTCATGGTGTCCTTGTCTTCAGCCACTTCAGACAAGCCCCAGTGTGGCAGCAGGAGCTTTTCTCTCCCATCCTCACCTGCTCGACTCCATAGCAGTGAATTTCACCCCTATTCCTTCCCCCCCATGTCTCCCCTTCCCCCCTCTCGGGATCATCCATACCCAGTCCCCACATGGATGTCATTAAAGGAAACCACCCCTGAGCCTGACACTGCTTTAATTAATGTGACGTTCTGTGATTGCAAAACCCCCTTCCCACCCTGCTCCTGTCACATCTGGGCTCTTGCCCTGCCTTTGTCCCCTTGCGTGTTCCAGGGACAGGGAGCCAAAGGGGACAGCAGGCAGCGGAGGTCACGATTTCCCTGCACCCAGCAAGTTCTGCCGGGAGGCAGGTAGCGGGGCAGAAAGCCCAGGTGAGGTGGATTTCGGTGGATTTCGGTGGATTTTGGTGGGCGGGCACATCAGGCACCGCTGGCAGCCGGCACAGGCAGCGGTGTTATCTGTGACCGGGGGCAGGATGTCACCCACGGCTCCTGACGCCGCCGGGACGCCGAGCTGGGGAAGGGGAGCGTGGGGGAGAGGTTTGTCCCTCGGCCAAGGCAAGACTTTGGGAGAGGGTTTGGAGCCGGGCTGCACCCGAGGAATAGCCACGCACCCTGACAGGGGGAAGCGTCCCCAGACTCCCAGTGCAAGCGCCACTCCCATGGCTCCTGTCCCCTGCCCTGGGACACGCTGTCCCGTGCGCTGCCACCCCGGGCAGGCAGCAGCTGATGCAGGGACCCGGTTGGGTTACAGGCCAGCGGTTGTCTCATGTTTACCAGCTCCCGGGCCCGGATCCCGTGCCGGGAGGATTCCTGGAAGCAGGAGGCGATTCCACACCCCTCCCCGTGCTGCAGAACACGCAGGTTGTGCCAAAAGCACAACTCCTCACGTGGCTGCTGCCGATATTTCCCAACCGCCTGGCAGGGAGCAGCCACCCCCCTCCTTGCTCCCCTCCTCCTCCTCCTCCTCCTCCTCCTCCTCCTCCCTTGCTGATCCTTTCCCTTTTCTAAATTCTCCTTCCCCTTCTCTTGGCTCTGATTTTTCCCATCTCTTAATTTAAAGGCACGCCAGAGATGCTGGAGGTCTCTGGTCTTCCAAGGGGATGGAAGGGTAAATCCTTCCATCCTTCCAGGGGATGGGTTAGGGTTAATAAATAAATAAATCCCGGGTTTCCTCCAGTCCTGTGCTGTAAGGCTGCTCAGGTGACATCAGAGCCCCGGGCAGCCACTCCGGGGTGCAAGAAAGGAACAAAGTCCTGGGGTCCAGACTCTCTAAATGGTTTTTGGAACTCTTACCTGTGCAGGGAGGCAGGGTGTGAGCCTGACCATCACTTGCAAACCCAGGCATTAGGACAGCAAGCCCCTTGCTTGCTCATGCTCTCTTTTCCCAAGCCCCTCCACGCCTCTGATCCCAGCAGGACAGGCCAGAGGGAAGTGAATCCTTGCAGAAGCTGCTCCAAAGCTCTCCTCAATCCATGTGCCCTGTTTGCAGATGTTCTGAACTGGGATCCCATAACTGGCACCAAGCAATGAACCACTCCACGGCCAGGCCCAGCCCTGTCTTTACAGCCTGGTGGAAATAATTTGTTGTCCCTCTCTTTTGGGAACAGCATCACCCACAGCTGGGCTTTACCTGGTGCCCCACCTGAATTACCCCCATGACCTCCAGCATCATGTCCAGCACCTCCTCAGGACTCCTGAGCTATTTTCTCTCTGATTCACTTTAAATACATCCCAAGACAGATTGTTTACATCTTTCAGAGGGTCTTGTGTGTCCAAATCTTTCTATTTTTATTCCAGATTTCTTTTTGAGATAGACTGGAAGCTATCCTGAGCTGCCGTTAGGGCAAAGGTCTCCCTGGGATAATTTTACACATTCAGGAAGACAAATTATAAGATCTAATCTTGCAAAAACCCCCGAAGCGTTTTGTTGAGACACCTGCACAATTCCTTCATGGCAAAAGCTTCAAGCTGCAAGTTCACTTAAACCTCCTGGGCTTTGTTTCTTCTGGTGTGCATTTTCCCCCTGTAAACAAAGAGCCAAACAAAGCACCTTTGCTACCCAGTGGAAAATTCAATCTGGGCAAAGGAAAAAAAAAAAAAGCTTTGTAAATAAATGGTTGGTTTTGCAAAGGGTCAGGACAGCATCCACCCCATTGGGTGGGCTCTGGAATATGGGTGGCCAGTAGTGCTGCATGAAAATGGGAGGAAAGGAGAAAGGGAAGAGGAGGATGTGAGAAGGAGGAGCAGACAGGACAGCAGGGAAGTGCCATGAACCCCCCCCAAATTTCAGGTGACCGCTCCCAATGCTCAGCCCTGCTGCCACGTGGGGATGGATCAGCCTTGACACCGTGCAGGGTCTGGCTCCCCATCCCACACGTGGGGAAGCCCTGTCCCAGCCTTCCCGGCACAGGGACAGCCTGGGAGGGCCCCAGGCTGATGTCATGGGTGTGAGTAATCCCAGCACTGGCTTTGGGATGAGGATCCCTCCCTGTGACCTCCTCAGACATTCCCAGCTCCTCCACGACTCCATCTCTCTGTCACATCCGTGTGCTGTCATCCTCCTCCTCCACCATCTCCCTCCCGCCTTCCTTTAATTGCAAATATCATGGAAGCCCTGGCAAAACCCCAATTAGCAGCCAGGCCCCTGTCAGCACCTATTATCTCCTGCTTTGGCCATGTCCTCGGCGAGCTGCTTCAAAATAAAGGCAGAAGGACGTGTCCCATGGGTGGGAGGAATTTTCCACTGGGTGGGTACAGCCAGCCTCGGTCACGGGATGCAGTGCCCTGGCTTGCATCACCCACCAGCACCCTGAGAGGCAGCTGTGCCCCCTCCTGTGCTGCCCAAATCCCGGGGGATTGCCCAAAGCTGAACCTGAGACACGCCCACCTCATTCCGAGGGGGACAGGCTTCACTCTCCAGGTTCATCCCACAGCAGCTCACTTCCTTTGAGGCTGGCTCAGCATGACCTTGGCAGGAGGCTCCGTGCATGAGGTGGTTCCATGCTGGCCCTGTCCCTGGGCAGGGGACAGGACTGAGCAGGGGATGTGTCTCTGCCCCATCAAGCTGCCTGCAGGGATTTTAAGAGAGTCCAGCCCTGCTGGTGATGCTCAGGAGGAAATGGTGAGGAACAAGAGGTGCTTGAGGAGGAGAAGATGGGGACTGAGGGTTCCTTGAGGATGCAGACACATCTGAGAGGGAGGGCATCCTCACCTTTCCTGGTGGATCGTTTCCTCCCTGCAGCACACAGCACTCTCAAGCTGTTTCAAACCAGCTGAACAGCTGGCAGGGCACCCAAACCCCTTCCCTCAGCCACAGGCAGTGAGATCCAGAGAGTCTCCAGGGCAAAAATCCACTGTCCACTCCTCTCTTGGCTGGCAACCAGCTGTCTCCAGCTCCCTGCCACTCCACATCTGGAAGGGCAGCATGGGGAAGGGACACACTGGGCACTTCCCCCCCGCACATCTGGGAATTGACAGCGCTGCTTCATTGTGCTGGGGCAGGGAGGGCTTTGCTGGTGTTATTATTCCAAGCTGGCCCAGAGTCCAAGGGAAACAAAAGCTTCTTCCTTGCCAAAGGGAGCGCTGGCTGGAGGCAGCCACAGGAGACGAGGGCTGGGCTATTCCCTGGGCTCCTAAACGCTGCATTTTGGTGTTTAAATTTAGCCCTAGATTGAAGTTGTGCAGACATGAGCCCTTCTGGAGAGCCAGCAGCCTGGCCAGCATCAACATAAGCTTCATGTGTGCCCTTCCTTCTCTGCAAGCTCAGCCCCCAAGCCTCCAGCCCCCAGATGTGCTCCACGGGGCAGATTCCCGACAGAGAAACACCCCAGACTGCTCTGGAGAGCAGGGGTGGCTGGGCACGGCAGCCTGGATGGAGCAGCAGCTCTTTTGGCCATCCAAACTGCAGCAAGACAAAGGAAGATGCTTGCAGGTTTTTCTCTCCTCGTTAAGCAGATGACAAAGAGAACTTTCCAGAAGTGAGACTTCAGATGCTGAGAGCTCTGGCCATGCCCTGCGTCACCTGCCTCTTTCCTGGGGCACAGAAAGTCCTTATGACTTGTGGCCTCTGGGACTTTGGGATGCCAGTCCTCGCCTGGGAAGGGAGCCAAGCCCTCCCTTCCATTTCATCACCAGGATCCATCACCCCCACCTCCCTGCAGGGCATGGCAAACGGCCCCAAGGAAAAAATCCCTGCTCACAGCAGGTCTCCCCTCTACATTTAGATCCCCAGATGGGAGAGGCACTGGGTTTTTACCTCCCAGATCCATAACTGAAAGGTTCCAGATGGAAGTTCTTTCCATGATGCTCGATCACACCACCTGGGAAGCTGGCAATGGTCCAGAACCTGCCAAAAGCTGTCACCCCCCTGTAGCCAAGCTCTGTGGCCTCTGCCTGAGCTGGCCACTGGATCAAAATGGGCAAATAAGGAATCAGGAGAAATGCTGTTTATTTGCTGGAGCTCTGCAAACAATTGATGTGGCCTTATCCTCTGGATGAACCTGGTTTGATAAGGATTCTATTCATATTCCAGTGATTCCTGAAAAACAGAAAGTTGAGTGCAAGTGAGCCATCCTGCTCTTGTCTGCGAGGGAAATTCATCTGCTGGCTGAGAGCCCTGGGAAAAGAAAGGTGCTCCAGGCTTCTGAGGCTTTTCTGCACAAATCCTGTGTTGTGTGAAAAGTACCCTGTAAATAAGGTGGAAGGGAGAGGGGTGGTGGGGAATCACTGGCTGAAGAGACAACCTGACATTCAAAGGGCACCAAAGGATGGGAATATCACACTAGATCTTCAGGATGAATGGCAAAAAATTGGGGGTTCTTTCATACACAGAGCAGTAGAATAATGAAAACAGCTGAACACCCAATTTCGTGGCTTATTAAAATCCTGGGGAAGATGATCCTCTCCCTGCACACAGCTCCCTAGGGATGAACTGTGTTTCACTGCTCTTGGAAGGGTTCAAATGCTACAGGGATGCACAGAAAGCTTTGGGCACAGCGGGAAACACAAAGGTAGCTTTGGCTGGGGTGTTTCACCCTTCTTTTTTTCTAAATACCAATTCAGATTGGAAGATAAATACATAACACTCACGGAAATACATGCTCCTCTCCAGGAAAAAAAGAACTGCAAGCCCATACAGCCATGCAGGAGCTGGGAAGAGCAGAAATGCAGACAGCTTTGTGCTGGAAAGCTTTTCCCCATGACAAAGACAACCTGGTGCCAGTGTAAGGAGAATTAAGTGGATTCAGTGGGTGGCTGAAGCACAGGTTTTGTGAAGCCTGAGGCTCGTTGAGGAAGAGGAGTGGAAGGAAGACACTGCCTTCTGCACAAGAGAGCCATGACACAGACATAATCAAGCTTAGCTGCTCTGCTGAAGCTTGGAGTGATCCTTAGGATCTGGGGAATACAGGTCAGCTCGATTTGCATCAACTCAGTGGCTCCTACAATCCCCATATTTTCTTTTGCAAATGCTTTTTCCTTTTAGCCACTTTCATTCCCTCTTCTCCCTGACCACTCAGTGCTGCCAGAAATGCTCACACCTGCAGATTTGAAAGAAATTCTGCTCCAAAAAAGCAGCTCTGGAAGAGCTGGTGGGGGGGCTTGATCTCCATGACCTGCAGAAACTGAGCCCAGGGCTGTGTCAGCTGTGCAGTGCTACTGAGGGATAACTGGGAGTGCTGCCACCAAACCTGGATGCTCAGGTGGGAAACACATCCAAGGTTCATTGGGATTTTTGCCTGTAGAGACTGCACCAGAGGTCAAGAAGCATTTGGACAACACTCAGGCACAGGGTGGGATTTTTGGGCTGTCCTGTGCAGGGACAGGAGCTGGACTCCATGATCCTCCTCAGGATATTCTGTGACTCTGTATTTCACCAGGATGAGCTGTGTTGGAGAGGAACTTGATGGTTGAACCCCTCTGATAAACCCAAAAGGAGAATCAGCAAGCTGTAACCATAACAAGAACTGTTTGCAGTTTTTATTGTCCCAAATCACGTCTTTGCTTTTGTTCTGCAGGAACCCCTGGTATTTTTTGTAAAGGCTTATTTGATAGGAAAAGGAAAGCGTTGCTGGACTCCAGCTCTGCTCTGCAGCTGCAAAGTGCCACCCCTTCTCACTTACCTGTGTTTATACAAATGCACACAACACCTCGCTGGGGTTGTACCACCCTGTTGATTTCTAGGCAGGTCTTCATGAGAGCAGCCCTCCCTGGATGCCCTCTGGTTTCACAAGTGCCCAAGAACTTTCTAAACAACTCACAGAAACCAGGGAAAATGTGATTGAAATGAGCAAAGGCAATCAGCTGGGGGAAAAAAAATATAAAATCACACACACACACACACACACACACACACACACACAGCCACATGCCTCGAGCTCTTCCCGTGGGGAAAAGGGCGGCAGAAAGCCAACAGTGGCTGTGTTCTATCCGTGGGGATGCTGCTTGGGAAGCTGGGAGGGCAGTCCAGCACTGCCTGCTGCCTCCAATCACACCGCTGGCAGCTCTCGTTGCTATGGCCCTCAGGTCTGAAACTTTGGAAATTAGGTAAAAGGTCTAAACGCGAAACCTTTTCTTTTTTTTCCCTTTTTTTCCTTTTTTGCCTCCTCCCCCTCCGC
Source organism: Leptocoma aspasia (assembly GCA_013399835.1). Taxonomy (NCBI): domain Eukaryota; kingdom Metazoa; phylum Chordata; class Aves; order Passeriformes; family Nectariniidae; genus Leptocoma; species Leptocoma aspasia. The sequence continues at coordinate 102,527 of VXAX01007778.1, read as the reverse complement.
AGCGGTGCCCCTTGCCTAGCACAATCCCTCTTCCTGCTGAGCCCGAGGAGGAAAGCAGCTGGGATGAAGAATTAACTCTCGCAGTCCCAGGGGTTTTCCAACCGGGAGCAGCGATGTGAGACAGGAACGGTATCCCAGGGGAGGGGGAACGTGCCAGCAAATCGTGATTCCCACCTGTCCTGCGGCCGTGAAACACGGGGAGGGATTCATCCTCCCCTCCCCAGAAAAGGGCGTGGATTTAAAGTGGGTTTCAAGCAACTGGGAGATCCCAAAGGATGGGATTTTTCCGTTCCCTGGGTAGAATTTGACATTTTTAAGGGTGCCGAAGCCGGGGAGATCCCTCTCCTCCCATTCCAGAGGAGAGGACACCGTGCCCACAGCCGCACACACACGGATCCCCGAGCTCCCCCTCCATCCCGGCGAGGGGCTGGCTCTGCACGGCACGACCCTGGGTGAGAGCAACCAAGTCAGGCAGCAAAAACCACCCGGGAGCATCATTTATTCCATGCCCTGGTCTCCCTCCCACTCCTCCATTCGCTGCTGGGTTGGGGGCACATCCACGTGTCTCTGGAGGAGCCAGCTCGATCCCAGCACGTTTGGCAAGCTGGAAACAGCCAGCACAGGTACTGGGAACAGCTTTGGCACGGGCACCTCCGGCCGAGCGAGGTGATGCCGAGCTGGCGCTGTCCCCAGCCAGCAGGGACCCCCGCAGTGCCACCCACCCGCAGGAATCCTGCCCGTGCCCGCTCCCTCGGTGCCACACGGCCACTCCCGCAGCCACCGGGGCCAGCCCGGCCGTACCCCGGGGGGTACGTGAGCATCTCGGGCACCCCGAGCTGGGCTGTGAGCGCTGCCCCATCCGAGCCCCTCTGATGCTGCTGCCAGCAGAGAGGCTGCTTTTCCAGGTGGGAGAGCAACTGCCCCAAATTCCAGCTCCGGGAAGCTCTTGGCTGCTCACCCCCAGACCTCGGGAGCCAGCCAGGCACCTCGCTGGCTTGGGGCCAGCCCTGCAGGACCGGGGAACGGCCACAAAGGTGGCTTTGTTCCTCCTGCCTGCTCGCTGCGTCACCGGCCCTGCTGTGACACCTGCGAGGTGGAGTCGTCTTTCCAAAAAAAAACCTCCAGCGGCGTCTCCCAGGTGCTGCGTTGTTGCATGAACGTATTATAAGTTTCTCTGCATGCAGGCCTGCAGAAAAATTCTTCCCATGGCAAAGCGGCTTTTTACTGTCTTTTTACTCTGTACAAGTTTCTGTAAACAAATCTCTGAGCTGTGTTTCAAGAACATTTAGATTTGTCTACCTGTCTCCTAATATAGGAGATGGAGATTTTCTTCCTTTCAGCCTATGAGGTGAAAAGTTGTTATCTCTGATTGTGTAAGCTATTCTGGCATTCCTTGGACGGAGCTGGAGGCAGGAGCTTGGGATGCTCCGGACTGAGCAGATAATAGCCCAAATCCTTTGTATTACAGAGTCATGTTAATAAATCTTATTTAGCCTTCTGATATCATTGTCAAGAGTCCTTTGTTACTGCATGGACCACCGCAATACTGTGTCACCACAGCCGGATTGGGAAAATTCCCGATTTTCCCGCCTTTCCCCGGGGAAATTCCAAGCCAGGAGCAATTCCAGGTGGGGTTCTCGACCAGGTGTTTGCATGAATCCCTCTTGGAGCACATTCCCGTCCCCATCTCTGCCTGTCTCCCTGGATCTCACCTCCCACCTGGGCACCGTTGAGGTGAGGAGCTGTGAAAAGCACCTCACACATCTTCTCTTTCAGAATCACCGAATCTTTCAGCCCTGTTTACTCAAGAAAGTTAAGGTGCATAAACTACAGGTGTCAAATCCTTAAAGTCTGTAGGGAAAGGAATTATTCTCTAGCAGAAAGGAATTATTCTCCTGCTTGCTTTGCTCTCTTTTTATATTCTCTAAATAGAGAAAATATTCTCTATTTTTCTCTAGAAACCCCAGAGAGATGCTGGCCCAAACCCACCTCAGGTCTGAGATGGAGCAGGAAGTCTCCAAACCAGGGCCTGGCCAGGAGCAGAGCCAGCTCACATTGCTGGTTTGAGGCTGGCCACGTCTCTGCTCACACATTTCTTGTTTTCTTTCCCCTGTGCCAGCAGGTGAACTGTTTATTTCCCAGTGATCCCAGTGCCTAACAATGTTTTACCTCTCCTGACAAACACTGCCTTGCCCATCACCCAGAACCAGCCCAGCAGGCGCCGGGCAGCACTGCTGCAATCCCTCTTCCTGCAGGTAATCTCATGAACAAATGAATCTTCATTTGGCACAGCAGCTACATTTGGGGACAGCAAAATATGACCACTTTTAGAATATCATCCTGTTCTTTGTTTGTGCTCTCAACTCCCTGTTTAGAAAAAGCCTACCTGGAAAAAAAATGCCCTTGGATATTAAGCACCTGCAGCTCCTATAAAACATCAGCTGTGTTGGAATCCAGGGCACAGGGAATGTTTATCTGTGTATTTTAGGAAGCCCTGATTCTCAGCAGAACACTGCTTTTAACCTCTGTCCCAGGGAAAAAATTGCCAAGGCTTTGGGATGAGCTGGAGCACACAGGTGTGAACTAGGTAGTGGTATGTAGTGGTGGTAGGGTCTGTCACAGGGTGGAAAATCTGGGGTTTTGGGATTTTGGTATGAGAGTGAATGGGGGACAAGATGGAGGATTTTGGGTGTTGTCTCATCTCCTTTTTGTTCTTCTACTCCATTTTCTGTAGCATTGGTGGCACAAAGTCATTGGTTAGAGAAAGTAGTAACATAGGTGTTACGTGAGTAGATCAGTAGAAGTTATTGGTAGTAAAGTAAAAACAAGATACGTGTTAGAAAGTAATTGGACTGATTAACTTTAGAAGTCCTTGGTTTTGGGTGTTTGCCCTCCATTTTGGTCCATTTTGCTCCATTTTGTACCTTGTTTCTCGTACGCTCAGTCTGGTGTGTAGATGGCATACTGAACTTAAGAGAAAAATAAACAACAGCCTGAAGATCAAGAAACAGAGAGTCCTGCTCGTTTTTCACTCTGTGCCAAAGAACTCACAAGGGAACCTCCTCCAAGGGCCCTGGGGGCAGGTTCCCAGCTGTGTAGGGACCCACCAAAAAGAACCCCACAAGCTGGGACCACAGAAAAGGAAAGTAGAACCCTTTTCTCTGGCACTCTGGGAATAGCAATAACCAATTTCCCTGCAAACTGTTTTGGATCCCGATGTATTCAGGATGCTAAAAACGTGCATCCTATGCCTGGCTTCTGCTTCTAAATGCAGAGCTGCTTTGCAGCACCATGTTCTGCCTCACCACCTGCAACACGGCACCAGACTAAACAAAAATGCCAAAAAACAACCCCCAAAAAAATCCAGACCTGAGAGGCCCAACCTTGCTGTGGCAACTGTGAGACCAGTTTCTGGCATGGCAGTGGGAAGCAGGGGGTATGCAAAATAATGTTCCTGCCAAAATCTGCCAGGGGAAAGAGTTGGGAAGGATGCAGGCTGGAATAAAAATTAATGAGGTGTCTTCCCCTCCTCCCATTCTGTCTTGGGTTTAATGGTTGAAAAGCAATCAGCTGTCAACAGCACTGGAAAAGCAGATCCATGCAAGGGAGTTATGAGCCCAGCACACCCAAATGGACCTGGGGATGGAGCAGAAACGTGCAAGACAATAAACCCTGGGTGAGAGCAACCAAGTCAGGCAGCAAAAACCACCCGGGAGCATCATTTATTCCATGCCCTGGTCTCCCTCCCACTCCTCCATTCGCTGCTGGGTTGGGGGCACATCCACGTGTCTCTGGAGGAGCCAGCTCGATCCCAGCACGTTTGGCAAGCTGGAAACAGCCAGCACAGGTACTGGGAACAGCAGGCCAGGACAGAGGCTTTTGTTTATTCAGTGAAGGGTGGAGGGAGGTGCAAAGCGAGGAGAAATCACTGATGGGTAGAGGGAGGATGGAGCTCTGACAGCAAGGGTCTCCTCAGAACTAAGAACCAGATCTCTGGAGGGGAGAGAAAACAAAAAACAAACAAGCAAAAAAAAAGAAGCCCCAAAAAAACCAACCAACAAACCAACAACGACAAAATTTAAAAAAAACCAGGTTTTTCTTACAGAGAGAAGTCACATGTTGCCTCATGACTGGAATATAATGAATGGCCCAAAGAAATATTCCAAACAAACAAACCAAAACCCTCTCATCTGAACTTATTCCTTGCCTTCCAGCCTTCTCCTGTCCCCAACATCCTTCTCATCTGTCTCCCACACTGAGCTACCCATTAGTGGGCAAACAGAGCAGAGGCACAGGAGGCTTGAGCTGAGGATCCAGAGGAGGTGCAATCCTCATTAAAACAACTTTTCTTCCCAAGTCCTCCTGTGCAAAGGACAGGGGTCTGGCAGGGGGGATCCCTCTCATCCCAGGGGTCCAGCAGCACAGGGACAGAGGAACGAGTCCTGCCCGTGCCAGGGAGATGGGCCAGCAGTGCCCACAGGCACATCTGCTCCTGCTTGCTTTGCTTCCCATGGCACTGACGCTCCAAACAGGCTGTTCCTGAGCCCAGAGGAAGGGCTGGCACCTGCCCAGAGGTACCTGGCAGAGGGAGGCACCGTGTGTCCCACCTTGCCGAGGACACTTCCCAGAAGCGCGGGATGTTTTGGCAGGGCTGGAGCTCTGCCCTTGCAGCATGCTCAGGCAGGGTGCAGAAACACACACACACACAGCTCCAGGTGCCCCTGGTTTTTTGGGTTCAGAAGAGGACTGTCCAACAAGTGACCCACATGACTAAAATCCTATCCAGCAGCAGCCAAGCTCCTCATCCTCCTGCTCCCACAGACCCCTGAGCACACAGGACTATTTCACCTCCCCAAAATCCCCCATCTGGAAGCCCAATTCAGGATTGCAGCACTTTCCCCCAGCCTTAGATCTGGCCCAGCTCTGCTGAGAACACTTGATCTCCTCCCCGAGCGCTGCCAGCTGGGTGAAATACAGCTGCTGCCTCAATAGCGCTGGCGAAAAAAAGCCTGACATTATTCACAACAAAAAGACAGGCATTGCTGTGCTTGCTTTAGATTTCATGGGAGCAGTTCCCACTGGCTGCATGGGCAGGGGGAGACGAGCAGGGGGGAGATGAGCAGGGGGAGCTGCTGGATCTCAAAGAGCTCTTTGGGCAAAGCTGTCACGAGCTCCCACCCAAAACATCCCGTTCACCTGCAGAACCCATGTGGTATCACTGCCATCCCCCTACCCCAACCTTTGCACAGATTCTTGGTTTGCCAAGACCATCTCTTCCAGCAGAAGCTCCCGTCTTACAAGTTCCATGACCTTCTCCAGCCCAAGGTCACCGGCAAGCTGAGGGAGAACTTGCCAGGAGGGCCAGCCACGAGGGGAGGTGGAAAAGAGGGAGGCAGTTAATCACCCAGCATGTGTTATCTGTCTGGGTGGAAAATGGTCTGAAAAGACCTTTTATTTCAGAGCAAATGCATACTTTTTGGTGATTCAGCCACCTGAAGCCTTGACCTCCAGCTTTCAGATTAAGCCCATCTCTAAGCCCAGCTGTTCCCAGGTAGCTTCCAAAATGGAAATTGAAATGGCATCTGGACAACACAGCCCCGGGCACAGATATTCCCACCTCAAACTTGGGGGCTTGCTCAGAATCCCCTAAAAACCAAGCCACCTGAAGCTTATTTCACTTTTAAGCTTCTTACTCTAGAGTTCATCAGAAAATTACATTCTAGCATTTAAATCAGCCAGTATGTAGTGACTTTAAAACAACGCCAAAGGATCATTTGAGGGCTGAAGTTGTGCCTTAACTGGAACAATTTTTTCCTGTTTGCATCAAATCCAGAGTGCAGACACTCTGGCAGTACCTTTTAACACATTAAGCAACTTTTCACACCACTTTCAATATAATTGTAATTATGAACCAACCACAGATTAGTCTATAATGTTAGAAACAGTATTTAAGCAGAGTAGAGAAGGCATCTGTAAATAAACATGATATTTACAGGTAATGAAAGACTAGAGTGAAAAGGAAAAAAAACATCCTGAACAGTGCAATGAATGACATGAAGAGGCATTGGACAGATTGGGGTTTGTGGTTGAAACAAATGGTCCCAGATTTTTTACCTGCTGGCCACCATGCTTGCCAGAATCCAGCTCAGTAGGAGGAGGCTACTATTCCTATTCCCTTGCTTTCCCAGTGTTTTAGGCATTTTGGCCAGGCTCTGGCTCAGGACAGAGGCAGCTGGGCAATTCAGCTGCTGCTCAGCATCTCTGCAAGCCATGGATGGGTTCGAGCCACACAGCTCTGTGATGAGAAACAACAGCCTAACCCTGGATCTGATTAATATTTCTCATTTTAACATGTTTGGCACTGGGGGAAGCTGCCAGCAAAGACTGTGGAGTCTGGTGCCTCATCCACCTACAGGACATGAAAAAAAAGACTGCTGTCAGCTTCATCTCAAACCTGCCTGGAGGGTGAGGACCTTTCCCTGTGAACCCTCATGGCCCATGCCCAGCCAGATGGGGTGCTGAAGATGGTCAGTCCCAGCTGCAGGGGGTTCAGGCAGCGGGCTGAGGCTGCTGGGGAGCCACCAAACTCCCGGCCAAGCACCCACTGCCACCCTGCACCCTCCTGCACCCAGCCAGGATGGTGCCAACAGGACTCCTGGGCGCAGGATCTCCAGATCTTTGGTGGGACAGGAATCACGTCCTACAGATGGGACACTGGGAGGGCAGCCAGTGCTGGGACAGGTGGAGAAGTTTCTTGGCACCAACATGTTCTCCCCCAGGCTGTGTTTTCCATGCCAGTCTGCCATTGTTTTCTGGGGCTGGGGTTGTGGTAGCTTCCATTTCCATTTTCCTGCCTTACCAGCGTTTTTGAGTGAGCAGAAGTGAAGCCAAGGAGGGCAGAGAGTTCAGCAACCAAGGGCAGGAGAGGAGGGTCCCGAGGTGAGCTGTGCATGCCTGGGCCAACCATCCTCCAGAGGGCTTGCCGGGAGGAGACCTGGGCACAGCATTTTGACAAAGGAGAGCAGGGCTCCCGAACAAACAAGCTGGCTCCACCTGGGGCAAGGGATTAGAAAGCTCGGCACAGCCCTCGGATTCCTCTCAGCAAACCGCCTGTGGCTGGAGGCAGGGATTAAACCTCGTGCTGAGGAATGTGGCTCCTTCCCGCTGCGGAGTCCAAGTTGGCACCGCGTCCCCACTCAAGACTCGGCTTACATAATGCAGCTTATGAAAGCAAAATAGCACGGCCATGCCAGCCTGTGGGCAGGCCAGGATGGGAGGAAAGAAAGGAAAAGAAAGACATTTTTTGGCTGAGGTGAAGCCTCGCTGGCCCCCCTGCACTGCTACCCCAACCTTGCACTGTGTCACCAGGGAAGGAGAGGAAGGGAGCAGTGAGGGAGAAGGGCCCAGTCCTCCTACAAGGCTGTGAAGAGCTGCAGTCCTGGTGTTCAGTCTGCAGTCACAGAATGTGGATTTTCCTCCCCAGTTTACCTCTCTGACCCTGGGTTTCTCCTCAGTCAGGCGAGTTCACATCGAGGTCAACCACTGTAGGTTTTGGGGGACTAACATGCAAGAAGCACCCAGCCCCAAATTCCATTCCTTCTGGACACAGACACCTCCAGAGGCAGCTTGGAGATGCTCTGACCCACATCATCATCTCCCACAGGGAACAGAGCCCTTGGAGATGATGCTTCAGTGTGGAGAGCAGTAGGATTGTGTCTGCCCAGAGCCCTTCTCCACGTGTTCCAACTAGAGATTGTTCCTTCTGAGCTGATCAAGATCACAATTGAAGCATCTTTTTTGTGCCAGGCTGTGCCAGCCCAGTTATCACCTGGGCACGAGGGATTTTCCCTTTCTGCAGAGCCTGGTGCATCAGGTATGGCTGTTTCCAAACTCCATTCCTTCTGAACACAGACACCTCCAGAGGCAGCTTGGAGATGCTCTGACCCACATCATCGTCTCCCACAGGGAATGGAGCCCCTGGAGATCATGCTTCAGTGTGGAGAGCAGTAGGATTTTCTGCCCAGAACCCTTCTCCACATGTTCCCACCAGAGATCATTGCACAAAAAGGAGGCACAGTCCATAAACACCCAGCGCTGGCTCCGGGTGGAGTCACAAGGATCAGACTGAGTTCACCACTCATGAACCAGGCAATTCACAAGTGACACCTTTAGTCATCCCTCAGTGACTGATATCCCCCACAACCTGCATGGCCTCAGGAAAAGCAGATCCTACTAATGGCCTGGCCCCTTTGTCAGCAAGCAAAGAGTCAGGGTTCAATTTCCATCCACACGGGATGTGTTGAAACTACAAATAGGTCATCAGTCCCAGCTGGAGAGCCTGGAGAACCCCTCGTGGGTGGAGGACCAACTCAGGAGCCAGCCCAGGTCTGACTCTGCATGCAGCTGGCTGGGGAAGCCAGGCAGACCTAAGGAGATCTTCCCTTTCAAGAGCTCCCACTTGTTCCCTAAGCAGCTGTCCTCAGTTTAATCAGTAACTGAACAAGTGGGATGAGATCCTGGCTCAGCTGGAGCTGAATTATGGGTGTGTGTGATGGCAGGAGTCCCCTCCCAGCTCTGCCAGCTTGCTCAAAGGGGTCACCCAAGAAATTACCACACCTGACCTTTCCTCAGCACCCTTCTAGAGCGTGCTCTGGCCTCCTCAAGGAGACAAAGGACCTCCAGCCACTTTTCCTAAGGTGGAAACCTTATCACTTTTATCAGCTGATGAACTGCAAGTGTAGATCTCAGCCGGGACTCCTCCAGGCCCCACACCAGAGGAGCTGCTGGAGCTCCAGAAGGCATTTCAAGAGAACAAAGCTGCGTTGATAACAGCGGTACCAGCCCAAACAGAGGCTCTTGCAGAGCTCTGCAAATCACCCCCTCAGCAGTCTGTGCCTGGGGCCATCCCTTCCCCTCCAGAAGGAGACCAGGACACCCACAGGGGCCAGCATCAGCACCCCAGGAAGAGGGGAAAACACAGACTTGGAGGAATAAAAACAGTTTCACCCAGCAACAAGAAGTGCCTCTCTTCTCCCCCAGGTCAGGGCATCCAAAAGACAGCTCAGCAAATCCTGACCCAGCTAAGGCTGGCTGGTTCCCCCTCCTCCAGGTGTGTTCAACCAGAGGCTGTGCCAGCCTGTGAAGGCTGACCTACCAAAAAAAGGTGATCAAGGAAGATTAAATAGCACTGGAAAACTCCTGCAAAATAGTAAGGGAAGTGGGATGTGGGTACTGGAGCAGCATCAGGGCACTCGGAGTGGGGAAGGGCAGGAGAAATCCAAACAGCCACACCTGATGCACCAGGCTCTGCAGAAAGGGAAAATCCCTTGTGTCCAGGCAATAATTGGCTGGCACAGCCTGGCACAAAAAGATGCTTCAAGTGTGATCTTGATTAGCTCATGTGCTCCAGGCTGTATTTGAAGGGAGCTGTGGCTAATCTTCTTTTGATTGCCTTAAAATCCAGCTGTGGGGAAAAGCCTGGCATGTGAGCAGATATATTAATGGGTTAGGGGCAGCCTTGTCTCCTAAGCTGGTGTTTGATTAAAAGGGAGTACAACCAACAGGCACTTCAAAAAGTTGCTGCTATTTTTGTCTGCTTCATTTGGAGCAGTTCCTGATGCTTGGATGTGCCCAGCAAACCCTTTGGGACTGATCCTTGCTATATCATTATTCACATTTTAAGGATGTATGAGTACAGAGCAAAGGGATTCTCCTCCTCCTGAGAGGCTCAGATCAAAAGTCAGAATGTTTTCTATGAATGCATAAGACGTAGATTCAGCTTCTGAGGGTTTCAATCTCAATTTGTAAGAGCCCCATGGCCTTAAGAGAAGGCCTCCTTACCCTACAGAGCTGGGAAATGGTGTTTAGGTAACTACAAAGCAGATTCAGCAAGCAGGCTTTAGGCGAAAAGTCAGAAAACAATGTCTACGGGGAATAAATGATTTTTTCCCCCTTCTAATTCATTATAATCTTTTTTTTTTTCCTCTATACTTTTAATAATGATCTGAAAAGCCATTTCCCAGCACAGTGTTGTTCTGACCTTGTTTTCAGCCGGGTAATTGTGCAGTGAGTGGATAAATGCTTTCTCAGCTGAGAACAAGAGGAACCATTAAGCATCAAGCTCCTGACCTAAATTTATGTTCAGGGCAGCTGGAGGAGCAAAAGACTGATGCCTGCTCCCCTTATCAGCCTGAGGGACACCTTGGAGATGGCATCTTCCTCAGGGACACCCCAATGGCACAGGGAGATACTGCTGATCCCAAAGCAACCCAAGGAGGGTGTCCCTGCCCATGGCAGGGGGCTGGAATGAGATGATATTTAAGGTCCCTTCAAACCAAACCATTCCATGGTTCCATGGCAAAACACAAAATCTGCTGCCCATCAGCTCGTCCTGCCTTGGTGATGCTTAGTGGCCAAAACTGAGCCATGCCCCCTTTTCCCAATTTTTTTATTCCCCAGGAGGAAAGGGTCTCTGGAGGGAGATTCAGCTTCAATGATTCACAGTGTTTGGAAGTACAGGATCTTTAAGAAAAACAAACAGAAAACCAAACCGTGTAGTTTCCCTCATTTTGTGCCAACGCCTTTAGAAAAGTTCCCTTAATTCAGGTGTAATCCGATTCTTTCCTCTGTAACATTTTCTTGGAAGGCATAAGAAACAGCAGCTACCTCGCTCCTGAGCCCAAATCAGAACAAAACTTCAAGATTTCTAGGCTCCAGAGTTACCCCAGAGCAGCCTGGGTTTGTTTTGGCTGCAGCACCTCAGCTCCCAAGTCCTTGTGGCCGTGTCAGGATGGGAGGAAAGGAAAGGTGTTCACTTTGCCTCAGTTCCAATCACACCAAAGACAGGGCCATTTTGGGACTGTGCTGAGGAAGGTGCTGCCCTCAATGCTCCCCAGGAGGGAGATGTAGGAGAACAGCTGATCCACACAAAACGTGATGGCAGGAATGGCCTCATCAGCCCAGCAGGATGCTCAAGTGCAGTTAATCCAGATTTAAAGGTGGGAATGGTTAAAGCATCCTTTCCTGAAGGAAGCACCTCCTGGGAAGCTGGGGAATGGCACCACAGGGTAAATAAAGGACCACGGGAGCAAAGTGACACATTTCTACTGCCTTGGTTATTTCCCCCAACGACTGGGTTTATGCCAAAGGTGGACGAGCAGCATTTTCTCATTTCTCTCTCATTTTCTTTCTTAGGGAGCATGGGAAAGGTTCTTCTTCCACAAAGCTCCCTTTTAAATTAAGTTTGCTGGAGTTTTGTTTTCTGTAGGATTTCTATATCCTGTAGAACTTGTGAGGAGGAGGCTGGGAAATGCACAAACATCTGTAGCGACCCCATAACCCCCCTATGGACACTCACAAGCCCAGGCCCTTTCCCACCCCAAAAGAACCCCATTCAAGCCAAATCTGGACCACCCCTCACCACAGAACTAACCACTGCTGACAAAGTCCCATTTTCTGGAGAGCACACATGGACTGAAAGACCCCTGCTTCCCCCCCCCAAAAAAACCCACAAATGAAAAGCCACATCTACCCATTATTAGAGTGAAAATCCTTTCAAATGGTGAAGGCAACACACGTACAAAAAGAGGCTGCAGAGATCAGATTGAAGGTTTTGTTCTTTTTTTCTTCTTTTATTACAAAAAAAAAAACCAACCTATTCAGAAGAAGTCCAAATGCAACGGAATATAACTGGCACCATCTAAGATACCCAAGTGTAAAATCCCAGAACGCCTGAACCCCCCAGCAGGAGCTGGGAGTGCCAGGGCTGGCTGGGAGGGACAGGTGGCCTCTCCCTTCCCTTCTCCTAGCCCCCATCCTGGCTGGATGGCAGGCAGCCCGAGAGAGCCAGGACACAACAGTGGCATCAGCGGTCTCTGTAAAACCATTCAGTCGGAGAAACTAAGAATATTATGAAAAAAAAAGAAAAAATCTAAAACTTCTCTTCCTTTTTTTTTTCTTTTTCTTTTTTTTTTTTTTTTTTTTTTTTTTTAACCTTTATCAAAAGCCCTGCTTTAGTGACATGCTAGCCCTGCTGGACAGGTGACAGAGCCACAGCTCTGTCCAGAACGCTGTTGACCAGTCAACTCTTGGTTCAGGACGCCTTCCTCCCACTCTGAGCGTGTCACGGCCACCCGAGTCACAGTAAAAAATGTTTCTGCAGGCTTCCTGCTCTGAGAACCCCCTCCTGCAAGCTCCACTCCATGCTGGAACAAATCTCATCCAAGTCTCCCTCCAAGTTCACCCTCAGTCCCACCTGGAGGCCTCCGACTGCATCCACAAGAGCTCTGCCTGCTCCGGCTGGATGAGGCGTTGGAACGTCATCTCTTCAAGAAAAAAACACTTTCATATATAATTTTTTTTTTTTTGCTGTTTTTATATTTAAATAGAAAAATACTACTTCACTCTGTGTTATGAGCCAGAGATGGGTTGACTTCCAGTGACAGAACCAAGAGTTCTCCTCAACGCTCCTACGCTGAGCTCAATGCCAGAAGATTCCCAGAAACTTCAGAGTGGCCGGCGGGCGACGATGTCCCCGTCACGTCCCCACACAGGCAGGAGCACACGCACAGCTCCCATCACCACAGCTCCCATCTTCCCTTCTCCACAGAAAGGCACCAACCTCAGAGAGCCATCAGTCTGCACAGAGCCAGCAGCGGGGCTGGCCCCCCAAATCTGGCTCTTTTTTAAGCCTTCTCCTCTCCTACAGGCTTTCTGCGCGTGCAGTCTGTCCCTGGAAGCCACTGGATCCCATCAGACGTACACATGAATTAGACAAAAAAAATAAAACAGTGGTTAAAAGTTCTCTAACACCCCGTCCTCCTCTCGTCTTCTGAAGAGTCAACGACAAACAGACACGGATAAAACTAAACCTGCCCTCCTCCCCACCTCAAGACAACAAGAGTTACTGAGACACGGAACATGTTATCTTGTACCCTCGGGATTACAGCTAGAAGGGAACTTTAGGGGCGCGGGGAGCGCGGGGGGAGGCGGTGTCTGCGGGGTGTGCTTCCTTTAGTTCTTGTACTCAAAGGGCTCGTCCCCGGTTTCGTTGAGGAGACACGTGCGCACCAGGGCCTCTGTCACGGCGTAGGGGTCGCAGTTGGCCGAGGGCCGGCGGTCCTCGAAGTAGCCCTTCTTCTCGTGGCCCACGTTGCGCGGGATGCGGATGCTGGCGCCGCGGTTGGCCACGCCGGCCGAGAACTCGTTGATGTTGGAGGTCTCGTGGAAGCCCGTCAGGCGCCTGGCATTGTCCAGCCCCCCCTTGGGGTCGTAGGCACGGATGTGGTACTGGTGGCGCTTGCTCAGCTTCTCGATGGCCTCCTCAATGTGCCTGCGGAGGGAGGGAGGGAGGGAAGGGACAGGGGATGGCACAGTGAGGCACGAGCTGAACCCCTCCGGACTGTCGTGTCAAAGTGACGACGAGATTAATCGCTGTCCCCAAGCCACTTCGTGCTGATGCCTTGTGCTCCACGACCCACTTGGCCGTTCATCCCAACACAGGGTTTCTCTCCACTCCTGCTGCTGACCCAGGAAAAGGGTCCTCGTGGCCAAATCCCACAGAGGCTCCTTAGGGAGTGCCATCTATGAGATACCACCAGTTAAACCTCCCACTTCCACCAGCTCTCGGAGGGGAGAGCTCTCAACACTAGAGTTTCTATTCATGAAGCTCATAGAGTCACGGGCTGTCCCGCTATCTCAGGGCAGCACTAAGACTGAGGCAAGGAAACAGAGCTGCCAGGATGGATCCCTCCACACAGCTCCAGTGACACAGGGTCCCTGACTGCACTCAGCACAGCAGTCCCATGCAGGAACTCACAGTTTGCATTTTTAGGATGTTCATCTTTTAAGAAAACGTGGCAGCCTTGCCCAGATGAAGCAAATGGTCTTTCACTTTCATTATGGCTATAAAAATGTAATTTAAAAAGCCCTGTGCCGAGTTTGGCTGTTAGTTTGTTTGCTCCCAGCACTGGGAGGTCAGGAGCTGGACAAGCTGTTAGGGATAGCTGCATCCTGTACTTCCACCAGCACTGGCGGAGCTGCCCTGCTGGCTGAATTGCCCACCAAGCATCAAGACAAGAACGCGTCATTATAAAAAAATACATACTAAGAAAACACAAAAAACACAAAAACAGAACAAGCAAAAAATCCTATCCGGAAGACTCAGATGTCACGCCAAGCGCCAAACTCTTGTGTCATCCAAAGCGTTGCAAAATCCTGCTGCCCAGTAAACAACCCAAACACTTACTTGAGACCTCCTTCTTCCCTCATGCTCTTGGTGCTGAAGTTGGTGTGGCAGCCAGCACCGTTCCAGTTCCCAGGGATGGGTTTGGGATCAAAGGACACCACGACCCCGAAGTCCTCGCACACCCGGTGCAGGATGAAGCGCGCGATCCAGAGGTGATCCCCCATCTCAATCCCCTCGCATGGTCCCACCTGGAATTCCCACTGCAAGGAGGAGGCGTCACGGGCTCAGCGGGGTGGAGACAGGCACCTCCCACCCCCTGGTGCTGGGCACAGCCACACAGCTCAGAGCAGGCACACACAGCTCCCACTGCCTGGGGTTTTTCCACGCTACTCTCTCGCTCCATGAAGCGTCTTAGAATTCTGATTTACCTGGGCTGGCATCACTTCTGCGTTGGTTCCTCCGATTTTCACGCCGGCATAAAGGCACGCTCGGTAGTGGGCCTCCACAATGTCCCTGCCATAGGCTTTGTCTGCCCCTACACCACAGTAATAGGGACCTGCAACAGCACAGGGGAACATCAGCTCCACGGGGAAGAACACTGACATTCAGTGAAGACCCAGCATGCACAGAGAACTCTTCAAAAGCCCCAAGATCTGTTTTTCATGGAAGAACTAGTAAGGTAGAACACTGACGGAGAGCAGGTTTCCCCTGAGTTTAAGTCTCCCCCTGAGCTTAAGTCTCCCCCTGAGCTTAAGTCTCCCCCTGAGCTTAAGTCCCCTACAGACCAACAAACCAAGCAGCAGATTTGGATGTGGCCAATCCCCACCTCAGCCTTTCTGTGACAAATTTAATGTCGTGGTTAGTTTTTGCCAATATTCCGCTTTCTACCGTCCACCTTCGGTTCTAGGAACACTTTGGATCCCTCAACTCGCCTGAAGCTGTGCCACACAGATTTCAGTTCAAGCACTCCTGACTTGGTCCAGGCTCCTGAAAGATTACCTTGGGGTCCAGGGAAGCCATTGGAAGGCCAGCCAAACGGATGTCCATCTGTCCCCAGGAGAGTGTACTCCTGCTCCATCCCAAACCAGGGGTGCTGGTTGGACACCATGTCCATAATCCTCCTGCAGGTGTGCCGGAGATTTGACTCTGGAATGGAAAAGTGACATGAGGCTCATGAGTGACGCCACCTCCACTCCCCATTTCCACTTATTTCACAGTTCGAGTCCCAGCAGCATCGAAGAATCCCGAGCCCAGCCCTTTGTCCATCACCAGCACTTTGTTTCCCCTCTGCTTTCACGGCAGGGGTTATTTCTGTGTCATGCTAAGGACACAGACAGCACTTGGGCAGGTCTCCCATTCCCTTTCCCAGGAACACCACCTCCACCAGGAGAAGGGAGAAGGTCCATTCATTCACCTGCAGACTGGCGGTTGTATTTGAAGACCTCACAGAGAACGAGTTTATTGGGGTCCTTGCGGAAAGGGTCCCGAAACATGGCAGCAGGTCGCAGGTACATGTCACTGTTGGAGCCTTCGGACTGGTAGGTGCTGGAGCCATCGAAATTCCACTCAGGGAGATCTGGAGCAAAGAGAGGAACCAGCCACAGTGAGCCAGGGTCCCAGGATGGGCTCCCTGCCGCCCTCCAGTAAGACAGAGGTGAAGACGGTCACAGAGCCCAGCTCAGCTGATTTTGTTCCAAGTGGGGGAAGCAAGAAAAAACCCAAAAAACCCAGAACAAGCGAAAAAAACCCACAGGAGTGCAACTCCCTGGCCACCCTGGAAAATAACAAGTTGCTGGGCTGCTGGCCAAGCCTGAGTGAACAGAGTAGCACTGAGGACATTTCCCATGTCACAACAACCACAGGGATGAGCAAAGCACCCTGTCCTCTCGGCTGGGAGAGGGCATACCACGAGCCATCTTCCAGCTGTGGGAATGAGGGGAGCCATGGAATACCCTCAATCATGCTACAAGGCCTTAGGAAGGTGGGAAGGCAAATCATAGAGCAGTGGAATCTCGTATGGAAGGGGAGTGTAGCCCCTCGCCCACCCCTCCATCCTGAGCACTGCCCTCCAGGTCAAAGACCAGAATTCCACCCGGGCAATGTTATCTCCTCCATATCCCAGGGGGAAAGAGGGAGGATGGGAAGCACAAAGATTTCGAAGGAGCTGTGCCAACCACTCCCTCAGAGGGAAGAGGGGAAAGGAGAGAGGGGAAAAAAAAAAAAAAAAAAAAAAAAAAAAGGAAAGAAAAAAGATAATTCTGCTCAGTCACACACAGTATTTTCATTTCATAACTGTCTCCAGCCAGCTCCATGGCAACCTGGGGAAAATCCTAATGCTATTATTGTGTAAGCTGGGACTGTTTGTTCTGAGGGACACAAGCTCTTAATTACACCGGATAGCTCCATTCTTTCCCCTGCACTTTCTTCTGCCAAACTACTTCCGGCCAAAACGAGTACTCAAGAGTCAATGGGCAGCCAAGCCCCTGCCAACAGCCCCCAGCCCCTGCCAACAGCCCCTCCATGGCAGGGACAGCACCAAGGATGGGCTCCCAGCCCCAGGCATCTCCCTGAAACTCCACATCTGGAGAGCTGGGAACGTCCCTGCGGTATCTAGGGAAAGAGGTAACTGGAAGGGCGTGAAGGGGAGTATCTTCCCTAAAAACCATCCTTCTGCCACAGGAAGAGAGAAATGGCACCCTTCCTCCACCTGGTGAGGGGCTATGAGTCCTGCACCTGCCCTCTCACCTTCCAGGCTCTTGGGCTCGTGGTCCAGGGTGCGGGTTTTGCAGCGGAGGTGCTCCCCCGTGCCGTCGATCCAGATGTACATGGCCTGGACCTTCTCCCCCTGCGGCAGCTTCATGTACATGTGCTTGATGGCTTTGCTCAGGTGGGAGCTGGCTGAGGTGGCCATGGCTGCGGTCCTGACTAGGGGGTTCCTGCAGGGGGGAATCACAAACAGCCCCAGCTGTGAGCCCTCTCCTGCGTGCCCACATTTTTCAGCTCCCCCCCGCAAGGCCAGGGAGGAGCAGGAGGCAGCTCGGCCGCAGGGCTGGCTGCCACCTCCAGCGGTTCCCTGTCATTCCTCAGGGAGAACACACAGCAGCTCAGGCAGACGCTGGCAGCCAGGAAAGCCCTGCTCCAGAAGCCCTTCAAAAGAGTCCCATTAAGACCCAAACTCCTGCTAATAAACCAGAGCAATGGACTTCCAAAGGGCTCCTTAGCCCCACATGAACTTTTCACCTCCACGCTCCGCTCAAGAGCAAGGCTAATGCAAGGAAAGCTTAGCCGTGGCTTTCTTAATAAATCTGCATCATCGAGGAGGGCTTTCCTGCCCCAGCTGCCTTCTCAGCCCAGCTGAGGTTATCCAAGCCCGGTCCCAGGGCAGAAGGAAAAGCAACAGGCAGCACAGGCGAGCCCTGAGCACTCCAGGCAGCAATGGGGAGGCGGGATGGGCCGCAGTGGCTCTAGAACCAGCGGGTGGGAGCTGCAGCATCCCCAGAGCCCTGGGAGCCGGGCTCCTGACGCCAGCCAGCCCACTCGTGTCCGACCCACAGCACCGGGCTGCACGCGTGTTTTCCAGGGAGCGTGGAAATGCCAACAGCTGGGAAACGCGGACTGACTCGGGAAGTCGCTCCAACATCCCGTTCGCCTGCCGGGGGGCTCTGGATGAGCCGTCCCCAGCCCACCCCGCCGCGGCTCCCACCGCCCCGCTGCCCTGCCAGAAGCATCTTCCACGCGTGCATCTCCTGGCAGCGAGGGAGTCCCCGCGCTGCAGGGGGCAGCTGAAGAGCCCCGTGGGGGTAANCTCCCTCCTCCTCCTCCTCCTCCTCCTCCTCGTCCTCCTCCGCCTGCCCCGGCGGCACCGCGGCCCCCGGCAAAGGGGCAGCGCCGCCGCTTCGCCCCGCACTCGGTTGGAAGGGGTGGGTTGGGAAAACTGAGGGAAGAGTTTGGGTGGGTTTGGGGTCTTTTTAACAACGCTCCCGACCGGATAAACAACCCCTCGTCCCCGGGCAGGCGAGAGCGGATCCAGGGCTTTCCATTTACATTAACCCTTGGCAGAGCTCGCAGGGATGGAAACCGGCCACCCCGGGAAAACGCGGGGAGAGAGGGAGGCACTGGAGCTCCACCGAGCCCCGGGCACAGGGTTTGGCCTGGTGCCCACTCTTGGAAGGGGGACAAAAGCTTCGGTGCCCCACTTCTCCTCCTCACAGCCTCCAGCAGCTGGATTTGCAGACCCTCGCTGCGAGGATCGCTCACTGTCACTCGAGGGAGGGGAAATTCCCCAGCCCCACCATGGGAGCACCCACGCAGCACCCAGCAAACCGCAGGCAGTGCCCAGTATTTTTCCACCCCACCGGGTCGCTTGTCCCATCTCCTGCAGCTCCATGGAACTCCCAGCCCGGATCCAAGGGGCAGGAGAGCCACGCCAGCAGGAGCAGACGGAGCTGCCACCCGTGTGTGCACACGCTGAGGTCACACACAGGTCCCAGGCCGAGCACACGCCACCCACACGCCTGCCACGGAGCCCCAGGATCCTGCTCTGCCCCATGCCATCCTCGGGGACATGGCACCAAAACCGCCATTCCTCGAGAAGCTGGAGCCTCCTGGGCAGCACGGCCACCCTGCCGCGGACACGGCCACTGTACAGCCACAATCCAGAGGGAAAATGGCCAGGGAGAGCCGGATCCTCCGGCGGGAGGAGGTGGAAGTGCTAGCCAAAACCACGCTTTGATTTACCGCCCATCTCGGGCCAGATCCGCACCCTCCCTGCGGGGACAGCTTGGCTCAGTCCTCACCACCACCTTGGAGCAGCCATCAGTGTGTGGCAATCCCCCGAGGCTGTCCAGAACAAGGTGAAATTGGGGTGCTTTTCTCCTGGAATTGCTTGGGCAAGGCAGAGCCACCGAGCATTGCAACAGGCTCCTCTCAGCAGCCCAGAAAGTGCCTTCTTCCAGCACCCCAGCTCCTGCACCCTGTGCGCAGAGAGACATTCCAACACACAAACAAACGTGGTGTTTTACCCACGGAAATGAGCTCAGCAACTCACGTTCAGCCCAAGTTCAGCTGTGGTCACCCAAATCTAACAGCTCAGCTGGAGCAAAAGGAAGCAGAGCGGGAGCTGGTGCCCAAAATAGCTCCTATAAAGGGGAGCTGTCAAGCCACAGGCAACGTAAAGCAGTGTCCAGCCCTCTTCCCTACGTTTGTTGAGGGTTTGTTTAATGTGAGAGCTCTGATAGCTCCAAATTCTCAGAATTACGGTTGCTACCTGCTAATTTCCCAGTAACTTTGTCCCCCTTTGGCTATGAACAAGCCCAGATTACAAGTGGAGGCCCCTGAGCAGTGGGGTGACCTCTGTGCCATGCAAGCCTCGGGGCTGGGCAGCTCCAACCAACCCTGAAGGCAAGCGGGGAGCAGAGACAGCTTGACAACGTGAACATCATTTCCCCATCCCAAAAATCCACGCCGGGCAGGCAAACCCCAGCCTGGGAGAGACCCCCAGGGTGGGCAAGGCTGTGATGGGCGGGGGTGGGAGGATGGAGCTGCCAGCCCCGGGAGGGTTTGGTGGCTGGCTCATGCCCAAGCCCCTGTGCTCGCCTGCACAAGTTGTGTACGAGCCAGCGGAGAAGCGGCAGCCGCGGACCCAGCGCCCTCTCCCGGGAAGCGTTCCCGGGCCTCCTCGCTGGGCTCACCCGGCTTGTTTACCGCCTGCCTGCCTTCCCCTCCTCCCCTTCCAGCCTGGCTTTTATTTTTTTCCCCCTTGGGAAAGCCTGCTCAGGCTGTGCTTTGGCCCAGCTGCGTGCTCCAGTGACCCTCGGTGTCGCCGACAAAACCTGACTCGGGGAGCTGGGGTGGGCTCGGTGCCAACAGGTGACACCACCCACGGGTGGATTGAAATCTGCCTTCAAAGGGCCACACGCACAAAGCCAGAGAGTGAGACAATGTCCCCTTCCAGGGGCGAGTCCCAACTGGCAGAGGTTTTTCCTTCTTCCTCCTATTAATTCGTGGGAACACCTTTATTGGCCTGGCCCGGCACTTCCCGCCGGCACAGTTTGATATCCTGAGAGAAGTGCCAAGGTTGGCAAGTGGCTAGTGAGTTATGAGGTTTGGGCAGGCTGGACTTTGCAGCCTCCTGCCTCCAAGGCAGCTGGGCAAACCCTCAGGGACGGGGCACAGTTGTGTCCCTGCGCTCTCCAGGGAAGGTTTGGGGAGCAGGATGAGTTTCTCTCAGGTAGCATGAGACATGCCTCCCCTTTTCCAACTCCAGCCAGCAGCCAGGCAGTAAAGGATCAAGGCTTCCCTCTCCACTGCGCCTTGCTGGGGCTGCTGTGACCCATCCCTTGTCCGTGTGCCCCCCTCCATCCCTGTCTTCCATTTGGGAATGCCTTAAAATGCAGAAGCGTCATGCCATAGTGGGGGTAGGAGGGTGGGTGGGAAGAGGAGGGTGGCAACTTGAGGGTTAAATAGACAGGATTTGAAATTTCCCTGTGGCTCAGGTCCTGGGGCAGGTGGCTGATGGCTTTGCTCCTGCAGTGCTGGGACTTTCCCAGCACCCTGGGGCCATCTCCAAGGGTGGCCCCTCACCACAGATCCTGGGATTTCAAGCCCAACAGATTGCAGACCCAGACTGCTAAGCCTGGGTACCCATTGGTTTTTCACCAGCACTAAAGAAAAATTCTGAAGTAGAAAGGATTATTGTTTTGGGTTTTTTTTTTCCCGATAGAGGTGTCACACAGGGAGGAGTAATTGCCCATTTTGTTGTGATGCTTAGGTCCCAGGAGGAGGCTGCACACACCCAAAATGCCCCAGCCTCCAGCAGTGCCCCAGCTGGGAGGGAAGAGGGATGGACATAACAACATGGAATCACAGAATGCTTTGGTTTGGTTTGGAAGGGACCTGAAGTCATCATGTCCAACCCCCTGCAATGAGCAGGAACATCTTCAGCATCTCTCCTTTCCCCATGCTCAACAGTCAAGGCACTCCTAAACTGAGCTATACCACTTTCAGATGCATCCAGGGAAGTGCTTTGGGCTGGGAGGTCCTGCATGAGGACCTGAACTGCATCCAAGTGACATCAGCCACGGGCTGGCTGTCCTGATGTTGCATCACCTCCATCTCTGCCCACCCCTGGCACAGCTGCCTCTGCTTGGACCCATGACAGCGGCTCCTGGTGGGCTCCCAGGCTGGGACACCTGGAGATGCAGCGTGTTTCACCCACGACTAGCACCAAGAGGGCTGGAAAAATCAACCTAACACCCGAGCAAGCGCTCAGCTCAGAAATGACAGAGGACAGGGAGCTCTCCTTGGGGTGCGAGGATGAGTGCCCTGAGGGGACTGACCTTGTGCAAGCAGCAGTGGCCGAGCGGTCTCCCCCGGAGCGCTGCAGGAGGCTGACGAAACCCCCCAAGGCAGGCAGGCAGGAGGGGCTGGCCCTGGCTCTGAGCAAACATTGCACGCTCCCCAGCAGGCCCATGCTCCCTTTGAAGATGCTGCCAGGGTCAAGGGTGGCCGCGGGCTGGTGGCCAGAGGGCTTTCACCTTTCTGGAGCAGATCACCTGGGCTGCGCTAAAGGGCAGTTTAGGAAATCAAATTAGAAGTGCAACCTTGCAGAGGCACATGGTAAGCGAGGAAAAAAAAAAAACCCTCCCTCCCCATTCAGCTCCCCGGACCACAGAGGGAAGAGGCACCTTGGGGCACAGCCCCCAGGACAGCCCAGGTGCTGCCACCTCCCTCCCCACCCCTCTCTGGGCCACCTGGGTGCCTGTCTCCGTGCCCAGCGCTCACCTTGCCACCCCTCCCGGGAAGCCGTGGCATTGCTCCCTGCCCCAGCAGCCCCTTGCCCCGATCCGGCGGCATTCCCGGCAGGCAGCCCCTACCTGCTGTGCTCCGCAGAGCTTGCCCGGGGGCCCAGCGCCTTCCCCGAGCACGTGCTCGCCTTCAAC
Organism: Leptocoma aspasia; assembly: GCA_013399835.1. Classification (NCBI taxonomy): domain Eukaryota; kingdom Metazoa; phylum Chordata; class Aves; order Passeriformes; family Nectariniidae; genus Leptocoma; species Leptocoma aspasia. The sequence goes on along the minus strand of VXAX01007778.1, from coordinate 80,402 downwards.
AGCGGCCCCGGGGGCAAGCTGGAAGATGAGAACGTCAGGGGCAGGCGGGATTTGAGACCCAGAAATTGCTTGGCTCGGTTTGTTCTGTACAAGGGTGGAGAATATCCCAGGGAACGCTCAGCACATGCCTTTCCCCACACTTGGAAATTGGTCACACTGTGCATTGGCAGGGTTGTTTTTGTTGGGATTTCCCCCCCCCCTCCATTTTCTTTTTTTTTTTGTTGTTCACACCGTTAAAAGCACTCCCAGGCAGGTTGGGACTGTGTTAGCTGTGGCTGGCACGTTAATTTCAGCCTAACACAGCTCACATCTGCGTAAGTGAGAGTACAGAAATCCTCAAACCCCTCCCTAACTGGATTAAGTGGTGAATCCGTGCCTGACGTTGTAAATTATGAAAAGTAACAGCAAAGTGCCACTGCCCATGTCCCTCCCTTGTGGCTGAACTGGGTCCCTGTCCTGCCACAACACATACTTAACCCGGGCTGCTGAAGTCAGCAGCCCCAGAGGCTTGGATAAGGTTACACCAGTGGTTCTGCTTCAGCTGGAGGGGAGACGAGCGAAGGCAGAGCCTGCCTCAGGGGCTGTCAGGTGTAAGGGACAGTCCCAAGCAAGGAAACCACGGACAGATGGCAACAGGCTCCAAAATACTCCCGAGGGAAACACCAGTGGTGTGCTTGCTGAGCAAACAGATCTTACACACTCAGGAGACTGAGCATGGATATGAGCATGGAAGTCACATGTGAAAAATAATTGTAACATGTTCAGGACAGGAATTCATATTTAAGGCTGAACTGGAATTCTTCAGCCTTGGGCAACTCCAGTTTTAAGGTGCTGTGGGCCTAATGTCCTATAGACTATTTATATGAAAACAGGATCTGGCTGTACAGGGGGAAAAAATCCCAAATCTTCCCCCAAAAGCTCATAGTGGGGATGTAATACTTATGCTAGAGGGGAGAGCAGGTTTGTGCGCTCAGGTTGGAGTTTCTGAGATTTCTGGGTCTCTAGACCATCACCCAGGGCCAGAAGCAATGCTGAGATGTCCGGGGTGTGTGGGAAACCACCCCCACGCTCCTGATGGCACCAAAAGGGACAGGCTGGGCTACTGGGGGAGGTTGTGAGTGGCCAGTGACCACAGGCAGTGAGGCTGACATGGTGTTTGGGCAGCCTTGGACTTTGCCACCGTGGGGAGCAGTGCCAGCTGATGTTGGGCAAGGAGAAAAATCCCAGCCCCATCCCCTCTGCTGCCCTGGGAATGTGAGGCTCTGCCACTCGTCACCTCAGGGCTGCCAAGGGAGGGCTGCTCCCCACGTCAGGGACAGGGGACCTGGCTGATTCAGGCTGGGGCAGAGGGCCAGCGAAGCCCTCTTGACGTGTTTGGTGTTGCAACCCTGGCCTTATCTTTTTATGGAGCCCCGCCACCCCAAGCTTCCTTCTAAATCTGGGCTGTGCTCATGTATCCACCTCTTCTTTTCAAACCTTTTTGGTTTTTTTTTTTCCTAAATAGCCACAGAGCTCACGTGAGCTCCTCTTGTGAGGAGACGACGTGCCCTGGGAAAACCTGGGAAGCTGCAGCCAGGCTGAGGAGAGCTCCATCCTGCCAGACCTCTTGGGGCCTCCTCTTGGGGAGACACTCAGTGGAAGTGGCCCTGTGCCCTCCCACAGTGACCATGTTGGCCAATTCCTGCTCACAACCTTAGTTTTTTTCCTGGCAGAAGCCATCACAGTCCCACTGAGGCCAGTCCAGAGCTGAATGAGCACCCAAGGGGCCACCCCAGCCTCTGAGGATCCGACTGGGCACCTGCTCAGTTGCCAACTGGAAAATGTGTTCTTTTTTGTAAGTTTTGACCTTTCTCTGAGGATTTTTGAGTCTTTTAGGTGTGAGACAGCCACCACTCGAGTTCATTCCTAGCCCCCCTCTCATCTCTTGGGCTCAGCAGCATAAATCTTTATGGCTCCATGATGGGAGCTACTCCTCCCCAGGCTCTTCCATAACTCCTTCCCACAGCTCTGCCTGGCACCACCGGGACAAGCAGGCGTTTTGTGGCTCACAGCTGCCCCTTCCCCACATCAGTTTGGGTTTTGGCACAGTGAGCAGCCCATGTGGCTGGGCTGTGGCCGAAGGAAGGTGAGTGCACGTCCCCGAGAGGCTGTGCCAGTGCTGGTAGCCCAGCACGGGGGTCCCCAGCAGCAGCCCCACCACCAGTTCGGAGCTGTCCCTGTCCTCACTGGAGCTGTCCCTGTACCCACTGGAGCTGTCCCTGTCCTCACTGGCGCTGTCCCTGTCCTCACTGGAGTGTCCCTGTACTCACTGCAGCTGTCCCTGTCCTCACTGGAGTGTCCCTGTCCTCACTGGAGTGTCCCTGTCCTCACTGGAGCTGTCCCTGTACCCACTGGAGCTCTCCCTGTCCTCACTGGCGCTGTCCCTGTACCCACTGGAGCTGTCCCTGTACCCACTGGAGCTGTCCCTGTCCTCACTGGCGCTGTCCCAAGCCGCTCGCTGAGATGCCGAGCCCTGCTGCTGGGAACAGCTTCGCATTCCTGATTTGACAGCGCCACCTCGTGAGGTGGCCCCGCTCCTGGGGACACTGTGGGACACTGTCCTGCCCCTCTGCTGCCTGTGCAGAGCACGGGTGCCCCCAGGTCAAAGAGCAGGATCGAACACCCACCTGGGGAGCAGATTCCCCCTCCTGCCAGGGAAACAGGTCACTCCTGCTGCAGGACGGGTTCCTTCTTTTTCTCCTCTGTCTCCTTCTCCTCTTCAGCTGGAGGGTCTCCAAGGCTGGGTCTCAGCCCCAGATCTGATGAAGAAAGACGGCTGATAAGAAATGTGGGTATTGCTGTGGTTTGCGCAGTAATAAAGGACTTTTGACAATAATATTAGAAGGTTAAATATGATTTATTAACATGATTTTATAACACAAAGGATTTGGGTTATTATTTGCTTAGTTTGGAGCAATTTGAAGCTTTTGCTTCTAGCTCCATCTAAGAAATGCTAGAATAGCTTACACAATTAGAGATAGTAATTTTTTACTTTATAGGTAGAAAGAAAGAAATTTTTTTATTTTTTATATTAGGAGACAGGTAGAGAAATCTAAATGTTCTTGAAACACAACTCAGAGATTTTGTTTATAGAAACTTCTACAGAGTAAAAAGATAGTAAAAAGATGTTTTTTCACAGGAAGAATTTTCTGCAGGCTTGCATGCAGAGAAACTTATAATATGTTTATGCAACAATGTGGGCTTGCTTTTTGGGGCAGACACAGTGGGGTCTCCTGTGAAATTCCCATCCCAAGCTGAGCAGGTGGACTGACAGCAACCACACCCAGTGCTGAGGTGCCACCAGGAACCTGCTTTGAAGGCAAGAAGTTTGGCCCAGCAGGGAGAGGGGAAGGGTTTCATTTCAGGACTGCCAGAGTGTGTCTGCAGGGCTGGTGATTTAAAAAGTGACATTTCACAGAATCACAGGATGGGTAAGGTCAGAAGGGACAACCTGGTCCAACATCTCAGCTCAAGCAGGGTCCCCTAGGTAGGAAATAGATTTGTAGAAAATTCTCAGAAATTTACACCTGAGATATAAATTTCTCAGAAAATTACATCTATAACATAGTGTAGCAAAAAGCTAATAGGCCAAGAAACGCTTATAGTGTCTTATAATTAGGAAATAGTTCGCTTCTGATTATGATAGCGTGGATTGTAACATCTGTATTATCTCACCCTTTATATGAGACTGAAATGAAATAAAAAGTTTTTAAAACACCTCTCAGTTGCCCCATCTCTGAGTTAAAAAAAAAAAAAAAAGGCTAAATCCAACACCCGTGAGCTCAGTACTGAGGATTGTGCCCAGGTGGTTCTCGAATATCTCCAGTAAGGGAGACTCCACCACCCCTCAGGGCAACCTGTTCCAGTGCTCAGTCACCGTCACAGTAAAGAGGTTTTCCTCATGCTCAGGTGGGAATTCCTCTGTTCCAATTTCTGCTCATCCCATTGCTCGGCACCACTGAGGAGAGCCTGGCTTCATCCTGTGGACATCCCCTCTTCAGGCACGTGCAGACACTGATCAGATCCTCCCTCAGTGTTCTCTGCAGGCTAAGCAGGCCTGGAGGGAGCTGCTGAGAGCCCTGTGGTCCCCAAGAGCCCTGCAGCCCCCCAGGAGTCACCAAAACAAGTGTGTCACAATCAGGGTGGCACTTCGGAACGCAGCACCGGAACACTGCACCATCATGATGACTGCTGGTGAGTTACCCTTTGCTGGGGGCTTCAGCCCCTTGAAACACACCCCAAAAGGTGGAAAAAGGGGGGGGGAAAGCAGTATTCAGCTTTGAGATATCCTCATCCTCCCTGTAACACAACTGTGCCTTCATGGAAAAGGACATTTCCAGGGGCATCCACCCACCAGCAGGCTGATGCCAGCCCACCTTCTTGCATCCAGATCTTTCAGAGATGAATAAAACTTGGCAGGGTAGTGGGAGGTGTTGTGCACTGGCACTTGCACTGAGTCTTGGGTGGATGAGCTGTGTTATGCCCAGTGTCTGGGTAAGGCAGAGGAGCACAGCTTGTGCAGCCACAGCAACTCCCTTCTCCTGCCACATTTGTGCCCAGCCTCTATGAACCACATACCTTTGCTGTTTAGGAGGCTGCTGTTCAAACTTCCCAGCTCCTGCATGCCTCTGACCCTGGTGCTTTCCAAACAGCCTGTCCCACCCATCCCAAACCACACTTCCCAGAACTGTCCCAGCTCCAAATCCTCCCACATGTGCACAGGACAAGCATGTACCACATATTCCCTAAAGCTGATTCCCCCCCAAAACTCATCCTTTGGCTCACACTGATGTCACAGCTGGCAACACAAAGCCCAGGTAACTTTCTCTTCTCCCCCTGTAGCATCCATAGCCTCCACAGACATGGGGCTGCTGCTGCAAGATGACGTTTTTGTTGACTTTTTCAACACCTTTCTGAACCTTCCTGTAAGTCCACTCTGTACCATAAAACCTGGAGCCTTTCAGAGCTCTCCTCAGGTGAACTTTCTGTGGCATTAGAGGCCACAGAAAAACTGGGAGTACATCACCTTCAGGCTGGAAAATGAGGGAAACCTGAGGATCTCAACTTGGAGATAGAGGTCTAAAAGGGAATTCGATGCTCTTCTATGTAGTGGGAACTAGAACAGCTGGGCTCTGGGCTCCTCTGCCACCCTCCATCTCTTTCAGCTCTCCCTTTCCATTTTGATCCAGGTTTTTGGCCAGACACCCCTTTACATCAGTGGCACGGGCCGGTGGTGCCTGTGGCCAGAGCTGCCGAGCCACCTGGTGAGAACGTGCCCCTTGTTAGAAGGGAGGAGTGGGAGGAAGAGAGAGGAAGGGCACAGGGCAGGGGAGGGAAGGAGCCGGTTCGTCACTGCCAAGGCTCCTCTCTGGCTCTCCTGTTCGTGCAGCTGGGCCATCATTTCAAGCCCTGGGCGTCATTTCGCTTTTAAGCCCTGGGCGGAGCACAAGCCATGTAAAGTCCTGCTGCAGTTTATGGGGTCTATCTATAAACACCGAGAGCTGGAGCGAAGGAGAGCGTGTGTGACGGCAGAGAAGGACACAAACATCAGTCCCTTGCCCTGGATTCCTCCTGAATTCAACAGGGGCAAAGCCCTGCTGGTCACCAGGCTGCCTCAGCCCTCCCTCCCCACGCGCGTCCCCGTTCCCCACGGCCGCCAGCGCCGCTTGCAGCGCTCACATCCCAAAGCCAAAGAGGAGCCGGCTCCTCTGGCAGCTCCCGGGAAGCTGCCATGCCTGAGCTCTGGGAAGGCAGGGGAAGGAAGCCCTGCAGCAGCCGTGCTCCCACGTTCGCAAGCAGAGCTTTTGGGGACGCAAGCAGGGGCTGCAACTTGAGTATCCCCCCTCTGCCTCAGCACCAGGGTGGGCTTCATCGCCAAAAATTAACGGGGCGCCTTCCCCACCTCCTTCCCCTGTAGCAGGGACCTGTTACTCACCCTAATGGGCAGGCGGGAGCCGGCTCCCTGCTCACAGCTAATCCTCTCCTTGGGCAACGCAGGATCCCAGCCCCGCGGCTTTGCTGGCGTGGTTGGAAAAGCACCGGCTGCCTCACTTCTGCAAATCCAGCCTGTGCCTCCACCTCGTCCTCTGCCAGAAGCTGCTGGCTTTCATTCGCTCGGGGGAAGCAGGTGAGTCATCGCGGCACGGAGGAAATCGGATCGGCTTCTCCTCTGCCGCTGGGCTTCCTCTCCCTCCGGGGCTGGCACTGCCTGGTGCCTGCCCAGTGGGTCGTGCCTCCGCTCCGGCTTCAGAAGGCGTCGCACATCCCATTTTTAGGGATGCAGCAGGTCCCGGTGGGATGTGCAGGGGTTTACTCCACCACGCTGCTAATGCAGGCTCGCTAAGTACCTGCCTAGCAGGGTTTACCGAGGGGTCCGGGGGGGGAGCAGGGCTGGAGAGCATCCTGGGGCACGGAAAAACGAGGTGCTGATGTTTTGGGTTTGCTGCTGTGCGGGGATGCCCTGGGAAAACAGGCTGTGGTATCTCTTACTGGCAACAATTCTGGATTTTGCTCACTTTGCCCCTCAAATGAGCCTTCTCAGTCCAGCCAGGTACTTCCTCAGCCTGCATGTCAATTGCCACTGGAAAGAAAGCTGTGGCAGCAGGAATACAGATTCTCCTTTCAGAAAAATAAGCAATTCACCGAGGCTTTTCCTGAGTATATTGCTGCTGCTTCTCTGGTCGGGTTGAAACTCAAAGCTGGAGGAAGTTGAGGGAAAGCCCCAAACTCAGGCAAGAAAAGATGGACATTTGCAAGGAAGAGAGGCACAACAGCTGGACAAGCTGTCCCTGACAGGAGCGAGTTATCCTTGCAAACAGCACGTGTGCATCCCACAGCCTGTCCAAAACTCCCAGTTCAGGGTGATTTGCTGGTCTCTCTCCAGCAGCCTCTTTCAGGGTGGGAGCTGGAGAGTTTCCTTGGGGTCTGGCAGGTAACCCTGGTGCCATCTGTGCTCTCTGTCCCACAGCAGAGCTCCTGAACTGGCAGAGCACTGACCAGTGGCTGCTGGAGAGGTGCATCAGCGGGAGCCATGGCATGCAGCACCTCTGCGCCTTCTTCCAAGGAACACCAGGTGGGCACGGTGTTGGAACCCAGGGCACAGGGAATATTTCCCTGCCTGTTTTAGAGAGCCCTGACACCTGGTCAGACACTGCTTTTAACCTTCGTCCCTGGGACAAATTACCAAGGCTTTGGGATGAGTTGGAACATAAGAGTGTGATGTAGATAGCAGTAGTAGTAATAGTTTGTCACTAGGTGAAGAATTTTGTGTTTTAGGATTTTAGTATAAGAGTGAATGGAAGACAAGATGGAGGATTTAGGGTGTTGCCCCATCTCCTTCTTGTTCTTCTTCCACTCCATTTTCTTTTGCATTGTTGGCACAAAGTCATTGGTTAGAGATGGTAGTAGCATAATTGTTACGTGTGTAGATTAGCAGAAGTTATTGGTAGTAAAGTAAAAACAATATACGTGTTAAACAGTAATTGGGTTCAATATCTTTAAAAGGCCTTGATTTTGGGACTCGGGCATCCATTTTGTGCCTTGCTTTTGTCGTGCTGAGACTGGTGCAGACAGTACATCAATCCCAAGATAAGAAAAGAATAAACAACGGGAACAGAGAAAATCCAGAGTCTTGCTCGTTTTTCACCCTTGCCAGAGAACTCAAGGGGGAACTGCCTCCAAAGGGCCCTGGGGGTAAGTTCCCTCCCGAGTTGGGGAAACAGCAAAAGAACCCAACAGCACGGGATGCTCCACAGTCCCCTCCCAGCCAGCCACGGGCCACCTGCCTGGCAGGACACTGGCACAGAGCTGGGGGCATGAGTAAGACCCCAGAGAAAGCTTTGGAAGGTGAGCCAGCAGCAGAGCTGGGAAGGAGATGGATAACCGTGGCTTTTCTCTGCTCTGTTCCCTTGGTTCATCCAAGTGGTCTTTCCTTCTGCTTCATCCATCCTCGGGGCTTTCAGGGGCTCTCCCAACTCCCATCCCTTGTCTGATCTGTAGGGGAAGAACTGCTGGATTTCTGGTTCATCACTGAAAGGCTCCTGGGTCTCGACGAGTCAGATGGGAGTCAGAGGGACCTGTTCCTGTCCCTGGTCAACAGGCTGAGAGCCACTCACCTGCGTGAAGGCTCCAGCGTGGTCACCTTCTGCACCAGCATGGCTGGTAAGAACCATGGTAGCTGGGGATGAGCACTACCCTTCCAGAGAGGGGGTTTTCCTGGCTGCTCCCAGGGGGATGGGATGCCATCACCTGCTTGCTTTGTCTGGGGAACAGCCTGCACGGAGCCATCTCTCCGTCATAATTCCCTGCGTCCATCTCAGGATCTCTTCCAAAAGCCAGGCACATCCAGTCCATCAGCACCAGGAGGGAGATCCTAAGCAAGATGCAGGAACAGGTCCTTTTTATGATTCAGAGTTACTGGCTCCCTAAATTCTTCGTGCACTGCAAGAGGGGAATGGAGGAAGAGGAATCGTGCCAGCCTTTGCTCCAGGAATATCAGGAACGTTTATCACAGGCCTGCTGGCAGCAGCCCCCACGCCTTTCAGAGCCCCTCCCCACGATGCACATCAAAAGGAGCCAGGGCATGTCAGGGCCCTACTGCAGCCAAAAGGCCAAAGCAGAGATCTGGGTGCTGGTCAAGGAGGGCAGAGACACCCAAGAATTGAAAATGACCACTTTTCGGGTCAAACCAGAGAAGCAGCCAGGGCCAGCTGGCAGCATGGAGGAATTGTGTCTGGATAAGGATGCTTTGGGATCAATTCCCCAGCAGTCAGAGCATCCTGCCTTTGGAGGCAGAGGAAGACCTCAGTCCAGTGCAGAGCAGGATCTAGGAAACCTCTGTAAGGAGAAAATCCTCTTTGACCTGCCTCCCTCTGCATCCCTTTCCCGGCTGCCATCCCTGAAAAAGCCAGTCAAGACCTTGGATTTCCTTCCCTGGGCCCTGAGTGCCGAGGCCTGTGCGGGGAGACCCTTCAGAGACTTCCTGCAGCACCAGAACCGGCCCATGGAGACTTGTCTCCTGGACCTGTGGCACGACCTGGAGGAGTTTCTGCCCGTGGTGCTGGACTCCAAGAGAGAAAACAGCTTCCTCCTGCGCCATTTGCTTGGGGAAAAGATCTGCAAGACCTACCTGGAGGAAGACAGCATGGAGAAGCTGCCCTTGGAGACCAGGACTCTCGTGAGTTTGTGGAACCATCTGATATGTGGAGAATTCTCCCCCTGGATATTCAGAGCCCAGAAGGAGATTTGCAAGGTACAAAGGGGTGCTGGCAGCAGTCAGGCTGGGAGGTACAGCTGGCATTGGTGGTCTGAGGGCTGTGGGAATGTTTAGGAAGTGAAGCATTTGGAAAATTAAGAGGAAAAGGGATTAGGAAGGGAATAACTTGCAGTCACCTTGCACTGGACCAGTGACCAAGATGCCCCAGGCCAGTGGAGAGGAACATCCTGGTTTGCTGGGCAGCAGAGCAGGGGGGAGCAGTCACTGAATATCTCTGGTGACCCTGGCTAGGTGCACATTCCAAAGGCTGGGGATGACAGGGCAGTGGCCATCCCTTTGCACCCATCACTGGTTCCAACAAAACCCCAATAAAACCCATTTAGAACCCCAGCCCTTCTGGGCAGCCCAATGGACCAAGCTGGATGTGCAGGCATGTCCTGGGCATGCCAGCAAATTGTGAGCCACCCATGGCACCAGCACTGTGACCCTGCCTGAGGACCATCCCCCTTTGCTCCTCCTCAGGTGCTCTGTGGCCTCTATGAGGAATTTCTGGCCGCAGATGACAGGACGTTCCTCCAGTTTATGGTAAGAGGGGTACACAGGAGCATCCCTGGGGGGATGTGCAGGCTCCAGCAGGGATGTGAAAAGTTGGAGGGAGAGGGAGGGAGGCATGGAGAAGCCCAGCATTAGCTGCAGTGGTCTGGCATCCCACGATATCCCCAGGCAGTGCTGCCACAGGGTGACACAGCAGATCCTGCCCTGCTCCAGCTGCCTGGAGCAATGATCCTTAGCTCTTCCAGCACAGCATCCCATTCAGTTGGCAGCACTGCAGGCACAACCTGCAAGAGCTCCCCTGAGACAAGCTGTGACCCTGCCTAAAAGCTGGGAGAAACATAATTGCAGGCTTTTAGGGTAAGCATGGGTGAGCCCAGCACTTCTGGGAATTGATCTCCTCCTGGCTTTTTTTCCTTGGCCACGCTATTAATGTGTGATTATTACTGCTATTAATGTGACTCATGTGCGTGACACACATGGGATGACCCTGCCCCAGTGCCTGGCCAGCACAGGGGGGAAGAGGCCATGCAGCCTTTTAGCCTATGACTCAACCACCCTCAAGTTTTCCACATATTTTTTTTTCCCACCAAAAAGGATGATATAAGAAATCAGAGTCACACAAGCTGTCTTCCCAGACCATTATTCCTCCTGGCATCAGAAATCCCACAATACCTCCCCAGATTCCAGCATTACACCCAGAAACCCCCTTGCAGGCAGAACCCCCTGAGCATCCCACCTGCACTGGTACCTGCACAACCTATGCAGGCAATTCTTCTCACTGCAGATGGTGTTCTTCAAACCAACTGTTTTCCCAAAATGAAACGTAAAGTCAGTAGCTGATCCCAGAAATGTTAAGGAGAGGCTGTCAGGGCTTGGTATCCTCAAAGACTTGGCTCTCAGAGTCTCAGCCAGTGAGAGTCAGCTGGCAGCTCCTGACCCTGACTCATTAACTGCTCTTAGTGGGAAGTTAATTGGCTGCCCAGGTTTTTAAGCATCTCTTGTCAAGGAAATCTCCCCTCCGAGGCCAGAGCTGGTCTGGGAGTGCAATTAGCACTTCAGCAGGCCATGCTCTCTGTGGACACCATCCCCTCAGCCAAACTCCTCCTGGCTCTCCTGCTCTGGTGTCAGGGGAACTGCTGGCATCTTAGCAGGGTTATTTTTGGTGCCTGCTCTCAGCCAGAAACCAGCCACTCCACCCCTGCTGCTTGGCAAGCTTTGCAAACTGTTTGTCTGTGGGGAGAGGCAAAGCCTGCAGGAGGGTTTGGGGGGAATGAGGGAGGCACTCCCAGGGCACCAGCTGGAGCCAGCCCCGGTGCCAATGGCCAATAAAACAGCACATGAGGCTACCAGGCTGCTGGGGACACCTTCAGGGTTGTTTCCAGCCCTCCCGGGGGGATGCTGAACTCCTCAGGAAAGCTGCAAGGCCATGTCTGGCCTACCTCTGGCTGCCTGTCCCCGGTACCTCCCAGCCAGCTTGAGCTGAGCTTTGTGCTCACGTGGATTCCTTCCAGACTGCTTAAAGCTCAAGCAGAGGCCTAAACTGGGCAGGTTTGTAGTCTGAGGCACAGTAAAACACGTGGGCACAGTGCTGGAGATGGGGAAGGTACTCTGTGCCATCACCCTGCCCCTTCTCACCGCAGGCTCCAGGGATGGGTGTCCCCATGCCCGAGGTGCCAGGCCGTGCTGCTGGCAGAGGGGAACATTTCCAGCTGTCCCAGAGGATGAACCAGGCCCTGGAGCTGAGCCAGACCTTGCATGGCACGAGGAGCACGGAGGGGGTCTCCTCCAAGCACTGGCAGTCACTTGCTGCCCGGGACCTGCAGCAAGGGGGATCCATCCGGGCAGAGATGGAGTTGCTCCTGGGCAGTGCTGGTAAGAGGGGGCTCTCCACTCCTGGTGTGGCTCCAGCAAAGCGTGTTTTGTGCTCTGGTGGTGACCAATGGCCCTAAACAGGTGATGGACATCATGGAGTGGGCTGGTACAGTGGGTCTGGGAGCCTTCGTTTGTAATTCAAGCTTTGGCAGTGACCTAAGGGCCAAACTCCCTCCTGCCAGTACCAGGGGCACCAAATGCCACATCCCTGCACTGGCCTGCATCACCAGATCAAATGAAGGCTTTGATCTGGTCAGTCAGCAAAGTGACTGAAGCCCAAAGCCAGCAGTGGCTCCTGCCACCTCATTTTGGCCTTCTCCTGAGCGTGCTGGGACTGGCCATGCTGGTGTAAGCCCTCAGCTTTGTTCTGTCATGCAATCTTTTGGGAATGACACCAATTTTCTAGGCACCTGTGGTGCACTGAGGGTGACAGCAGTCACCTGTAGCACCCCTGTAGCTTGTGGGCCTTCAGTTTTACCCAAGAAATGCAGTGTCACGGGTAGATCGTGGAACAGGACACACAAGGGGACAGGGAAGGTAACAAAACCCAGCTCTCAGAGGTAGTGCTGAAGGGCTGTTGGAACCCTGGCTGCTGAGAATTTTAGACTTTCTGTGCTGTCAGGCACTGACCCCCAAGAGAACACTGCATTTGACCTGAGGCCATGGAGAAGGCTTTCAAAATGGAATGATACAACTGGGATTATGGGTGTGTAGTTTTAATAGAAGTGTGTAATATCACATGGTGGAAAAACTTAGAGTTTCAGGTTTTAGAATATAGTGATGTATATAAAGCAAGATGGTTTTAGGGTGGAGGCTGGTCCTTCTTCTTCATGTTCTTCTTCATGGGTTTGGGTGGTGTTGTGTAATTGGATAACAAAGTCCACATTGCAGGCCATGGGTGGTTGGTTATTGGGTTAAAATTGGTAAAAATAATTTAGGTGTCATGTCTTAATTGGACAGTTTATCCTTAAAAGGCCTTGTAGCGAGAGAGATAGGGCTCCATTTTTAGTTTATTAGATTGAAGTGCTGTAGAACTCAGGGTTTGTGAGACTGTGATATAGATAAGAACTAACAAACATCTGGGTCCGAACAAGAAATACCATCTCACGCATTTAATCCCAACCCTGACTCTGGAAAAAAGAAGATAAAACTCAACAGTAATGGACATGGGATCTGTCCCTCTCCTCTCTCTGATGCAGAATTCCAGAGGATGATAGCAGATGAGCTGGCTGTGAGCAGCCCAAGCAAGGAAGAGGAGCTGCTGCAGCTCATGAGTGCAGCATTCGGTGAGTCCAGGCTGGGCAGGCAAGAGGCCAGGTGGGCTCCCAAACACTGATTGTCCTTGGGGGTGCTTCAGGCACTGGGCCAGCAGGAGGCTTCCCTGCAGGCATCTCTTCATCTGGTGGAACTTCTCCAGAAGGAAAGGCCTACCCACCCACCACAGGCTGTGCTCTGGGGCATTAATCCAGCCAGGGAGGGTGGCAGTGGGGGGATTTCTCCAAAGCACATGCTGAGGAGGTCAAACCACGAGAGGTGGAGAGCTCCCACAGTGTCTCCTGAGACAGAGTCACCACAGAGATACCACGTGGAGCCTCCTGGGTCCAGCTGTCTGCAGGCTCTGGCTGTCACCTGAGGAAGAGGACAGCTCTATTTCTGTCCCCACAGCTGCTGCATCTGAGAGGATTGCTAGAGAGAATGCTGCTGATGCTGCAAGGAAGAGGGCATCTAGAAAACGCAGGTCTGGCACCTCGCAGCACAGAGCTTTGCTCTTTCCACTCTTCCAGGTTTTTCCCAGTGCTCCCCTGTAGTGCCACTGCTCCCTGTTTGGTCATTTGGTCAGATATAGGGTGGCCTGTGGGTCTAAAGTGCAGAATTTCCAGGGAAAGGAGAAAAATTAGAACTCCCCACCCCACTCTTCACACCTTGGGCATGTCTCATGCACTTCATCCTCAGTCAGCCCCCAGAATGCCACCTGGGCAGTGCTTAGATTCCCAGAAAAATCACTTAAAATCACACTGTAGCCATACTTAAATCTCTGGACTCATGTGTCACCTCCTGGGAATACTCCAGCCATGAGTCCTTGCAGCTTCACACTGGGATATAAAGCAAATGGAAAAATGATGGTGAGCACCTGGGCTGAGCTGATTTCTTAAGCCCAGTTATGCAAATGCACCCTGCCCAACATCCATGCCACCCCAAGAGACCAGACAGCAACTGCTATAAATGCATTTTTCTATGATCCATCAGCATTGATATTCCATCCAGACCCTCATCCCAAACCTACCAAATTGCTTCTGGGCCTGCAGGCTGCTGGCCTGGAGGAGGAAGCACTGGAGATAAGCAGGACAGACACTCCCAAGGCTATCATGTGCAAGAAGAGAGTCCAGGGGAGGGTATCTAGTGCCCTCTACCATTGTCCAACCTCCTCCAGGAACAGAAATCCAGTGGGACCCCAGCCCCGGGGCTATCCCCTACCAGCTGCTCCCCACCTTAGCCCCCCTTCCATCAAACCAGTGCCCTCCTCATCCCCCTGGCTGCCCTTGATGCTCTCTCTGCTCTCCCATCTGGCAGTTTTGAGGAGGAGGATGAGGAAGAGGAGGAAGGACAGTACCATCAGAAGAAGAAGAGGAAGCATAAGGAGAAAGAGAAGCGGAAGCAAAAGGACCAGCAGCAGGAAGGTCCCTGGAGCAAAAAGCCCAGACCTAGGCGTCGTCAGCTTGTGGAGGAAGGGACAGAGGACATCAAGACACACAACATGGTGAGGAAAGACCCTGTGTGCTGGCAGGATAAGGATGTTTGCCAGGCAAGAAAGAGAGGAGGTGCTGTGAGACAAGAAATGTCACACAAATGGGGTGAGGGGGTCAGACTCGGAGAGCTGCAGAAGGGCAGCAGGAAAAAGCTCCCTCCTACAGGCTCTGGAGTCCTGCTCCATGCAGACTTCACCACACCTGGTCAGGCCTGGCCAAGAGATTCACACCATCCCCCGTAGCCACCAGGGAAACTGAGAAATACTGGAAAGCAAAGATGATGGCTGGGTCACGAATCCCACTGCCAAGGCTGCTCCAGCTCACAGTGCTGGGTCCAAAGAGGAGAGCTCAGCCCCAGTGCTGCAGCTCCCTGGCTGATGCCACCTGTGCCATGTCTCTGCAGAAATGGGCCTGGGATGCCATCCGGGAGCTTGTCAGGAGCTTCTGCAAGTTCCAGAGGGAGATGGGGAATCACACACGCCGTGCAGAATTTGAGGCCTTTCTCCGTCAGGAGCGAAGAAATGAGAGGGAAAGTATGTCCAGTGTCCTGCCACCCCTTCTCCTTCCTCCCCAGGACACCCCTGGGTTTAGGTAGAGAAGAAAATGGAGAAAACCTGTCCCTTACCTCCCACCACCATGACTTAGTGCCCTGTTATGCTGTTGCATCTCTCTCAAACAATGTTGTATATCCAAGTTTGCACCCCTGCCTCAAAAAAAAAAAAAAAAAAACAAACCAAAAACCAACCCAAAACAGGAAACACTAAATGGAGCTAAGGTGAGACAGGCCAGAAAAATAAACAAAAAAAATTGTTTTCTGGGTAACAGGGACCTGACCTAAACAGAAAATTTACACACAGGTTTGAGAGGAGGCAGGAAAAGCAGTTAGAAAAGTAATCTACTAAACACACAGAAACCCTATTTAGATCAAGAGAATTTTGTATATGGGGAAAAAAGAGATTTTTCTTCCCTTTCATCCTCACTCACTGTCTGCTTGTGGGCTCTGTCAGAGCCAGGACCAACAGCTAGAGAGACCAGCAGGCTTTAGCAATAGGCCATTCCCCATGGAAACAGTGAACATAAACACTCTGGGGGTGCAAAGAGGAGGAGGGATGGAGGAGAGCACCAAGCTAGGGAGAAGGTGTAGTTCACAGAGGTAGAAAGGCCCTCAGCAAATTGCATGCAGGTAAGGGAAGCACAGGTGAGGTGAAGGAGCAAACCCAGTGCAGGGCAGCAGGAGACAGCATCTCTTCCCCTGCCTCAGACTTGCCTGTGAAGGAGAAGAAGAGCAGAAGTCCTGCCAAGAGCCCCCGCTTCCGCAAGGGCAAGGGCAAAGCCCAGCCACAGAAGGTGACGCTGATAAAACGCCGCATTTTGGACAAACAGCTCATCGTTGTCAACTTCCTCGTCGACGACCTCCGCTTCTACCTGGAGATGGACACGTAAGTTCTTCTTCCACCAGGTGCTCAGGTACCACTACAGAATCCTGTCGTAGTTGAGTTTAGGAACAGCAGGAGAGATGACACGCACGCCATGATTCAGAAGGCACAGAGGCTTATTTATTAATAGAATATCACACTCTTATAGAGAAGTTTGTGCACCTAAGACCTGATTGGTCTTTAGGAGACTCCTTGGTTAAACAGGGAGTAACTCCTTCTTGTAAACATCCTGCACAACACCAGGTGCAAGGGGTAAGATAGTAATTGTTTGAATTCTTTTCTCTAAGTTTCCCAGACTGAGTTATCTCTGTTCTCTCTTCAGAAGAACTGAGAATAACCACAGAATCCCAGAAAGGTTTGGGTTGGAAGGGGCCTTAAAGGTCATCCAGTTCCAGCTCCCTGTTGTGGGCAGGGACGTGTCCCTCTGGACCAGGTTGCTCAGAGCTCCATCCAACTTGGCCTTGGCACCAGCCTCCCTTGGCTCTGGCCCATCTCTGATGGAGACCTCCAAAGCCCCATTTCAGCCTGCATTTCAGTCATCCCCCAGCTCAGGGTTCCTGTTTGAAATCCTTTTGGTTTGGTAGCCCCAAGCGATTCAGCATTTGGCTACACCATTCTGGATGTGGTGGCATTTCTCCCTTGACTTTGTCCACGTTCCCAACAAACCTGTAAGAGCAATCCATGGCCAGTGGGCACCAGCCCTGCAGCCAACACCCCCACAACAAGCAAATCCCCAGCTTTCAGTCCTCCTCTTTTCCCAAAAAGGGGGAACATCACCTGCCCCAAGTGAACCCTGTGACCACGAGGGAGGCAGAAGAGGGAGGTGGCTTTTCATACCTCCTGTGTCACTGTTCCACACCTTGAGGATTACTTTTCCTGGCCAAGCAAACACCAAATTCAGCAAGAACACCACTGTCTAGCCTAGCAGTTAACCAGCACTTGTCTCAGAGCAAGACCCCATGTGCCTCTGCAGGTTTTCCAGGTTGGCTGACTGTGAGGAAGCTGCGGCACGCCAAAACATACGGTCAGAAAAGCACGTTGCCTTTCTCAAGAAGAAACTGGACATCATCAGCAAACTTTTCCTGAACTCTGATATCCCCCCCAAGCTGCGGGTGAGACCCTGAGGCCTGCCCAGGAAGGCTGGAGGCTGCTCATGGCTCAAGGCCATTGCAGCACAGCTGGGAACAGTGGATGGGAAAGAGGAACAGGCAGGGGTCTGGATCTGCAGGGGGGGCTTTGGGGCATGCTCTGGAGCTTGGGGCTCCCACATGAGCTGGGAGGAGTTGGAGCAACCTCCCAGGGCCACCAGGCCCTGATAAATTGAGAACAAGCATGTGGATAAGGATGGGAGAGATGGGGATGATTCTCCAGCATTACCTGCTGGAGAAATGCCAGGCCTGAAGCACCAGGATGGTGCTGCACACCACCAATCCAGTCCTTTCACTCCTCAGAGGCCAGCATCACCATCATTCCCTCGCACTGCACCCACCCCATCTCCTCCCAGTAGCTCTGCCATCTCCTCTTTGGAGGGCACAATGCTTCCCACAGAAATCCAGGTGGGATCCTGCCCCTGTACCTGGGGCAAACAGCCAGGATGGAATTTGGGTCTCTGCTTAGAGACTGCTGAGGTGGGGTCAGGGAGAGAAACCTGGCCCCATCAGGAGTGCTGCAAAGTGCTTTGGTCTCTTCCATGCCCAGGTCAACATCTCTGAGAAAGAGAGGGATTTAATCTGGCGTTTATCTAGCAGGCGGCCACTGACCCGGGCCATCTACCACAGCGCCAAGGTCACCCTCTTCCCCATCCTGATGTACTTCTGGAGAAGGTACCTATCCCTCCCCTCTCTGCCAAGGTGGAGGAGGCTCTGGGGATGCCACCCTTTATCTCCAGCCACTTGTTCCTCTGCCCTGCTGAAAATGCAGATGAGGCGCCCCCCAGGAGCTCAGCTGAAATTGTCTCCTGGGAGCTTCGCTGTCTCCGGTGTTTCTCACGCAGGTTCTGCACCTGGAAGGTGATGAGGGGCTTTCAGGGCTACCAGGAGGTCGAGAGCTCTCAGATCCATGAGGAGGACAAGAGCTTTCAGCTCACCAAAGGGGACAGGAGCTCCCAGGTCCAACGGGAGGACAGGAGCTCTCAGGAGCCCAAGGCGGGCAGGAGCTCCCAGGTCCAACAGGAGGAGAGGAGCTCTCAGGAGCCCAAGGGGGGCAGGAGCACCCAGGGCCACAAGGAGGGCAAGGTTCCAGCCTCTTCACCTCCTGCAAAAACCCCCTCCAAAGCACCCAAGACCCCCGGTCCCAAGAAGCTGGTGGCCATTCCCTCTACTACACGTTATGCTCCAGGTTTGTTCTTCCAGTGCAGAAACACTCAGACTTGACATCTTTTAAGTTCCCCTGAAAAGACCCCCTCCTTCACATAGCTTTGAGGGTGTATGTGGTACAGGCCTGCTGGGAAAATGGAATGGAATATTTTTTTTTCCTGTCAAAATCAGTTAAAACTGTCCAGTGGGATTTTAGAAATTTTCTTTGGTGAATAGAGAAGTGAGCACAGAGACTTCCCAAGCAAAGAGCTGTTGCATAATTCCTATTTATTTCAATAACCATGTTAAAAATACTCAGGCACACCCCCTGAAACAGAAATAAAAACCCCCAATCTTTCAGGCTGCAAGTCAAATGGGAGCAGGAAAGAGAGAACAACTGTTCAGCCAAACAGCAGGCACACTGGCATTCCATGGAGGGTGCTTTGAATATCTGGAATGGAGAATAAGCCCCATCAGGGTTTGAGGTGACATCTCCAAGGAAAGAGATGTTTTTTCTTCCTCATCCCCTTGTTTGGTTTCGATACACGGAATAACTCTAAACTGAAAAACACAAAGTGATGCTGAGCGCTGTCAGTCTGCCTGACAGCCCGCTCCTTGGCTGAATATTCATTTGGAAATTGTCTAATTGATTTTTGATTAAAGGGGAAACCAAAATAGGCACATACTAATCTTACTCTGATGGATGAGTGGGTGTCAGCAAGCTGCTGTTCTGCTCCCTGGCATTTATCACTGTCAAGTTCTGGCTAAAAAGCAGCAGAGTTTGAGGATTTGGATGCCTCCAGGCAGGTGCTTGAGCTCCTGCTCCACAGCAGGGCTGAGGTGACAAGCCCTGTGCTCCAGGAGTGCCAAGCCATGTCCGTAGCTCAAACCACTTCACACCTTGGCTATTCCCATGGACAACATCCAGCCTTCAGCTTGGGTCTCCACCTTGTTACACAGCCTCACTCCTCCTCCAGGACCTTCTCAAACATAGTTGTTTTAATGCAAAAGTCACCAAAAAAAACCCCAGAAAATAATCATGTATCACACATGTATTCCAAGCTAGTGATAAGCCAGAAGCCTTGTGTTACACTGGAGCTACTGGCTGTGTTATCCAGGACAAGGACAGTGTTTGCCAAGGTCTTCAGGGAGCAGAGAGAGTGACATTTAAACCGATTCAGATTAGAGATAGGAAGTCATTTTTTACACTAGAGGGTGGTAAAACACTGGTATAGGTTGCCCAGAGAAGCTGTGGCAGCCCCGTCCCTGGAAATATTCAGGATAAGGTTGGATGGGGCTCTGAGCAACCTGGTCTAGTGGAAGGTGTTGGGGGCTGCACTAGATGGCCTTGAAAGGTCCCTTCAAACACTAATTATTCTGTGTTTAAATCAGTGCAAACTGCTGCAAGGGTCGGGACAGTCCCAAGCAGCACAGCCCGTGTTTAACTACAGCCACGGAGAGTGACTGCACTGGGAGCTGCTCTGGACACGTAGAAAAGGCTGGCATCTCTCCAGAATGGACATTAATCCCACAGGGACTGTCCCTGGGATGACAATCCCCAAGCCACTGCTCCTTGCTGCATCTCACAGGGATGAGTAACAGGAGCCGGGCAGAAAAAAATCCCTCAGCTTGCCTGGCATGTGGGGGACAAGACGTGTGACCCAAAATAGCTGTTGTTTCTGACTGTGCTGATGTCCACACCAGCTCCTGAGACATTTTTCTGCACCTTATGCTTTCACCAATGACCTTTCTTTAAGGGTCTTGCTTCTCTAACCTTTAGGTAAAAATTTGGTTTTGAGCTGTCGAAAAAAACAAATTGGTTTAGTTGCGTTTTAAAAAGCACCGAAACTGCTGGGGAAAACACCTGTAAATGCAGAGAAAACCTCCTCTCCCCCAGGCTGTGCTCTTCCCCTGTTCTGAGGGATGTGCAGACGCGGTTTGAGCAGGGCTGGGTGGTGGCAGGCAGGGACACATCTGCATCACCAGGCGTCACTGTGGCACTGTCGCTGCACTGCGCGACCCCAGGGCACGGCCACCAGCACGGAGCGACTCCGGGACAAGCTGCCCAGGCTGGCACAAACCCTGGCACACCTTCCCGTCTCCCATTTCTGCCACCCAGCCTTGCTACAGAGCCAGGGTGGGACGTGTCACCCCCACCCTGCAGCCCCCAAACTGTTTTGCCATCAAGGACATCTCAAGTCCTTGCTCAGCCATCCTTCCCTGTGCCCCAAATGAGATTTGAGGGGGACACCACTGCTGTCCTCCCTCATTTGCCATCCTTCCCTGTGCTCTGTGCTCAGCCATCCTTCCCTGTGCCCCAAATGAGATTTGAGGGGGACACCACTGCTGTCCTCCCTCATTTGCTTCCATCTCCCATTTCTGCCACCCAGCCTTGCTACAGAGCCAGGGTGGGACGTGTCACCCCCACCCTGCAGCCCCCAAACTGTTTTGCCATCAAGGACATCTCAAGTCCTTGCTCAGCCATCCTTCCCTGTGCTCTAGGCAAGCCCCAAATGATTTGAGGGGGACACCACTGCTGTCCTCCCTCATTTGCCATCAGAGCACTCCATGTCTCTTCCCCCACCAGGTAAAAAGGCCGTCCTGATCTTCACGCTGTCAGGCGGCCTCGAGCTCCTTCTCCCACGGCCCCGGAAGAAAAGCGAGCCTGCAGAGGAGCAAAAAGGTGAGGCAGCTCTGGATGGAGCCCTCCTGCCCCTGTGGGGATGGGGGCTGGGCTGGGGGGCTCCCTGCAGCAGCCCTGGTGGGAGCTTTGTGCTGTTGCTTCCCTCAGATGAGGATCCCAGCGGGGAGAAGAGGCCCTCGCTCAGCGAGTCTGGGGTAGGTGGTCCCAGAGGTGCTCACCCCCTCCTGACCCCACAGCACAGCCTGGGGCTCCCCTTAAATCACCAGGGTTTGGGCAGGGTGCTGGTCAGCCCCACCATCTCCAGTAACAGTCACAGAAAGCTCCCAGCTGCTGCACATCTCCATGGCCAGAACTCCTCCCTGGGAGTGTCCCTGATCCCTCTCCATGCCCAGAAATCCTCCCTGGGAGCATCCCTGATCCCTCTCCATGGCCAGAACTCCTTCCTGGGAGCATCCCTGGTCCCTCTCCATGGCCAGAACTCCTTCCTGGGAGCATCCCTGGTCCCTCTCCATGGCCAGAACTCCTCCCTGGGAGTATCCTTGATCCCTTTCCATGGCCAGAACTCCTCCCTGGGAGCATCCCTGATCCCTCTCCATGCCCAGAACTCCTCTCTGGGAGCACACCACCATGTGCTCACCCCTGCTCACCCTTCCCATGCCCAGAACTCCTCCCTGGGAGCATCCCTGATCCCTCTCCATGGCCAGAACTCCTTCCTGGGAACATCCCTGATCCCTCTCCATGCCCAGAACTCCTCCCTGGGAGCATCCCTGATCCCTCTCCATGCCCAGAACTCCTTCCTGGGAGACCCCCTGATGCCTTTCCATTCCCAGAACTTCTCCCTGGGCGCTCACAGCCCTGTGCTGGTCCCTGATTACCCTCACCCTGCCTTCAGCAAGAGCAGCCATTAATGCAGCATCTCTCCCTTCCCTGCAGGAACAAAGGGAAGCTCAGCCCTCCCTCGAGCAGCTCTCCCAAAACAGCACCCACACGACTGTGATCCAAGAAAGCTGAGCAGCCTGGACACAGGGAATCGTTTGCACTCAGCCATAAGACCTAAAAATAAAGCAACTCACAGCATCCTCCAGCTTACCTGGTGACAGCACAGCAGCTCTCAGCTCTGCAGCAGTGGCAGGGACGTGCTGTGACTCGTGTTTCCAGCTGAAACACCACACAGATCTCCTTCCTCGCATGGATCTGTAAAATGCACCTCAGCTCCTCACCTTTCCACACAAATTCAATACTTCCTGTGGCTAGCAAGGCTTGGAGAGCCCATTTGGTTCACTCAGCTGGGTGCTGAGATGGTGCCTGTTTTGCCAAAGCCTTTCTGATTTTCCAGCAAAAATCAGCTCATGCCTGCTTGGGGCTTCAGCATGCTTTTTTTGGTGAGGTTTTGGTTTTTTGTGTTTTGGGGTTTTTTTTAAGCCAGTGTGTGTTTACAAAGCACTAACCAAATCATATCAAGGGCCTTCATTTTCCCCAGGTGAAACTGAGTCAAAGTGACTTTGCCAAGTCACCAGGAAGCTGCAGAAATCACAAACATTCTTTGGACCTCGTGAAGAAAAGACCACAACCTTTATCAGTTTATCAGAAGCAAGATCTCAGCTTTGTCATTTTGAGCTATTTTTAACCACTTTTTAATCCCAGATCCTAGAAGATTGCATCCTGGGAATAACACCGGGTACATTTTAAGGCAGATGACAACATGTTTCATATTTATCAGTTATGATTATCAACACTTTGCCTCTGGAGGATCAAAAATACCCAAACCCAAGAGCATTTATTTAACTGAAGGGCTTGGGAAGCTGATACCAATCCCACAACATGAAACGTGACCAGCTCTCAGGACTGCTGTGCTGGAAGTTGATTTTGCCCCAAAAGCTTTCAGCCCTAAACTGTTGCTGTGTTTTTGTGAGCTTTTCACTAACACTCCTGAGCCCAGCTGAGCCCAGGCCCTCTAAGGCCTCACAGATGTGCCTGAAGCTCAGCACAGCAAAACAAAAGCCTAAGAACAGCCTTCACTGCACTGCTGCTGTGGGCTGCTTTGTGGGTTTGTTTCTCAGAGCAGCAGATGAGCCACGGTGAGCTGGGAGCATCCCTGTGCACACAGGCATGGACATCCTCAGCAGGCAAGAGCCAGGACAGGGAGCACCTGATCCCATCATGTTGGAATCCAGGGCACAGAGAAGGTTTCTCTGCTTGTTTTAGGAAGCCCTGATCCTCAGCAGAACACTGCTTTTAACCTCTGTCCCAGGGAAAAAATTGCCAAGGCTCTGGGATGAGTTGGGAATACAGGTGTGAATTAGATAGCAGGAGTAGTAATAGTTGGTCACAGGGTGAAGAATTTAGGGTTTTAGGATTTTAATATGAGAGTGAATAGGGGACAAGATGGAGGATTTTGGGTGTTGTCTCATCTCCTTCTTGTTCTTCTCCCATTCCATTTTCTGTAGCATTGGTGGCACAAAGTCATTGGTTAGAGAAAGCAGTGGCATAGGTGCTACGTGAGTAGATTAGTAGAAGTTACTGGTAGAAAAGTAAAAACAAGATACGTGTTAGAAAGTAATTGGACTGATTAGCTTTAAAAAGGCCTTGGTTTTGGGTGTTTGCTCTCCATTTTGCTCCATTTTGTGCCTTGCTTTCTGATGTGCTGAGTCTAGTGTACAAGTCTTCTGATAAGAGAAAAATAAACAAAGACCAAAGACAGAGAAAACTCAGAGTCTGGCTCATTCTTCATCCTTGCCAAGAACTCACGAGTGCTCCAGGAGCAACGTGCTCTGCAGAAGGTGTGCATGGATCAGGTTTCTTCTCTGACAGCAGGACAGAGCACAGGAGAAATTCTTCCCAGCAGCCAGATCACCCCAGAGGGATTAATCAGCCTCCCTGGGTTTAATCACTGCTCTGTTTCGGGCATGCCTTTTGAGGCTGCCAAGTCCCAGCCCTTCAGTGGAACAGCAGAGTGATGGAAGAAGTTGCAAAGGTCACAGAAAGCCGGAAATGTGGCATTTTACAGGAGGCTGGAGGAGCCCAGCCCGTGGCCTCTCTTCTCTTCATGCAAGAGAAGAAATGCTGCCATGGCACAGGGCACCCCATAGCCCCCTGCTCCCCCCACTGCTGAGACCTGAGCACACATCTCTGGGTGTCCTCCTGCCTTCTGGGCATGGGAAAGGCACAATGAGCAAGAAAAAAAAAAAAAAAAGCAGGGAGGAAAGGTAAAAAACCCCAAAAATATTGGTGCTAGAGGAGTCAGTGTTCTCCAGGTTGTGTTTTCTCATCAACAGTTGCGTAGTCAAACTTCCATAATGTATTTAAAAGGTTCCCAGGTCCCTCAGAAGGACCTTTGCTCCAAGGCAGGACCCTGATGCAGGTGATGGTTTGACAGTGCTGCAGAACTGCTCTTCCTGTGCAGAGGGGATGGGGGAACCTTATTCCTAAAGGAGAGTAGAGTCAGTTTTCTAGTCAAGTTTATTTCAAGTTTGTTTCTCCGTGGGGTCATTGAAAGAATAACAATCCCAGTTTGAAAAAGAAAAAAAAAACCCAACCAAAAAAAAAAAAAAAACCAACAAAACACCAAAAAAAACCAAACAAAAAACCCCACAAAAAACAACCCTTTCAACAGCTGAAAAACATATAATCACAGTGCAAATCAGAGCATCCAAAGCTCGTGGTTGTTACACCAAACTGTTTGGAATCTTTCCTAATTTCAGTCCTCCATACTCTGTCCCTGCGTGTGCTTTATCCCGTCTCCTTGCCCACATCTTCAGCTCTTTTGCAGGTGAATAAATAAGAAATAAAAAGAGTGGTGGTGGGATCAGACATGGGACAGGAGGCAGTGGCATCCTACAGAGGAGGCTCCTGGAAGTCTGCGAGGTGACTCCACGTGGGGTTCTGGCGTAAACTGTTGTACACGTAGATGGTAAGTTCTGGAAAAACCTTCAGGAAATACTCAGCATAGTCTCCTATTTTGTTGCTGATCCTGAAGGAGAACAAAAGCAAACAGGATTTTTAAAGCTTGTCCAAGGGGTCAATATTCTAGGACGCCCTTGCAGAGAAAAAGCCATTCCAGAGAGGCTTTCTGATAACATGGAGAGGTTTCCTAGAAACCCCAGAGCTGCAGCTTTTCTACTCCTCAATAATTTTTTTTTCTGGCTATTCCTCCAGCACCTCCATCTGCCTTTCACTTTCATCTGGGATAGATCTCTCAGGCACATGGTGGGGATTCTTGGGCCTGTCCTGGGCAAAGACAGGACTTGGTGATCCTTGTGGGTCCTCTCCAGCTCAGGATATTCTTTGATTCTATGCACCCATGGCAGGGGCAAGGATGAGAACACATACCCTTCATCTTTGTGCTCATCCATGTTTCTCATGAGCCTCAGGAGTTGGGTGACATGATTTCTGTATTTGGTAGGTTTTGCATTCCTAGGATTTTCCATGACATGTAAAACATCTTTGTCAATCTGAAAGAAAGCACAGAGATTATTCCCTGCCTTTCACACCCCACAAAAACCAATAGACTTTGGAGGTTTGCCAGCCAGCTGGAGAATGATCAACCCCTTTTATCACCCCAGTTAGCAGAGGTCCCTTTAGCATCAACATCTCCTGACTATGTGCCTTCAACTGGATAGCTTTTTCCAGTTGTCTGTATTTTGTGTGGGGCAGCTTTTTCCAGTTCCATTTTTAAACAGAGCCCGTGAAACACTTGGCAAATCTTCTGCCTGAATGTCTAGCTCAAACCTGATACCAATCCAAATGGAAGAGGATTACCATTTTGGTCCACTGTGGATAAGGAAAAGCTTTCTTAGTGCCTTTGGGATCTTGAAAAATACTTTTTTGGTTTCGGTCATCTTTGATTTTATTCCATATAGTCTTCAGGAAGTTGAACCTGCTGTGGGATGAGATGCTTCATTAGCTGCAATGGGATGCCACTGTTCCCAGCACTACAGGCTGGAAATCCCCACAGCAAAATTCCACCTCCTTTGTCCTCCCAGGACTTACCTCTGATTGCTCCAGAAATAGGGATGTTTGCTCAACCCTTCCAAGCCTCGTTCATCAGGAGAGGACAGGCTTTGTACGAGGTCCAGAGCCTCCATGTAATCTGGGGAATTGGGAGCCAAATCCTTGATCCCAACTTGCTGGAGGGGTTTCCTGCCCCCTGTTAAAACGTAGAGCATGAGCCTGCCCAGGGCCTGCAAAGAGACATCACTGCTTCCGTGCCACAGGCACCCAGCCTCCAACCCATGGAAGAGGACTGGTGTCCCCAAACCCTGCAGGGGCCCAGGAGTGTAAAACACACACCCAACACAAACCTCGAAGCTGTGTGCACAAGGACAGAGCGTCCAAATCAACACTGCTCTTGTGCAACATTTGTCACTGCGCTGGCTTTCCCACAAATCAAGGCATTTTCTAGTTGGGGATGCAAAAAGCCTTTCCCTAGGACCCACAGCTACAGAGCACCCAAAATTTTAAACCGTAGGTTGGTTCACAGAGAACTTGCCTCTAAATCTGACTTTACAAGTTCTTCTTGGCCTTCAATCGACCTTCTTTTATTACCAAAGTCCACCAAGTAAATTTTGCCACTTAAATCTGAGGAAATAAGAGAAATAGTTAACAAATAAAGGTGGCAAAACCTCATACGGTCCATTGCTGACTTCTGGATGGTCCCTTCATTAAAACCAGTTCTCTGAAGGCATCTGTGATGCGTTGATCTGCCTGCAGAGCCCTGGAGAGGTGGGCAGAGCTAATGAGATGTGTAAGCTTGTTCTCTCTCTGAACATATCTGTACTTATTTAAAGAGCAGATCTAAAGCCACCCCACTCAGCACAAAGACATCTCTAGTTTTACAGACAGCTGTGAGGCACCTCATTCTCTAAACTTCAGCAAAATGAAAACATAAAGAAAGCAAAACATAACCTATTACGAAGTTCCCAGGCTGTAGGTCCTGGTGAGCAAATCCAAGGGAGTGCAGCTCTCTCAGTGCCTGGAAGATCATCTTCAGAGCAGCTTTGTAATCCTTTTGGCCTTCAGGGTCCTGCAGGTGTTCCTGGAGGTTTTTCTCCCAGAGTGGGAAGCACAAGTACATGCAGCCTTTTTCCTTCTCAGACTGGAAGAGCTTCAGTAGATGTTGGCAGCGAGAACATTTTTCAAAGAACTCTTTCTCTTTGTCACCCTCTGCGCTGCAGGTTCTTCGCACTGCTACCTCTGTCCCTCCGTGGAGCCCGAGGTAGATTTCATCCTGAATTTTCTGCTGGATGTACGGAAATATCTTCAGCTTGCCAATCATGGGGCGGTCCATTTGATCAAGTTTTTTCAGCTGGTCCCTCCAGCGTTGGCTGTTTGGCTCCCACGTTCTGGGGGCTTCTGGAACAAACCTGGCCTTGTGCTCACGAAGAAGGTTTTCCATGCTAAGAGAACGATTTCTCTTTGCAACTGCAATCAGGTTCCCACGATCAGTCCTCGCTCCCTTTTCACACAACAGCTTTGCTATTCTGCAATCACCTTTCTCCACAGCCACCATCAGGGCTGTGCTGCCCTCCTCATCCGCATCGTCAATATCTATCTCATCCTTCTCCAGCAAAGCTGTCACCAGCTCCGGGCTCTCCATTTCAACAGCCAGGATGAGGGCAGTTTTCCCACATTCATCTTTGCTCTTCACATCCACACCGTGCTCCAGCAGGAAACGAACTATGGGCACAGGTGACTCATTCCTTTTTTTGCCCGAACCCTTCTTTAGGGCGTGGATCAAGGCGTTCCTGTCTCTGTTGTCACGGATGTTCACATCAGCCCTCATCTCCTGGACCAGGATTTGCACAGCCGAGAAGTGGCGCTCCCTGCAAGCGTCCATCAGCGCTGTGGCACCTCCTTTGTGCAGCTTGGCTTTCTCCTCGCTGGTCTCCCTCCTGGAATTCACCTTTGCTCCTCTGCTGTACAGGAACCTCAAGGCTTCCTCCCTCCCGTACCACGCAGCCTCCATGAAGGCTGTGAAGCCGTTGATGTCCTGCTCGTTAATGTCTGCCCCACGCTCCAGGAGGAGCTCCAGGATCTGCACGTTCCCCACTATCCCTGCCTCAGTAAATGCAGTGCCACCATTGTCCTTCCTGGCATGCAGAGAAGCTCCCTTGTCCAGCAGAAGCCGGACCAGCTCCTCCTCTCCGGTTTGCACTGCGGTCTGCAGGGGTGTCCAGCCACTGTCTGCCTGGGAATTCACATCTGCCCCTTGCTCCAGCAGCTCCAGCACAGCCTTTTTATCCCTGTTCTTCACAGCAGCGTTTAACTCATAGGTGAGGACTTCTGCTGCCTTCCTCCTGGAAGGGGTGGAGACCTCCTGGTTGTGAGCTGGGAGCTCCATGGTGGTCAGAGGGAGGGCTCTGGGTTCACCACCACCACCCAGGGGTCCCCAGAAGGATGGGAGAGGTGCAGTGCTCAGTGCCTTTGGAGCAGGGGATGAAACACGTTGGGGGCACTTTTAAGGGCTCTGTGGTCTTCCCCGGATTAATGAACAGAAAACAGTTTCATTAGCCTGTGGAACCTCACCATTTACACTCCATGTCCTGTGTGAGGGGCAGCTGAGGACAGCAGTGCCAGTGCCAGCCGGGAGAGCCAAGGCCTGGAGAGAAGCACAGCTTTAGCACTCAGGGACTCCTTGTTTCCTTGCCTGGCCCCAGCCCCCCTCACGGCCCAGGGAGGTGTCCCAGCTGCTTTGGCTGTGAATGTCCTCTCACACTCGTCACAGGTCACCTGAGAAGCCATCCCCCAGCCACGGTGTCAGGTGGAGATGGGCATTCCCCTTCAGTTCTGGATGGCAACCACACACAGTCCTGACTTCCCCTGATCCAACACCTGGAGTGAGACAGAAAGCCAACCTTAATCCCTCCTGCTTCTACGGGCCATGAGGAGACCCTGCCTGACAGGAAGCCTCTCCTAAGCTTTTCACCACGTTAGGAGATTGATCAGGTAGGATATTAATTTGCCTTTATCTATCTGGTATCTAGAAAAAGTGAGGCTCCAGTACCCATTTTCTGATCAGCACTTTCAGGAGTTACTGCCTGACAAGCTGAACTGGAAATAAATTACCTAAGCAAATCAGGAAAGGGATAGAGAAGTCTTAAGGTATAAAAGCAAAGTATAGATTTACGTGTATTTACCCTCAGGAAAGCCAAAGATTTGGTTTTGGATGGTTTGTTTCCCTGCCCAGCAGGAAATAAACACAGTATTTTATTGATTTCAGTGCATTTCATTTCCTTGTATTAATTTCTATACATTTTGCCACACAGAAAAAAAAATAATAATGTTACTTCCCTGGCCAGAAAAGCAGCACAGCATCCCCTGGGCACGGTGGGGTTCAAGTTCCTCACCCCTGTCAGGACAGCAGAACCCTGGGGAGGGGGAAGAGAGGGGCTGAGCACCTTCCTCCTCCTCCTCCGAGCAGCAGAGTCACAAGATTTAAACACTCCAGGAAGTGTTTAAATATTTCTATCCCCGCCCCACTGACTTTTGACCGTGTCTGTGCGTCCCAGTGTGTCACCCAGCCCTGCCTGCTGCCACCCACAACAACACAGCCAGCAAAGGGTCCCCAGTTATGTGCTGGCCCCTGCCAGGAAGGAAGGTTTTATCCACTTGCAGGAGGATGCCAGGGTTCTGGGGGAGGTGTTTGGCAGCCTTTATTTCAGCAGGCAGCAGAGAAGAGATGAGCAAAGTGCTCTCCCTGTACCCCCAGACCCTGTTTAGAAACATCTGCTCAGCAGTGGCTCAGGAGCTGAGGGCGTGGAGGCATTGAATGCATCAGGGCTGTGGGCTGGGGGACATTCGGGGTTTCATTTTTAGCTTTTCCTTACCTTTTGGTAAATCCATCCACGCGAGGGGACTAAATGCTGGCAAGTTACACCCAGGGGGTGGCCGAGCTGCAGATCTGTAGGTTCCTCACTGCTTGGGCAGGCAGCTCCCTGGCACCTGCTCCTCGTAGGCAGCTCAGTGTAAACAGCCAGCCTGCTCCTCCAGGCCTCCCTTATCTGCCTGGAAAGCCTGTGCAGGAAATACACAAAGGAGCCCAGGCTGTGATGTCCCACCCAGTTTCCTTCGCTGCCCTGTGACGTGAGATGAGCTCAGCAGAGATTGTGCAACTCCCCCAGCCACCTCCCCTGGACTGTGCCAGCAGCAGGATTCAGCTCACACCCGAAACGGGGCTGGGATTGCACCAGTTAAATCATCCCTGGGTTTCCGTGGTGCCTTGGCGTATGCACAAACTGGGAATCTGCATATGTATTGCCGTGGTCCATGCATTGAAAAAGGACTCTTGACAATCATTTCAGAAGGCTAATATGATTTATTAAAATGACTCCATAATCAGAGGATTTCGGGCAATAATGTGCCCAGGTACAGAGCTCAGATGTTTCTCCTTCACTGCCCTGTACAAGAATCTCACAATGCTTACAATATCAGAGATATCACAGTCCTTCAGCTCCTGCTCCCACTCCAAGGAGACAGGCAGAGGAATCTAAAACGTCCTTGAAGAACACACAGATATTTTGTTTATAGAAAGCTTATACAGAATAAAAAGACAGCAAAAGGATGTTCTCCCATGGGAAAATTCATCTGCAGGCCTGCATGCAGAGAAACTTATAATATGTTCTAGCAACAGCATATGGACATGGACGTGGCCTGGTACAGGCACAAGGGCACAGAAAAGCCCCTAAAGGGCTGGGTGGCTGCAGCCCTGTGTGTGTTTTCCATGGGTATCCCAATCCTTATGGATTCCTGCACCGCTGGCTCACATCTCCACGCCAGCTTTCACTAAACTCTGCCTCTGCAGGAGTCACATCTCTGTACCTCATTGTGGTGTTGGGCATCCTGCTTCCCACAGCATCCACAGGCTCTGGGAACATCCCACGGTCTCTGCATGGAATTCTGCAGGGTTTGTGCTGCCACAGGAGACCTTGACACAGCCCCAGAGGGACAGAGACTGTGAAAAGTCAGGAGCAATCTCCAATCTGCCTCACAGCTGTCTGGATCTCATTTTAATTCACATTAAGAATCTCTCCCAGTTTGGCCAGGGCTGTGGCTGCAGCTGCTGGTGTTTGCAGGCTGCAAAACAGACAAACAACCAGAGCAAGGGCACATCTCAGCTTCAAAGCCAGCAAAGACATTAAAAAAAAAGCCAAAAGACATTTAAAAAAAAGCCAATATAACATCA
>VXAX01007778.1:33224-45926 GCA_013399835.1 Leptocoma aspasia | reverse complement strand
TTTGTATTACCTTAATTTTTTATTATTAAACTTTTAAAATTAAAAAAAAAAAAAAACCAAGTGTAAAGCGTTTTTCACACAGATAACATTTTACAGCGTTCCTTCCTTTAAAAAGAGAAATAAATCACGGATGTACACACATGCAGCCCGTTGTCACATGTGTGTATCCATGGAAAATGAAAGCTCAGAATACCTACACTTAAATATCTGCACATCCACCTGCCTGAATCCTTGTCTTAGTGCACCCCTGCATCCATGTCCATGTCCTAAGGCCACCCCAAAGCTGCCTGGTCCCACTGGAGCAGGGATCTTCTGGCTGCAGGAGCCCCTGAGCTGCTGCTGGGAATGCTCCAGCTCCCAGAGCATGGGGAAACATCTTTTTTTCCACCAAATAAATCCACCCCCACTCCCAATTCTGGCTCATGGAAACCTGGCCCAGGGCAGTGCCAGCCCCCACGGTGGCTCCCTGGAGCTCAAATCCCTTCAGCTGCTTCCAAATTCGCAGCCCTGGGAAACTTCAGCCAGGGTTTATTGGGAGTGACCACAGCCGGCCCAGGGAAGCTTTGGCTCCTCTTTCTCAAACGTGGTTTTGTGGGTTGGGTTTTTTTTTTATTCCCCCCCTCCACTGAGGCTTTAAGGTTTTGTTGTATTCCTGCCGGGTTTGACAGCAGCCACAGCTGGATGTAAGGCTGGCTTTTAGCGACTGGGGTTTCTTTTTGGGAAGCATTTCAGAGGAAACTGGGCTGCAAATGGGATTGTCCAGGATCAGCTGTGGGGGCTGAGAGCTGCACCGAGGCTGAGGCTCAGCTTGGGCCATGCATGATGCAGCAAGAATGGACACAGCCTCACATTTCCTTCTAAAGAAAGCTGAAAAAGGTTTTGATTCTGTATTTTTATTTCTTCTTTATTTTGTTGTTGTTGTTGTTGTTGGCCTGTTTGCTTTTATTTTTTTAATGGAGAATCAGTTTTAAATTAACCTCAAGGTGTGCAAGACAAAGTATTCATATTTTTTCATTCAGAAGCTGCAGGTTTTTTTTTTTTTTTTTATTCTGGCTTCTTCTAATCTGCTTTACTGCTCTCTTTCCTGACAAGTAATTTAAATATTTCCTAGATACTTTCCAGCTCATTTCTTCCCTCTGACACGGACAAAGATCAGATAGAGATGCAAACTGCTACGATCCCAAATCACCTGGCTTGCAGGACAAGGCCATGTTTAGTTTCAAAGGAAATGAAAGGTGAGGGGAAGCTCAACCTGCTTTCCTCTGGATAGGTGGGGTGGAGCAGAGTCCATGTGTTTTACAGTGCCAGGTGATCCTTGGCCCTGCATGGCTGTGTCACAGGGGTCAGGAGGCTCTGTTGCAGCTGCAGGTGCTTGTAAAATGCACTCAAAAGGCAGTGGGTGGCTTGTGCTGATAGTGACACCCTGGAACATGCACATTCCCGAGTTATTCCCATGATTCCAGCTCCTCCTCGCTCCTCACGCTCTCCTGCTCCACTGACGCAGGCCAGTTAATTTTGGCTTCCAGAACAGGGAATAAATAGAAAGAAGAAACAGAAATAAAACCATATTTCGGTTGGGTCTTTATTCCAAGTACTTCTTGGAGCTGCACTGGGGTGCTCCTCTCCATGTGTTGCCACAGGCAGCCCTGGGTGCTTCCATGGAAAGCTCTTTCCATGCCACCTTCCAGAGCATCCAAGGGAACTGCTCAGACCTCAGTGCACTCTGCACAGACACAGGATGTTTTTTAATAACCCCTCTGATACCTGAGAGTTTGCCCCTTGTCAAGGAATTCAGTCAGCAGGTGTGTTACTGACAAAAATCAAGTATTATTTATGTCAGTGACCCAAAAGCAAGGGTTTTTTCCTGCAAAACAATTGCATCCTCTCAGTTTTAAGACATGTGTTTTTACTAATACTGAGCAGATATTGGGAACTGCAGTCCTGTAAAGGGCTCAGAAATTATGAGCAGTACAAGCAGTACTGAATACCCTGGCAGTTCATATATTCAAAACTTCACTTCTGCTTTCATTCTTTCTACGAACAATTCAGTTTTCTACGATAAACCAAATACCACAAAGCTTCGTGCCTCAAAAGTCTTTCTCCTTCCTTTTCTGCTCTTGACACTGTCATTTGGAAATGCCCCGAGTCACCCAACACAAGCAGCTTTGCAGAGCATCCAGAATTAGAATGTAAAATTTAATTGAAAGTCCGTGACCAGAAAAACAAAGACCCAGCCCGTGTTGTCAGGGTATTTTGCTCTTTACATTTTATTTTGTAATGACAACGTTACTTCGGTAATGAGAACAGACCACTGCGCATCGCTCGCTTCACTAACACATCAAAGGTGGTTCCAGTTGTAAAAATAAATAATAAATAAGAAAGCAGCTGATATCTCCCTGTAAACACAGCCAGGACAACAGCCAGAGGCTCAGAGGTGGGACCAGGATGGGGATGGTGGAAGAGCACTCAGAGTAACATCCCCAAACTGGTCTTTGGTCCCTTGCTCTGCTCAAGCAGCTGTGAAAAGCCCAAAGGATGCTGTGCTCTGGCTGTTGCTGAGACAGGGGGGCAAAAGAGGGTTCCCTTGTCAAGGAGTGAGTACCAGTGGGATAAGGATCTCCAGGTTTGGTCTTTAGGGATAAAAAGAACCCTGGAAAGCAGCCCTCAGCAGGGAGCAGTGCTGGTGGCACATTTCCTAGGACCCAGCACAGGTCCACATCACCCACCCACCCACCACTGCTGCCAAGTGGGATCCACACCTCTCCAGCACCCAAAATTCCTGCTGAGAGGGACTTTCTGAAGAGCTGCCCCCAGGTCTGGGCTGCTGATGTGTCCTGCCACCCCTCCAGGTCACTGAACAGGTCACCCCTCCGGTCACAGGGCCGGTTTCGCTCACTCCACGGGGTTCTGGTAAAGTGCTGTGGCTCCAGACTGGTTTCACCATCCAAAAGGAACACCAAACCCCATTACAAACCCAGGCAAAGCCCCGGGTTTTCTCTCACATGTGTGAAAATCAAGTTTTCCATAGAGTTGCTCACCAAAGTGCCAAAGTTTGACCTCTCTGTTCCCTGCCTAGGACAAGCTGCTGTGTGCTGAAGTGCCTTCCACATATTTTTGGGGAGAAGGGGAACAGCATGGGCTGCAAAGCATCCTTGCACTGCCATCCATGGTCCTCCAAACTCTCTAGCAGCTCTCCCTGCTGCTACTGGTGTACCTTGCTCCACAACTGTGCTATAAATCTGTCTGGTCCTCTTAAATTATTACATAGAAAAGGTGGGAGGCATGCGAAGTGCTACAACAGCTAAAATAATTTAATTTACAAGCTCCTCGGGGCAAGGGATGCGTGTGCTTTCAGCAGTGCTCCTCTAATAAATATAGCTCTAATAACAATAACAATGATGAAATAAATAACAATAATAGGGATAAAACGTCACGCACGTGACCTAAGATTAGGTGCAATCTGAAGGTCGTGGAGCTCAAGCGAGGGATAAAATCGTCACTGCGCTGGAAGGAGGTGGAAAGTTTCGACGCAGAGCATGCACAGGACACAGCTGGAGGATCTTGGGATCAGGAGAAGGCAGGGGCAGGATCCTTCCAGCTGAAAACGCCACGTAGTCTCGGGGCTTTTATCCCGGCCATTCCCTGCGAGCGGGAGCGGCAGGCTCCCGTGCTGGCCCCGCAGCCCGTGGCTGATTCTGCCGGTCAGAGAGCAGGTGGGAGCTCTCCGGTTGTGGATGCTCAGGGGAATCCCATCTCTTTTCTCTGCGCTCGGCAGCTCAAACCCGATTTCTTTCCGTGTCTGCGGTGGCGCAGGTCCCCGGGCGAGCTGCGAGGGGAGGCTCCGGGCTCCCACCCGCTCCGCTGCCCCGGGGACGGAGGAACGCCGGCTCCGGCGGCTCCGTGCGGAGCGGGAAGCGCTCGAGGTGCTGGGGATCCTGCTAAAATCCCAGAACTTCGGCCGAAACCCCGCCTCAGCCCTCGCAAACCACGTCCCACCCTGTGCCTGGCCCCCTGGCTCGTCCCCCCGGCGCGCATCGCGGCTCGGGTCAGGTGTGCGACCGCTTGCTGGTGCCGCGGCTGGCGGCCTGCCGGGTCATGTCCTGGTAGGAGGCGGATTTCAGGAACCGGGGATAGGAGTCCTTCTCCATCAGCGTGCGCGTCTTGGCCTGCGCCTCGTTGAAGCAGGCGGAGGTGGCCCCCGAGAGGTTCTTGCGGGTGATCTCCCTGGTTTCGTGGTCAATGTTCACCTGCAAGGCAGCAGCGCCCACAAATGTTAACTCCTCTCCTATGTGAGGACACAAAGTGTTTTTAATCCATCTTCAGATGAGGGTTAACTCCTCTCCTATGTGAAAACACAAACTGGTTTTAATCCATCTTCAGGTGAGGGTGAAGATGCTCACAAACCTTTCTGTCCCTTCATGGTTAGACTCAATTTCTGTTCCGACATTAACGAGCCGACTGCGATGGACCACACGATGTCAGAAATTAAAGCTCTCGTGAACAAGAGCACATCTTCCCACTGATCCAAAAGCACTTTAATAAAGCCCACCGGGATATTTTATTCCTTTCCCACCCCATTTGATGCAACAGAAAATGGTCTCACCTCCCTGGGTGCCTCACTTTGGACAAACTCCTCGAAGATCCTGTTGGCTTTGGAGGCCAGCTTGGTTTTCGACCGGGTCTTTTTGAAGTCCTCGCATGCCAGCCAGAAGTCGAGGTTCTCCTCGCTGAATTCAGTCTTCAGGAAGGTGTGGAATGCATTTACCCCACCTGTGGAGGGGAGAGAAGAGCAGTTAATGGGACAGGAGGCGGGGAGGAGGCGGACCAGCAGCAGACGCTGCCTGGCGAGCGTTGCCCAGGGAGCTCAGACCGTGACATCCGCAGATTTCCTTTCCTTCCGGGCAAATTCCACCCTCTGAGACACTGCTAATTGGCCTCTAGACTGCAATAAAATCCTTTCCCACAGACAAGTAATCCTCTGGTTTTATTTATCTGACCTTTCTGTAATAAGGCTTCAGAGTATTTTCTTTACAGCTTCGGAAAAGAGCTAATTCTACCTAAGGAGAAGCGCGCTGATGCATCGGAATGCTGCAGGGGCCGAGCAGCGCTGCCTTGATTTGGATTTCTCAGCTGAGATCTGGGGGGAACGAGATTGCTGAGGGTGGGAGAGTGACTGCAGCAAGGATGTCAAAGCTGTGCTGGGAGGGTGGATTAAGTTACAAAGCTAGAGATGCTCATTAGCCACCACAGCTAATGGGAAAAAAAAATACACTTGGCCCCAGACTAGCGCTGTGGAAGGACTTTGGCTAGGGAAGAGCTTTTAAGGCAACTACTTTTGGATTAGAATTTGGTGCTTCTGCCATTATGCAGAGCCCAGTGTAAGGAGGGGATGATGTGTGGGACTAAAAGAAGAGGTTCCATCTCTGGGTCCGAAGGAGCTGCCTGCATAGGGAGAGGGAGACAGCATCTCACAGGAGCCCTGTGCATCACAGGCACACAGCTGATACCAGAGTAGGAAAAAGGCAAGGTTATTCAGTAAAACAGCTGAATTCCTTCTCCCTGTGGAAGAGCCATCCCCAGAGGCACAGGACAGACAGACAGAGGGCAGCAATGCAGCTGTCTGAACAAGCCTGAGGGGAGGTGGCTGCATCGCTGTTTCCACCAGGCACTGGGAGCAGACTCTGCCTTCTCCTGAGAGTGGAGAAAGGGGTGGTTTGGGAATACCATGACATTCCCCTGGTGGGCTGCTCCTCATGGGATGCCCGTGACAGTGTTCCTGTCCCAAGGCAGCAGCGAGACAACACTTAAGCCCCTCCAAAGTCACCCAGCCAGGAGGAAAGGGTACAGCTTCATGGGGCAGGCAATGAGCCGTGTGCCTCAGATCTGGGCAGGAAAGGGACCTCTTTCTAAATCCTAAAACACCTCATTTGAGGAGGAGGCGAGATTTCATTGTGCACTGACTTCAGTCATTCAGCTCACTATGACTACATTTGTCCTACACGCTCCCACCAAGAGAAGAAAACAAGATGCTACTCACTTTTGCTCTTGAGGAGCTGGTCAAAGGACTCCCTCCATTCCAGCACCTCTCGGGAGGAGTCTCTGGAAGAGACAAAAAGGATGTAAGGCTCTCTGTCCAGCGGTGAGGGATGGGAGCGCTTCAGTTGTGCCGCTCCATCAACGGGAGACAGCAGCGTTCAGCAGAAACCAAAGCCAGGGGCCAACATCCATTACCTGTGGGCTCTCTTTCCTCTCTCCTCCCTTTCTTTTACCTTCCCTGATGGCTCACCCGACCTCATCTCCATGCTGCTGGCCAGGAGGCTCTCTAGGGGATGCTCAGAAAAGCCCGTTTCTGCCGATACAAGTCCAGCAGGCTCTCTGGGGAATGCTCAGAAGAGCCCTTTTCTGCTCGCCCAGCAGAGCCTCCTCTGCAGGAAGACCCCCTGCCCTCAGCAGCAATATTTAATGTTCTGTGTTTAATGCTGCCTGCATTCCCCAGGGATCCCAGCCACTGGTGTGAGACACCAGGAAGTGCAGGAGCCCTGTGGGTTCCTTGCCTCTTGCCAAGGCCCTGCTCTCTGTGCCTAATGCCAGAGCATCCGTTCCCCTGTCGGATTTTATAACCGCTGGAGCAGGGAAGTGATCCGCCTTCCCGGCCCGCCTGGGGTGGGACTAGGAGGGGGGGGGAGCTGTGCTCAGTGCTGCGCAGATGGGCAGGAGCATCCCCCGGGAAAGGCTGCTCCTTTCCGTGGGGACTTGGCCCGGGCTGGACCTGGGGCTGAGCAGTGCTTGGCTTACCTGCGCCTAGAGCCCAGCTGCAGCTTGCTGGAGCTCCCAGTCTTGTGTCCCAGCTCGGGCTTATGAAGCAGGACGCCCAAGCGGGTCTTCAGATCCTTGGCTCTGGAAGGAAGGGAGGGAGGGAGGGAGAGATGGGATCTCTGGACCACCAGTCTGCTGCCGCCACCCCCTCCACTGGCAGAGGCTGCACCCCACGGGCTCGGGGGGACAGTCCTCGCTCCCCAGCTTCAGCCACTTCTTTGCTCTCCGGTGTGTGAAATAAACGCTCCCCACTTGCTTTTCCTGCTCCCTGGCAACCGCGCTCGGCAGCGCATTAAGCCTGGGGGACCGTCTTCTCCTGCTCGCTTCCCAGGCAGAGACACACGGAATATAAAGCACGACGAGCTCTTTCCTCTGGGGCAGGTAACAGAGCAGCTGCTGAGTGCCCAGCTGGAGCCCCCCCGGCTCTCCGGAGCTAACCTGGCTCCTTTTCCCATCCCACTCTCCCGGCAGCGCTTCGCTGCTCCCAAACCGCTGGAAAAACACAGCGATTTCTTTCCGCTCGGCAGAGCGGGAGCATCTCCCGGCTGCCAGGCTGCCGCTCCCCTGCTCTCTTTTTTGGGGTGCCCCCGGGTCCCCAGAAGCCTGTCAGCAGGCCGTGCAGAGGGCAGCGCTCCGCAGCAGCGCCATCCACATACCCCATGCCTTTAGGAGGCAGCGCTGACGCTCCTGTG
This sequence comes from Leptocoma aspasia, assembly GCA_013399835.1. Lineage (NCBI taxonomy): Eukaryota > Metazoa > Chordata > Aves > Passeriformes > Nectariniidae > Leptocoma > Leptocoma aspasia. Next base: position 38,418 of record VXAX01007778.1, on the reverse strand, counting down.
CCAGAGGCTGGGATGCTCCCGCCTGTCCCCGCGGCTCCGCGGCGAAGGAGCGGAGAAAGCACCTCCCTGCCGGGAGGTGTCTGCGGCAGCAGGGCAGGAGAAGCGGCTCCTGTCTGTCCCCAGGGTGCCCCCGAGGCGGCGAGTGGCCCAGCTGCTATTTGCGTGCCCGCGGCTCGTTCAGGCGTCCCAAGGCGCCCGTACAAAAATAAGGGTTTAAATGTCAAGCCGGCAGCGTGGGGCTTTGCAGGAGGAGCAACATGTCACTTAACAGTTGAGCCGTGTTGACAAAAATACTCCTGCTGCTGTCAACTCGCAGCAAGTTGTGCAGGGGCAGAGCCAGAGAAAGCCTGGTGTGTTTGTACAGCCCTGTCCAGCCTCCTCTCCCTCCGCTTGTTTCACCTCCGTGTTCCCCTCCCGGGGAGCAGAAGGGATGCAGCCGCCAGGAATCACTTCGCTGCGTGTTTCCTCGAGGTGTGCACCCCGCTTTCTACCCTAACATCACATCCGCAGCGGCAGAGGCTGGTCCAGGTGCATCCTTTCCAGCGAACCCTCTGCCTCCCGGAAGCGCCTTACCTTTCCAGGCAAGTGATGGGGAGCTCGGCTAAGCCCCGGCACATGCTGAGAGCTGGGCACCGAGGCATCCAGCAGCTCATCGCCTCTTACGGGGGTGGCAGGGGGGTGCAACAGGCGGCTGCGCCACCACCTGCCCCGCGGTCCTGTGCTGGCGGCTGCGACAGCGGCGCGGAGCCGCGCTTTATATCGGCTGGGAGGCGGGAGAGCGGGGAGGGGGACCCAGCATCGCTCCAGCCTCCAGCCAACCAAAAGCTGCTCAGGCAGCGCCCCAGAAGATAAGAGCTTAGGTAAGTTTGTGTGTGCTGGCAAGGGAGGGGGGAGTGGGAGGCCCAGGCTCGTCCTTGAGCATCACAGTCATAGCCGCTTCCTCGGGAACAGGAAAAAACAGGCTCGTTTCCACCGACGTGTGGAGCCTGCTGATTAACCACCGGCGGGTGGGAGAGCGAGGGACAGGACAGGACAGACGCTGCAGCGCTCGCCCAGAGTCGTCAGCTCCATCCTGCTGCTCCATCCCGCTGCCCGAGGGCTTCCGAAGCTCCCCGCACTTCCAGCTCTGCCCCAGTGGTTTACCAGGGAGTGCCAGCCCCCTGCAGGGTCAGGAGGGTTTGTGCTTCCCGGGGAGATGCGATACGGGTGGAGCAGAAGGGTGTGATGTTTCCACTTCCCTCTTAATGGCACTGCCACTCCACAGCTGGAATATATAGGACAATGTCTTGATGAAGTTGCACTTCTTCATCACAAATTCCCTGCTGGGTGTGTGGTGAGAGAAGGGAAGGGGTGCACACCAAAAAGAGCCAAAACCTGGGAAAGCATCTGCTAATGGAGGATCCTGATGAGACCTGGAAATTGAAAGGAGATTAAAAGCCGGGGAGAGGTTGGAAACTGGAGGGGAAGGAGTGAGCCAGCAAAAGAGAAAGATGAAGACAAAGGGTTAAACCAGTGCACACCAGCAGGCCCCAGGGTCTGGTGCTACAAGAACCAGAGGTCCCTGAGAACCAGCAGGTCCCCTGTGGTGAGGCCAGGCTCACACAGCATCCCAGAGCTGCTCTCCCTGCAATTCCCCAGCCCAGTGGCTCTGAAAGGGAATGACCTTAAACCCCCCTGCTCATGGCCAGCCAAGCACAAGGCCACAGCTGCCACTTCCACTCCTCATCCTCTCCCTTCCTCCTTGCTGTTCCCAGCTCAGCCATTTTTCCAGAGCTCCAGCTCTCTCCTACTCTTGGCTGCCTGCATTCATCACACAGCACATTGCCAGAACATCATTCCCAGGAAAGATGAACTGTGCCAGGAGAGTGGCAGCACGAAGCCATCTCAGCCCTGGGCCAGGGAGCAAGGCTCCTGTCAAGCTGCCTTTGGGAGCAGGAGCATGAGGATATCTGGATGGGAGACTTCGGGAGGAGCGTGAGACACCTCAGCCCCACTGAGCAGTAAAGGACAGTCCTGGCTTTCTCTCATCACTTACAAAAAGCCCAGAATGGTCTTGCTCATGGACAGACAGGAAGGATGCATCAGGACTAACGACTGAACACACACTTTTAGCCCCTGTGTAAGAGCAGCCTCTTTCCCAAAGGCTCTGGGGTTTTTCACTCAAATATTCAAGTTTAAGCCTTCTTGGTTAGCAGATATGCAGCTACAGATAAATGGCTGGAGCCACACAAAGCTCTTATTCATGTCTTCTCTATGCCTTAAAACCATGATTAGAGCTGTGATCCTTGCTGTGGATTCCAGGGAAGAAATGCCAGACTAAAGGAAAGAGGGCTGTAAGGTTGCCTTTGCCTGCACAGCTGCTGAGAATGTCTGTGCACACCCACAGCGTGGACAGTGCTTGCTATCAGTTTTGGAAGTTCTTGGCCACACCAGCCTGGTGCTCCAGCCCAGTTCAGCACCACACTGGGAGCACTGGTGTCACAGCAGCAGTGGCACGTGGAGGTAGGGACAGGCTCCTGGTACCCACAGGTAGTCACAGGTACCCACAGGTACCCACAGGTACTCACAGGTACTCACACTCACCTGTTCCACAGAGACACTGAATGGTCAGGGTTGGAAAGGAGATCTGGAGATGATGCTAAAGCAGGTGGGCCCTCACCTGCCAGCTGCAGCAGGTGACCAGAGGGTTTAGGGTGGCAATGCCCCTCCTCCTCATCACTTACATCTCCATCTCCTCCCTGGTTTTTCCACACAAATGCTGTGGAAATGTTCACCTCCGTCCCTTTCCCCTCTAGAACTGCAGCCCATCCTCCCACCTGCAGATCTGCAAAGCCACAGGATGCTCTGGTAGCTCTCCCAGGTGTTTGAGGCACGGTCTGAGCAGGTCATGCCAAGAGGAAAACCTCCAGGAGCCTGGACACGTGTTGCAGGCACACGGGACAGATGATTTCTGGCTGCAACTCCATGGTGCCTGGCACAGGCACTGTGCTGGGAACCACGTGCTGCTCAGAGCAGCCAGGCAAATGTAACTATGGCAAAAACACAGCTGGGATGGCAGGAACAGCAGCTGGCCAGGAGCATGGGGATGTGAGCCAGAGCAGAGAAACTCTGCACATCTCTGCCTTGAGATTACAGCCTGCTGACCCCCTCTCTTTGCTTCAGGCCCTGTTTCCCTGCTGCTTTTTCCCAGAGAAATAAAGTGCACTGGACAAGTGTGTGTGTGGTTTCACCTTGTCCCCTGTGGCAGCTTTTGAAGCTCTGGGCTCGGGTGAGGCCAAGCTGACAGTGAAGCAGAGGTGAGGAACTGCCCATGGTGAGAGAGGGCCCTGTACAACCCCAGGGAAGGGAAGGAGTCAGCCAAAGGCTGTGTCTTTTTGGGCACCACAGCAGCTCAGCCAGAAGAGGCACAAAGCCACAGGAAATGCCACTGTCACCCCGGGGTGGTGGCTCTGGGACACAGGGCAGTGCCAGATCCACGTGTGCAGTCTGAGCCCAGGCACAGCAGCGGGATTGGGCTGTTCCAGCAAAATCCTCCTCACCAAACTGGGACAGACCCTCTGCCCGCTGTGCCACAGCCACCAGGCCCCTGCACAAGCCACCAGCTGAGCCCTCTGCTCCCTGGAGCAGCTTTTCTGCCTCTCCCCTGCCATGGGGCTGTTCAAGGACAGGCAGCTGGCCAGCACGGGCTGCACTAGGTGAGATATTTCATATTGCAGAGCTCTTCCCTGGGTTATGCAATAGCCTCTCAGCCCAGCCCCGTATGTGTACTCAGATGTCTTCATGCTGCTCTGTATCTAATTTAATTACGTGCTTCCTGTCTCATTTAGCTTAGCAGCCTCCCGCGGCTCCGGCCCCGTTGCCTCCATTATCAGCCCTTGTTTTGGAATACAAAAAACTCATCTGTGTCGCAACGCCTGGGGCCAGGCTCCCTTCCCAGAACCGTGCCACAGCCTTGCCAGCACCAACCCACCCCCCCATCCATAGGGAGCCATTTCATGTCCACCAGGAAGGTCCTGGTAGCCCGGGCAGGTGCTCTGCTGGCCTCAGAGGGCACCCACAGCCACCCTTAGCCAGCATTTGGGGGGGCACAGCCACTGGCTGGCTTCACCCTCAGCAGCAAAACACACACACACACCCCACCAGCCCCAGGGACTGCTGCTGGTGTTTCTGGGGTGATATTTGCAAAATGCCAGCGACTTTGGAAAACACAAAAGCAAAGGTTTCAGCCCCAGGCTACAGAAATGGGGTGGGGAATGGGAAAACAAGGGTTTGGTGACAAGAGTGCGAAGTGCCCTTGTGTAGGTGCCCCAATGCACAGTCAAGCTCTGAGGAGAGTTTCTGGCAGCAGTATTTTTGTGGTTCTACACTGTTCGAGTGGAATAAGGGGAAGATACAGAGAGAGATTGGGAAGGGGAGGCAGGGAGAGGGAAGGGGGAAGAGCCAGGGTGAGCTGTGCTGTTGGGGTCCCACTGCATCACCAGGCAGGCTCCCCGAGGAGTCTGTCCCCGATTTCTCCTAAACCAGAGGGGAACCACAGAGGTGGCAATCAGGAGTGGTCAAACCTGAAGGCACTCCAGCAGAGCCTGCCATGACATCAGGGAGGTGCTGAATGCAAAGGAGCAGAAATGGGAGGTTTAAAGGCCCTGCTCATGTTGCACAGCCCCTTCCTCCACCTGCAAGCTGTTGATAAGCTCTGGATGTGTTTAAGGAGGGAAGTAAGCCAAGGAGATGGGAATGGGGTGGAGGTTGGTGCTGCGCAGGCAGGAGTGCAGCAATGGGGACAGGGTTTAGTGGTGGGCTTGGCAGTGCTGTGTTAATGGTTAGACCTGATGATCTCAGAGGTCTTTTCCAACCTGAGAAATTCTGTGATGGTGCCAGGGAGGAGCAGGGGAGCTGCCAAGGCTGAGACAGCAGCCAAGGGTTTGCAAGTGGTCCCTGAGTAGTCACACTGCAGCTGGGTCTCGGCCATGGGCACAGCTTATGGGACAGGGACAGTCAGGGGTGGCTGTGGGACACCATATCCATGTGGCTGCAGGTGAGCCTGGCTCCATCTGTGCCTGCCCAGCCCACCCCAGGATATCCCAGCTGCCCATGAAGATCCCTCAATCCCTCACCCACAGGGAATTTGATGGATTCACATGTGGCATGGGAGGAAATAGCTGCTCTGGAAATTTGTAGCAGTGCAGAAAGGGAT
>VXAX01007778.1:10666-33168 GCA_013399835.1 Leptocoma aspasia | reverse complement strand
AATAAAAATTAATTAGAATTACAAATGAGGTTTTCGAGGGGCAGCTGTTATCCACTCTGCCCACATGCTTGCTTTGCACAGCTGCACAGGGAGAGGTAGCTGACAGCAGGTACTTTTAATCTTCTCTTTCCGTTCCCAGCACCTGCTTTTTAAATCCACTGAACAGCCAGAAAAAAAAAAAAAAGCTAAAAGATGATGGCTAAATATATCCTAACTAAGAGGAGAGACAGAGCAGCACTAATGGCAGATCCTTCCTTGGATGCATTCAAATTGGTTTGGCCCAGAGACAGGCTGAGGGAAGAAGCAGCAGATGAAAAGGAAAAAACAGTAAAAGAAGGGATTTAGGGGAAAAAATAAGGGGGATATAAAGAAGCCAGAGGGACTGATAAATTCCACTACACCCATTTCCAGAGGAAAAGAAGCCCATTTAATTTTTGCTTTTAAATGCAACCCCGTGCAGAGCACAGGGCAAACACTCACCTTTGGCAGGGAGAGCGGGTTGTGCGCCAGGCAGGGCGAGAGCCCTCAGTGTGCCCAGGGCCAGATGAGATCCAGGTCACTGCTTTTCCTGCTGGCCAGGCCTGCTCAGGAGATGCTCAGCCCTTCCTCACTGAAGCCCCACACGGCTCCTGCAGTAAATCTCTCACCATGCAACTCCCCACTAACACCTAACCTCGCCCCAAGTGCCCTGCTCCCTGCCAATGCCTCCCCTTCCCCCCCTGCTACCCAGGATTGCCCTCAGCTGCTGCCTGACCCTTCCCCAGCAATCCCAGGCCCCTCCAGACTCCCAAGACTGGCCCATGACTGACTGGTGACTCTCACCCTACTCCTGCTCATCCCTCCCTGGTTTATCCCACCAGGATGAAGCAAGCTGAGGCCCGGGTGTGAGCTGTCTGCTGGAGCACAGGGTTGCTTTTCATGGTCTGGAGAAAGCCCTTCATCATGCCCGATCCATCCACACTGCTCCCTTTCCCAGGAGCTTGTGCATCCCCCACCACTGCTCCTGGTGCAGGGAGCAGGCTCAGCACTTGTTTCCACCTCTGGCCATGATGGTTTTGGGATTTGGAGCACGGAGTCCATCACGGGTAGCAGTGAGGTGTACTCAGAGAAGGACAGCAATGTGCTGCTGGAAGGCTCTTGGGATTTTCCCTCCTTGCAGGTCCTACTGACTCATTTCAGACTCACCTCCCCAAACTGGACCTCCAGGAGCCCTGGTTCTAAATTGCTGCAGCTGAGCCATCGACAGCTTGGAACCAACACATGCCCACTCTGCTGCCCCATCCAGCACCAGTGAAACCAGGGGCTGAGGAGAAACAGCTTCTCCCATCCTCTTCCTCCTCAGCAGTTTGGCTGGGAGACACCCCCCCACCCCCAGGATTGCATCTTTTCAGACACTCAGGCAGAGAACAAATAGTCTCAGGCTGTTTATTACATCCTCAGGGTGTCTATACAGAACGGGTGTGACACTGCACGAGGTGGTGACACCACGGTGAGGTGTCGTCACTAGGGGGTTTGTGGCGTGGCTGAGGAGCTTCTCCAGCCTCTCAGGGAAGAAGGGGAGCCTAGCAAACGAGCAGCTAATGCAGGGGAACCCGGGGAGCTTGAGTGGGAAGGGAGCAGGCTGAACAGGCCTGCCCCAAGTGCTCCTGCTGCTATCTCCCCACAGCACCGCGGAGGTGGCAGCTGCAGCAGCAGGAGTTCACCAAAATAAAAACATTGCCGAGGGAAGCACTTCTGAGCTGTTCTTTCTACCTGGTGGCTCACTTCTGAGTTCACTGCGTGCAGCAGAGCCATCCTCAGTCTCTTCTGAGCCACCCACGAGTTTATTTCCAGAGGAACCAGGTATCTTTGTTATTTCAAGCAGCCTTACTGAGCGCTTGGGCGTGTAGTCAGGTCCTCAAGGGAACACTGCCATCCCACCAAGGTGGAGGTGCCAAGGAGCTTAAGGACAAATCTGAGCTCTGGTTTGGGTAACTCACAGAGGAATTGGGGGGAGAGGTTGTAAGAAGATGAGATCTTCAATTGTGGTTCTTAAGGAAGGGGGATCTACCCCAAGGTGTGCTTGTACCCTGCTCTCTTCGTTGCCAGGAGTCCTACAGAGGTCTGCAGGAGTAAATACAGCAGAAGGTGCCTCCTGCACCCCCCACTGCTTTTCAGCTGGTGGCTGCAGGCAGTGATAGAGCAACATGAAGACATTTCTCTCAGGATAACGCTGTTATCTACTCTGGAAATGCAAAGCTGAGCAGCTCCTCATCCGTCATGTTTTAGAGCCAGCCTGGGGCACGCAGCATGTGAGGCAAACTGGGAGGTGTGGGGCTACTTGAGACAAGCAATTCACAGCACAGCTGGTCCCCAGAGCTCCCTGGTCCCTCTAGAAGCAAGCACTGCCTTTTCCCCTGTGCCTTTTTGCCAGGAATGTTGGATGTTTTTGGTAACAAGCTCATCCCCCTCTGCCACCTCCCTCCCACGGCCTCAGCTCCCCGAACTGCCGCTGAGTTCACCGCAGTCTCAGATTAGACACACATCCTCCTGTAAAGCCAGGAGGAGTCACAGAGCACAATGACTGACTTTGCCAAGCAAATACAACCCACACACCTTTATTGAGACTACTTTTATAAACCAGAGAGCCACAGGGGTGCCCAGCTCTGAGTGACCCCAGCACGGCCGCCCTCTACCCCAGCCAGCCCCTGCCACAGAGCACTGCACGTGCAGCGTGCATGGAAGAGGGAGAAAAAGAAAGAAGACAAAAGACTTGAGGACAAGACGAGCCTCTGCAAAGCCCAAGGGGTGCATGGTAGAGAGAAGCATTCTGGTCTAGCAGCAAAATGAACTTTAATTCCAGTTCTGGGATATAATGCTACGATGCCAGAGAGAGCACAGCACCAAGGAAGGAGACAACTGCAGCAGCCCCAGGGATGAAAGATAATGCAGAAATGATGTGAAACGTTTTGTTCTTATATAATGAGCAAGGAAGAGCTCCTAGGAGCTTTGCAGTGGCAGTAGGAGGCGTGTAGGAGGGAGATGGCATGACCAGAGGCGAGTGTCTGGGGAAGGGAAAGGCAAAGAAGAGAGGAGGGATGGATGGGGATGGAGGAGAGGCAAACAGGGGGAGGTTAGGGGAATCCCAGGCTCAGACAGATGAGGACAAAAAGTGCTGGTGGACAGGAAGGTTTGGAGTGCTTCAAGGAGGAGAGAGATGGGGAGGGAAGAGAACCAGGACAGGAGAGAGGAGTTTGGAGGGAGAAGCCAGAGGCCCCCAGGGAGGGGAGAGCTTGCACTGACGGGTGAGAGGCACTCCAGGACTGGCATGAGGTATGCTTTGCTATTGCTCTGAATGCTGTAAACATTTTGGTTTTGTGTCTATCAGTGAACATTCAGTTCAGTTTGATACATGTGCTCTTAGGGGTAACTGGAAGCCTAGCAGAGTTTTACATCTCTTACTACTACTCGGACTTATACACGAGGCAAACACAACACTGGCTAAAGATCTCAGTTTATGTCATTTGTGCCTAATTCTCCTATTTTAACATGCACATCTATGTCTCAGAAAAGCTTCTGTAGTAGAGGACACTAAATAAGATACAGATGAAGTCACATGCACTCTCATCCACCCACACCCCCAGACACACACAATTTCCCCCTCCCCTGCTTAGACTGGCAAGACTTTGCCCTTCACACCTCCCCAGTGTGGACAACAGGGACCCCTTGGTGCATTAGTGAGTCCACTAAAAGTGATGGAAATCATCCCAAGCCTGGCTGATGGCCCAAAGCAGGAGAAACTTCAGACAGATTAGAGTTCTGCGTCTGATCCTGGAGTTAACACCACCTGAAGCTCATAGAAAAGGAGAAGGAAATTTGTAAACTCTTTTTCCCTTCTGCCATCAAACTACCTGGGAGCTGACTGGCTATGTGCCAGCAAACAGAATAAAAAAGGACTGAGTGCACCAATTTTTTTCCCCTCTCTTTGAGTGATGGCACACTTTAACGTTGCTCCAAACAGGAGGAAAATTTTGGAGGTGTGTGATTGTGGAGAGGGGAAATGGGTTTGTAGGTTGTGAACATCCCTTTCACACCAGGAAGAGATGAATCAAGGATAGGATAGTTGTCCTTGGTGGGGGTTAGTCACCACTCAGCTCTTTCCAAAGCTTTGGCTCAGTCATTATTTCCTTGATCAGCCCCTGGTTTAAGGGGTAGAGCTACAAGCTGCTTATTTTGATTCAATTCGGAATGGCATTTGTCATAAAAGAAGCAGCTGGTGCCATTTTCTTGTTTAAGAAAAATAGAATTTTACTTTAAATAACTAGTCTGCTTTCCTTCCAGAGAGACAAACTGCGAGAGCGGCAACAAAAATAACCGTGGTAGACTCACATGCCTCAGACAATACTTTTGTTCCACTCAGTCTTCTAGGATGCTGTTCCCAATGGAGGGCCTTATCTGGCCCCAATTTACTGGGGAAAACACTTTTCCTACGTCAACCAGCCTGATTCCAGCTCCTGTCACCACTGCAGCAGCAGCATCTCCAGGTGTACCCTGCTCCCAGCAATCCCCCAGGTGGATGGAACAGAGGAGGGAGCTTGGATTTGCAGGGTGTTGGCCACTTTGAAGTTTTCCCATGAGTTCTGGCATGAAGTGGAAGGACTTACAGCACCAACGCTGCTGGAGAACCTTGTGGAGAGATGGAGTCACACTCTGGACAGGACCAGGGAGTCAGACTCTGAACACCAGGGGAGCCTGGGGATCGTCCCTACTCACATTCCTCGACACAAGCACCTCATTCCCGCTGTGTCCCCTGGCCTGGCTGTCTCTGTGACCTCCCCAAGGTGCTGCAGAGCCTTGTCTGGGGTGCCTCAGCTGGCACTAGAGGTCAGCACCACCCAAGCCCACTCAGAAGGTCTGTCTGGAAAGAAGAACCACGAGGCAGTTGTCATGGCCTTCTGCCTTCTCTTTAAAAGCCGTGACTGCTTCAGCCTCCTTCTGCTGGCTCTCACATCCTGGGCAGCTCTGGGATGCTTTTTGCACGTACAAACAAGAGGAGGGTGGAAAGGAGGAAGGCAGGGCCAGACAAGGTGGCCTCCCTTCACCACTTGCAATGTTTGTTTGATGCCACAGTGCTGGGAAGCTGGGCTGCTCTTTGCCAGCATTGGGATCACTGGGTAAAACTGGGACCACAGGCCAATGCCTTAAGATTTTAGCTTTTATATTTTTCAAATCCTATACTGCATTAGTGCATAGCTCTAAACTCCATATAAAGTGTAGCTAACTGTCTTCACATTTTGGTCAGACAAAACAATTCCTCTGGGCCTGTGATCCAAAGACACCTTACAGCCTCAGGCCTCAAAAAGAATAAACAAAGGTGAACAATGGGAGAGCAAACTGGGGGTAAATTAGTTCATTACCTGAAGCTGTAAACCCTGATATGTAAATGGACCAGGCTTATAATTGTCTGAAAAACTTGTGACCATCTTGGGTGTAGCCCCTCTGTGAGGCTTTTGCACTGCCCAAGGTGTGCCTGTTGAAGGCATTTAATAAATACCCACTTCTACTCTCTTAATCTTGTCTAGCCTCTGTTCTAGGTAGCCACTCCAAGGCATCAGTTTTTGGTGACCCAGACGGGAGAGGAAACTACAAAAGCAGCCTCTGGGAGATCCCAGTCTGTCCTGTGTTACACAGGGGTGGTAGACAGCATTTCTGGGAAAGGGGAGTTCCTCCAGCCTCTGCTCACAGCCAGAGAGGGAAGATTTCATCCTCCCTTGCAGGTCAAGCCCAGAGTGTTTCACTGCAGCGTGGCTGGGTTTGCCCTCCTCGCTCCCTACCCCAGGCAGGGGCTGTGGAGGTGATGTGGCTCCTTCCTACAGCCCAGACAGCACTGGGGACAGCCACGGGGTGTGTGGCTCTGTGTCCTTTGCTTGCACCTCTGATTCCTCCCACTCATTGCACAGGTTCACCAGACCTGCCTCACTGTGCCTTGCTTGCCACAAAGCTTTGGGACACCGAGCTCCTGCATGATCTGGTTCCCTTGGAGAAATCATGGCAAATCTGGAGCATTTTCCAGATGTCCCTCACTGCTCCCACTTTGCAGCAAGCAGCAAAAAGCTTGTGTCAAACTGCCACGTCCTTGAGCTTTGTGTCTCTTGTGCCCCATGAGGGGCCTGAACAGCTCCAGGAGCTGTGTCACTGAGCCTGGGCGTGGCTGCAGAATGCCACCTCTGTCACCACGTGCCAACCCCTGTTCCTCAGGTGTCCTTGCAGGGGCAGAGGACAGCCAGGAATGCTGGGTCACTGCTGTTCTTTCTGGCCATTCCTCATGGAAATTTAACTGGAGATGGGATTTGCCTTCCAAAGAGCTGGAGGATTCTGCTGCTGACCAACCAGGCACCGAAAAGCAGGTTTCCCTACTGAACATACAGTTTGCACTTGCAATGTATTTAGACTTCAGTGTCTTGGAGACCACAGGAATACACCTCCAGAATAAACCCAGCATGGTTACCACCTCTGTCTTGACCCTAAACCTATTTGTCCCACTGTCCTGCACATCATCCTAGCAAAAAGCTTCAAAAAGCTGTTTCCTACTTAATTAATGGACAGTAACTTTTAATAGCCAACCAGTCTTTTTTTATCTTGTTCCAAACACATTATGCTTGGTTTTATAATTAATTCTACCTCATTTACACTGCATTACACAAAGTCTTTATCAGCAGCTTTCTGATGTATCAAACCCACCCACCACCCATGGTTGGAGCAGAGGTTTACAGCCTCTGGCCTGGGGATGACTGAGAAAGGAAAATATCCATGGGGTTGCTTTCCAGGCCTTCATTAAATTAAGAAAAGAGACCTCTGGTCTGTCAGCTCAAATCCACAGACAGGCTGTCTGCTTCTCCCCTCAAAAATATTGCAAGAATCTGCCAAGCTGGAACAGCAATGCCATGGAAATGGGGTCATCAGACAGTAGGAATTGTTGCCCAGCATAGAGGAGGTGCTACACCCCTGACATCTGCACAGAGTCTTCTCCTGCAGTGGCCATCCAGGCTGTGGGAATAGGGCCAAAGAGCACCTCAGACCCCACTGCACACCCGACACCCACCCTGCCCACTCCATGCTCTCTGTGTCCCACTGGAAGCAAGCACCCTGCAGCAGGGTCTGTGTCTTGGGGAGCCCTTTGCAGGGCACTGAACCCACAGTGGACACTGGGTAAGTAGGAACAGTCAGTAATCAGGAAATAACAAAAATAGAAATGTGATTTTTCACGTTGCCCGGCGCTGGCCAGGTACCACATGAAAAATGCCATCTGCTGTGGCAGACGGGCCTTGTGCTTTTCTTACACCTCAGCAAGGGGCAGAGGGGACATTCCTTCTCTCCACTCTCTCCCAACAGGTCGTTCCTGAGGAGCCACCAAGCCTGTGGCAGCCAGGAGCCCCTCTGTGCTAGGTTTTGGTCCAGTGCCCAGCACAACAGAGCCTGAATGGTGACTGAGGCCCTGAGACTGAACTACCACACAAATAAATAATAGCCATGAAAAACAATCATTCACATTAGAAGACTTGCCCGCCCAGGCTTAGTGAGGGCTTTTGGGATTACCTTCCTCACAAGGAAAACTCAGCTCCTCGACCGTCCTGTGGAGAATACTCTGAGCCTCCATCCCTGAAGGAAAAGGGGCAGTGACAGGGTAGCAGCCACGTCATAAGGTGTGCAAAAGAAACGGGGAGGTGAGCTGAGTTTGCTGATGGTTTCCACTTCAAGAAAGGGAACAAATGCTGTGCCTTTGTCTCCTCTCTCCCTCCCCTCAGCCTCTGGGTCCAGACCCCAGCAGCCAACGTGTGAGACGTGGGCTGGATGTGGCTTCACAAGTGTCAGCACTGCCCTTGGGGCCCTTCCAAGCACAAGGGAGAGGTGAGAGACAGGGAGATGTGTGGAAGGATGGAAAGGTGTTATTTACACACAAACCAACCCAGCAATTTTCAAGGAAGCCTGCCTTGCCCACAGGTGACCCCGTGACTCGAGAGGGTTGTGGGTTTGTGCTAGAGTGAGGCAGCGACTGCAAGGTGCTACTGCTAACCAAATTTAAAAAAGCACAGAAAATTGAAGAGTCTTAATACCACACCTGGATCACTCTCTGGAAGCTTCCTCTGCCCCTTCTCCCTCTTTTCCCATTCCCACTGCTTTTAACACCAAGAAAATGTCACATTTAGACATGGGTTTTGGGTATTGTGGGAAGCACGTGGTTTCTGAGGGCCCCATCGCTGCTCTAGCTGAGCCTCCTCTGGGTCTGAGACAGCAGGTCTGTGTAAATTTTGGATCTCAGGAACCTGGGGTACGAGTCTTTCTCCATCAGGCTGTGCACCTTCCCCTGAGCTTGGTCAAAGCAAGAGAGGGAGGGCTCCTGCACATTTCTTCTCGTCAGCTCCCGTGTCTGGAAGTCTATGTTCACCTGGGGAAAGCAGCAGAAGAGAGTTTGGCACTGAGTGCCCAGCTGGCCTCCTTCAAAGGGCACATTCCCTCTCAGCCATGGCTGTGAAACAGCAGCAGAACCAAGATCTACCCTCGTCCACGCCTGAACAGCCCCCACAACTCTGGGGGGGTTTAGTGATTCGGGGCTGTGAATCCTGCCCCAAGCCTGGAAAAGTTGGATTTATAGTGATCTGAGCACTTCTGAAATCAAATTACTTTTATTCAGACCCTTAGGCAGCACATCACCTAAAACTCCTGACTCAGCCTAACCTCTCTCCTGCTCCCTCTATTCTACACCACATGCCCAATAGATGGGTGAATGAACTTTTAACTGGGTTTAAACCATTAGTGCATTCTTATTAAATGTCTCTAAACTCTGTCGATCTAAAATAAACTGTCTGATTTTTCCCATAGCAGCTTCACGTTACAATATCTGGAGGAGAGGCTTGAAAAAATAAACCCCCCTAATAATGTTATGACTGCCATTTGTTTGCAAAGCCAGCCAATGGAGTTTTCCTGCTTTCTTTCCCTAGGAGAGTAATCAGCATTTTTTAGGGTTATTGTCTGGAAGAAAAAATGGCTGAAAATGTGTTATTTGTTGTTGTTAACCCAGTGTCCAAACTTGAAGGAGCCTGGAAAATAAAGCTGTCTGCCTCAGCGTGGATGTCAGCAGTATGGATTAGTTCTCTGCCTTTGCTTAATAATTTCATATTCTAAGCATGCCAAAATTATGTAACAGTGCTAAGGAAACATCATCACAGGACCAAATTGTAGGAAAGACTCCATCCTACCTGCATTCCCATTTCTAATCAAAAATCAGCCTTCCAACCCTTAAAATCTCATCCAGCTTCCTGAGTAACAGTGGGGAAATGCTCAAGGAGAGCACTGAGACACCCACACACCTCGGTGTGAATCTGGGTCCTTCCCAGTGGCCCTGCAATGGCCTTCCTAGCTGGGAGAGGGAGGAAAATGAGCCCTTTTTGGGGTCCCTGGCAGGCACCCATGGGGTGGAGCAGGAGGGGCTGGGTGCAGTTAGAGCCCACCTGGCTGTGCTGTGATTGCAGTGACACAGCCCTGCAGGGTCACCAGGCAGGATGTGACAGTGCCATCAGCCTGTCAAGTGCTTGAACGAGGATTTAACAATCCCAGGCTCCAGGCTGTGACTGCATTATTTTGTTCAGGAGTTATTGTTTGCACCTCTCAGGAGGTCTGGCTGAGGGGGGAGTTACTCAGCAGAGAAACTCTCGTCCCCTGGGAGCCAGCAAGTTACTCATGGGTGGGATGGGCCTGTGAGGAAAGAGCCCAAAGGCCTGCTCCAGGCTGATAGTAAATGACAGGAGCACTGAAATGCTCCTGGGGAGCTGGGTGAGGTTAGCAAACGTAGGCTGAGGTTGCCAGTGAACTCCCTGGCTGTGACTAATTCAGCACCATCAAAGTGGTTGCCCTCATCAGGGGTGATTCACGGTGAGCAGGCAGGATGGCACTGCCACCGTCCTTAGCCACGCTCTGAGAGGGAAGGGAGAGCACCCAGCTGGGGGTGACAGCCCTTCTGGGTGCCCTAGGGATGCTGTGCCACCCTGGGGTGCTCCATACCCACCTCCCGAGGGGCCTGCACGTCGATGAACTCCTCGAAGATGCGCTGGGCCTTGGAGGCCAGCTTGGCCGCCGAGCGCGTCTTCTTGAAGTCCTCGCAGGCCAGCCAGAACTCCAGGTTCTCCTCGCTGAACTCTGTCTTCAGGAAAGCACGGAAAGCTGCCAGCCCATCTGCCAGAGACACACAGGGAGTCACAGAGGGAGAAGCAGGGAGCTGTTCCATTCACTGACATCCTTCCATCCACCCCAGCCTACCAAAGACCATTTGATATTTCTCCCAGATTCTGCCATCCCAGGATGTGTCCATAACTGGGTTGGGCTCGGTGATCTTGAAGGTCTCTTCCAACCAAATTCTGTGAATGCTGTGAACTTACACCACTGACCAGCCAGGCTCCCCTGAGCTGCCACAAAGCCAAACATTACTTGATGGAACTCTGAAAAAGTGTTTTCCAGCTAACGTGGCAAAAGGCTTTCCTCAGGACCGGGACACCCGCCCTTTGGAAAGTTACTCGTGGAATTGTCAAGCTTCAACTCATGTTAATGGAACACTTCATAAGGCCCTATCTGCCACTAAGAAAAACCTTTAATAAAACATGGCTGCTGTGGACTTGTGTCCTATGTTTTCTGTCATTTTGCTTTATTGCCTTGTGCCATTTTTAGTTCTTATTTAAACAGAAGAAAGCTCTCAGAGAGTCTGTTACAGCTCCAATAAAGGGGAGAGGGAAAGGACTCGGCCTAATTACGGCTTGTCTAGTCAGTAGTAAAAGTGTGCTTATCACTTGCTAATGCTCAGCAATTGTGACATTTCAGTAATGCAATCTGAGTCAGCCGGGGCAGATTAGAAATATGGAAAGATTTATTAGGCAATCTGTGTCCTCTTAAACCCCTGCCTGGGCCTATTTATGGACACAGCCATTGTTTTTTTATTTCCTTTCCCTGAACGGCACCAGCGGAGTCGAAGTAGCTGAGGGCTTCACACATACCCTTTCTCCTCAGGATAAATTTAGTTTCTCTTTTCTATTTTTTTTTCCCAGTAATGTGTTTCTAGCTCTTCCTGGTCTTTTGCAATAGGGTCCAGGTTTTTGTAGTTCATGGCTGGAAAGCTCTTGAGTCAGCACTGGCTACTTCCAAGCAACTGCCTAAAAATATTGATGGAATTGGGGACAAGCCTGGTGAGGTCAGATTCCTCAGAAGGATGAAGGAAGCAAGGACAAGGCATGTCCAGCCTCTCATCCACCACCATCCTCAAGTCCTTCTGGGCAGGGCTGCTCTTGATCTGTTCATCCCCTGGCCTGGATTGATATTGGGAGTAATCCAGGTGCAGCACCTTGCACTTGGTCTTATGAGTTTTCATGGTCCTCATGAGTTTTCCACGAGCTCATTTCTCAAGCTTGTCCAGATCCCTGTGGATAATCCTAACATTTTCTGAAACAGGCTATTCAGACATGAATTCGGGCTGTATATGCTATCTATATCCTATATATATAATATATAGGATATTTATATGCTCTCTATATGCTGTATATATATATCTATATGCTGTGTGTGCTACAGATCTATAGCAATGTTACACTGCCCTGCATCTCCCTTGCATGTCCTAAACTTCTTCCTGCTCCCCTTGTTTCTTGTAATAACTTAGGATGGGGAGATATTTTCCAGCTCCCACTGAAACCTCAAGCCCTAGGCAGTGGCCCTGGGTATTGAACAGCAACAAATAATCCTATTTCTGTCTGTGTGTCAGTCAGAGGAGATGTCTGACTGCCCAGATCCTCAGAGGGAAAGGCAGAAGATATATTAGGCCAGACAAGCCCAAAGTACAGGCTAAACCTCTCTTTGCCTTCCTCAAAGCTCCTTCATTAGGGGTTTTTTTGCACTGAATGCTCCATCAGCAGTCTGCTATCAGCATAAAAATGGATCCATCCCATCTCAGCCATGCTCCCTCCTGCTGTCAGCCCCAGAAATAGCTGCATTATTCCAGCTCCTCCTGACACTTCTTCATTCAAGCAATTTTAGGAGGAGATCAGGGTTTTGCAGTGCTGGGGTAGACAAAACCGGGCCTCTCATCCCAGGAACACTGCAAATTGTGGGTCCAAGCCTGGGGCAATATTGTGACATCAACCCAGGAGAAGCCTGCAGAGCAGAATGCCAAAGGAGCAGGGCACCTGTCAGGATCACCCTGCCCATGGCTGCTTTGAGCATCTCTGTGGGTAGATAAATATGGTGAAGGTGAGGGGTGTTGTGGAGCTGCTGCCCTTCCTGAAATCTGGGACACAGAAACGTTTTCCAAAACCTGTGTCCCCCTTAGTGCCTCTAAAATTCACAGGGCCTGTGTGAGAGCAAGGGAAGGACTGGAGAATAGAGCAAGGAGTTTTTGCAGGCTGACAGCTGTCAGAAAGAAGGAAATAAAACAGAGAGAAAGTTCCAGTTCCTCAAGATCTATGTAATTTTATAAATTACCAGCTCCTAGGGTGCTTGACATTAAATATTGCAGCACCCAAGCACACTGCTATGTCTCTGCAGTCTCTGCTGTGTCCCTGCTGAGGTCTTGCTTCCCTGTCTCTGCCCTGGTCTTTCCCCTCCCCCTTTTTCCTCTACAACAGCCCCAGAGCCACAGCACTGACAGAGGATCACTTGCAGGAATAGCAGTGTTGCATGAAAGTACCACATCTGCAAAAGGTCATTGTTGCAGAACATAATATCTGAAAAATAAGATACCTGAGAAACAAAATACCTGAAAAATAAAATGCCTGAAAAATATCATATCTGAAAAATATAATACCTGAGAAATAAAATACCTGAAAAGTATAATATCTGAAAAACATAATACCTGAGAAATAAAAAATACCTGAGAAATAAATACCTCAGAAATAAAATAACTGAAAAATATAATATCTGAAAAATATCATACCTGAAAAATGTAATATCTGCTAAAAGAAAGGAATGTCATGAGTGCCAAGGAGAGAACAGTGTTTGCTACAGCCCTGCCCCAGAGAGCAGCTGCAGCAGATTCCCCTGGGACCAGGAGGTTTCCATGAGCTCTGCCTCCTGCTCTAATGTCAATCAGCTCCTTTTTATCCTGAAATAAGTTTAGACAGTGAAGGGGTAAATAATAGTGTCTGGCTGTTCTCTGCTTTTTTTATACACTCCTGTCATGCAGTCCTCACAGCCTTCCAGGAGCTGCAAATGGAGGCTGAACCTGTGAGGACCTTGCATGGGACACTTGGGATGCAGGAGAGGTCATCCCTGACTGCCTGGTTTTCCATAGTTTTCATCTTTAGCCCTCGACTGCCTGCCAGCCTTTCCAGCTGTGCCTGACAGCTGGGTTTGGGGAATCACTGCCAAAAGTTTGTCATCGGACAATGACAAGTCTGATTGAAAGGGCGGCAGGACAATCAGGCATGGGAACTGCCACCACCTGAGCTGGAATTTGACCTGGATATTGACTTTAATCTCCTCCTCTCCTTCATAGCACATGAAGGCTTTCAAGGAATGATCACTTATGATCAGCATTTCAAAGCTCATCCCACCCAACTGGATGTCTTTTTTCCCAGGACAACCACCACTGGAGTGCAGTGTGATACGAGCAGGAGAGAGATTTCACCTCCTGAAATATCCCAGCGTGCAATTCCAAAGAGATGCTTTACAGAGAAAGCACAGAAATTAAAAACAGAATTAGAAAACTGCAGAGGCAGCAGCACAAAATAATCCCTAACCTGAAGGCATGGCCACTCAGGAGGACATGATGTGCTGGTGTAGCTGCACAGCCCTTCAGGACAACTATTGGGCCATTATTCAAGAATTTGCCTCAAGAGTCCTTTGCTTGAAGCCAAAGGAGGAATTTGATCCTGGTGGAGCAGAGAAGTTGAAGGCAAAGAGCTCTTTCCTGAACGGTGAGAGTCTGAGGGAGAAGCAGCAGACGTTTGATATTTTACTTTTGCAGTGTAAATCTAAGCTTCAAAACGCCCTGCTCTCCTTTCAGGCTGACTGAGGAACGTGCAGGAGGGATTGTGCAAGTGCTCAGACGTTACTCAGGATCCTGCAGATCACCTGTGAGTTAGGCAATGACTCACAGGAATTTGTGTTTTATAAATGGGCAGTGCCAGGCAGTTCGATGACCATGTGAGGACAGGGACTCCTGAAATCCCGTTCAGGAGATGGAAAAGGGATCCTTTCCAGCAAGAAGGGATGAAGTGGGGAGCAGAAAACACAAGACAGAGGTCTTAACTAATCTTCATCAGCATGAAGAAGAGCCCAGATTAGTGGCCTAAATCATTCAGGCCGTTTAATAACCAAGCACCTGCCACTGTCAGAGCAAGAAAGCAATCACCAATAATTTATTTAATGCACGTGTTTCACCCCCTCAGCAGCCAGACTTCATGCAGGGAGTAAAGGTAGGGTCCCTGTGGCTGGTGGATGGATGGATTGGCTCCCTGGAACGTGTTGGGTCCAGGGCTGGAGGGACAAGGTCACAATTGCTCTGCACAGCACACGACGGTGCTCTCACTGCTGCTGAGCAGTGCTTCCCTCCATCTCAGCTGCCTGTCACCAGCACAATGCTAATGCTCTTCTGGCTTAGAAAGAGCTTGGGAGTAGGTTGGGATATTCCTGTGCTGTGTAGGAAGTGAAGGAATGTGTAGACAACAGAAGGAGGAGAACAACAATAAAGTTTGGGAGGAAGAGCACAGAGATCACAAAAAATCCAGAGAAAAATCACCCTTTCCTCCAGATTTCAAAGACCCTGGAGAGGAATCACCCTTGAGATAAAAGTGGGAATTCAGCAGGAATGTTTTTGGTGTTGGGTGAGAAGCTGACCAAGGGTTGAGGACAGACTGTCCTGTTGGATGCTGGATGAGCGAAAAGCCGTGTGCCCAGCCCTGTAGGGGACACAGAATCAGACATGCTATTGCTTGTATTTCCCTCCAGCAGCCTGTCAAAAGAAATCCTCGTCTGGCTAGCCAGCCTGTGCTTCCTGGGCACGGGCACAGGGAGGGGATTACTCCTCAGTTACTTACAAGCATGCACTCACACTGTGGGGACCACGCTGAGCTCGCTTCCCTGGCACAAAATGAGAAAAGATGCCAAAATCCAGCGTGTTAAAAACACTGTTTTTTTCTCCCTGGACACCCAAGGAAATGCTGCACACGGTCTGCCTCTTACTCTCTCAATTCCCTGACAAGAGCAGCATCAGGCTCCCCTCTCAGAAGCCCTGACCCCAGGGAACATGGCTAGAGTCTGGCAGTGAGCTCAGACAGAGCTCCTGGTGTAAAATAGGGGTTGTCTGCCTGACCCCAGGGTTTCTGAGGTGATTTGCTCCACCCATTGGCAAAAACAATTAGGATACCATTGCAGTGACCTATCGATCTGGAGTTGCTGCACCCTGCTGCTCAGCGTTGCTCACTCCAGGAGGGATGAGGGAATTCGGTCCCAGGGCCAGCACAAAAGCGAGGTGGGGAGAGCCCTCCCGCATTTCCTGCTCACAATCTCTTGTTAACGTCAGCTCAAATTATCCTTTGAATGGCTCGGGGAATAAATCCAAATCAGACCACTCAATGCAGAGGGGCATTACCCAGCCTGGGAATCGCCCAAGACAGAACAACTGCTTCAAATCCCAAAGGATTTCAAGCCTTCTCTCATGGTGCTGTTCCCTGGCAGCAGGTCAGGATCAAACATGTCATTCATTCTTTAGAGGGGTCGGGGGAGATCAGGGGGAGCTCCCCAGGGCCATCACACTTCAAGGGATGTCTGGCAAAGGTGATCATAGAATCACAGGATGGTTTGGGCTGGGAGGGACCTTAAAAATCATCTCATTCCCACCCCTCTGCCATGGGCAGGGACACCTCCCAGTAGACCAGGTGGCTCAAATCCCCAGCCAGCCTGGCATAACAAACCCAGATTCTCCATGGAATCTGTGTCATGCATGACACTCCTCAGGTCTCTTCCATTTAGAAACCTTTCGGAGACTCATGAAAATAGGAAGGGGAAGAAGTGTTTGTCCTGTGTCCCAAAGTACTGCAGCCCTGTGAGCCCTGTGTATGAGGGCAGCCTGCTCGGCTGTGCACTTCGGAGAGCCTCTTAGGGAGCTCTGATCCACATTCTTGCTCCTTGGAGCAATTTTGCCTCTAGTCCAACCCCTTGCAATATTGCCCACAAGGTCTGCCCCATTTTCAGCTGCTCCATCAGTTCCTGAGTCCTGCTCGAGCACTTTGGGGTTTATTTTCCCTGGAGAACAGTTTGGCTGGAAGGGACCGAATCCATCTGACTGCAGCAGAAAGCACTGCACAACCCCCCGAAATCACAATCCCCTTTCCAAAATAAATGAACTGTCCATCTAGTAAGACAGTTGCTGACAGATGTGTCAAGCAGAAGTGATCTACCTGCTGATGCTGTGAGCTCCGGGGGGAATTCTCCCCAAGCCCAGCTGGTGCTTAGCCCATGCCCCCAAGCATGAATTCCAATTTTCCCTGGCTAATGCTGTTCACCTGAGCAGTCACAGAGAAATTAGATTGGGGCAGTTCTGTCCTCCTCTTGGCACTAAAAGCAGAATTTTTGCTGGCAGCTTCCCTTACAGACAGATGCCAGCAGGCCAAGCACAGCTTTATTTACTCCCAGATTTTGGCCAGTTAAGGCCTAAGTCTCCCTTACTTGTCTAACATCAGCACATCCTAACAGCAAAAATGCAACTCGTACAATATAATTAATTCTATGAGTACATGCTATTCTCTCCTTTAAACCAGTGTAACTAAAATAACACTTCTGTTTCAACAGAACTTTTTGTATTTGCATCATTATAACCCTTGACTGCCAGGCTGGCAATTCCAGAAATTTCAGGTGCAGAGCAGTTATAAAACATTCCTTTAGAAAGCAGTTTATTGAACAACAATTTTTTTTGTCACCAATCACCAGGCAATGTCACCGTGATTGCTGATAAAAAAAGATTAATTTAAATTTTAAAGATCACCTTCTGTTGCTATTAGGAACTGAATATTTTTCATTAGAAACTGAATATTTTTCATTAGTGCCAGAGAGTTATCAGAATTACTTTCCATTCTAAGAGACGGGAAAGGTCTTGATAATTCATTTATCAGTCTAGAAGGCTAATTTATTAATAAAACCAGACACCCTTGTGGAGGCTGCTGGACAAAATAATTGAACTAAGGTTTGATTTAGCATTTTTGCAAAAGTCAGCTGAAGAGGGAAGAATGTGTATAACATCAGGGCATAGGTGGGTAAATTCACTGGGGTTTGTAATCCAAGCGCTTCTTCTGCAGTCTAATAAAGAAAATTTCTACTTTTACACCAGTGAGGAAGAAATGGGTTTGAGTTCAGAATGATAACAGGGATGTGAATATCCTGCTCTCCCCTTTCTCCATCCTCCAGGTACCCTATAATCTCCTTGGTGTATTTTCCCCTTCTTGTTCTGATTTTCCACAAAAGAAATGTTCCTTTTTAGCCATACCCAGCTACACCATATATTTTTTCCCCTATTGGCTGCAAGAGCAATGATCTCAACTAGATACTGCTGCTAAAATTACATCCTGCTTTTCCTGCCTTGGTCAGCCAGCCTGTTTAAAGTTGTCACTTAATTCCCTGCCAAAACTGTTGTCATCTCAGTAGAAACCTAGCAAAATTACCCTTCGCTTAATAACATAATTCTACACTTACATTTTAAAATGTAAGGAAAACCTGAGTCTCTGAGCAAGCCAGACAGCTCCTTATTGCCATAAAACAGTTCAGCACCCACAGTGACTTTTCCCCAGCCTCGGCTCATTCGGGTTTTTTTCTCCAGTAGAACCCATGAATGAACCCATACTGGGAACTTTGCTTTGTTTATAATTTCTCAGTGTGAAAATGCTGCTGAAGCAGAGCAATATTTGCTGAACAGAACTCACAGGATTGAAGAGAGCGGGGTGTGCTGATTATAGGTTGGCATAAGGTCTCTGGATGTGAAATTTTCGGGTTTGCTCTGCAGATAACTGCAGATCAGGCTCTGCTCAGGGGAACCACGGGTGATTCCTCTGTGACAGGGCAAGCTGGTCAAGGGTACTGAGCTGGAAAAGGCAGCACCTTGGGCTGATGGCTTTAGCAGTTGTGGTTTTCCTTGTGGTCAGGAGCAAAGATGTGAAGGGAACACACAAAACTCTTTTTTTTCCTGCCTGTAGAGAATGGTGACTGCTGGGGAGTGAGCAGCTCTGAGGGACCATGCCCCTGGACAGGGGTTAAGGGAAGAGGAGGGGAAAAAAAGTAGAATTTGATCTCTACTCACATTTATGGGACAAAAGGACATCAAAAGAGTCTGCCCATCTTGTCGCTTCTTCTGTTGACAGTCTTCTGTAAGGAAAGGAAGGGGCAAGTTACAGACAAAACACGGCTGCTCATCCCCTCTGGAGCTGTTTGATGAGGACACCGAGGAAGGCTGAAATTCTTCTCACCTGATTTTGAAGGTCTAGGGTGTAGAACTGAGCCAAGTGACCCTGGGCTTCCTTTAGAATCAGTGAGGAGATACCAAGGGACCTGCAGGGACTCTGCTCATCTCCCCTCCCCAGGCAGGCAGGTAAAATAGGCCAGATGAATCATGCCCAAAAGGGGACCAATTTTTCCTCACTGACTCTAAGCAGAGGCCCGGGAAACAAGCTCAATGCAGACATTTACATTGTAAAAGCCAAAAGTCAGGCAAAATGAAACTCAGCCCTATAGAGGTGTTTATTTCTCCTGCTTGCCTTTCAGGGGAAGGACAGATCTTATCTCAGGTGTAAGCAGGGACTTGTGATCAGCTGAGTCTCATCCCACATGTCTCAAATCAGGACTCTGGAGGGTTTGAAGCATCTCCCTCCAGCGTTTTGCAAACCATCACCCAAATTTTGGCAGTGTTAAATACAAGGCTGAGCTGAAGACGGCCTGAAATTTCTGGTCACCTCTTACACCAAGCCAACTGCTCAGGCTTTGATTTGCGACGACAGAGGTGTAAATTACATCCCCAAATAGGTGCAGACGTGTCCCACACACAGCAGTGGGGACCGTGAGCACATCCTGTCTCACGGCAGAGCTCGTGCCAAACATCCAGGTATTTCCTGAGGCTGTTCCTGCTGGATCAGTGCCGGTTTGTGTGGAAGCAGTCACAGCTCATACAAAGTACAACAAAAGGAAGACANCTCACTTCAAAGCCCGGTTGGGCTTGTCCGGAAGAATAGCTGTGAAATCATTATATGAGTCTGATTTGTGAGACAGGCAGCCCAGGCGAGTCCTCATCCCTCTGTTCCTGTGGTCGAGGTGGGGAAGCAGGGGTGTTAGCAGGGGAAAACCAAAGAAGAGGATGATTATAAGTCTAGCCAGCTTGGCAAAAGTAAAAGAACAAACCCAAAAAAAAAAAACCTCAGTGGCTCTGCGCCAGATCTGTGTCCTTGGTTCCCTCATGCGCCAGAGGGATCCTGAGACATCTCCAGGCAGATGTTAAGGGTGAACACAGCACCAGAGCAGCTGAAGGCTCACTCACACCAAGCATTCAGCTGCCTTGGCTGGCAAAAAGGCTTTGAAAGGCTGTGCTTTGGGATGGTTTCTTGGAAAGTCCTGCTCTGGCCAGGTGTGGGAGGAGAGCAAAGGGCAGCAGTACAAGAAATCAGTCACCACATTCCAGCAGCACCAGAAACAGCACGAATACCAGAGGTGGAGGGCAGGAGGGGGCTGGAGGAAGGAGAGGGGTAGTAAGGCACCTGCAAGGTGAGCCTGTGCTGCAGCACCTTGAGCTCCCGGCCAGGATCGATCCCAAGCGGCTTCTTTAGACTCACGATTACATAAACAGGATCAAAATGCCTGTTTCCTGACATGCTTACCCAGGCAGAAAATGGCTTTATAGCTTTTTTCCTCTAAATTTCAGCCCAGCCCCAGAGCCTTGGATCCTGTGCCAGCCCCAGATGTCCTCGCCCAGCCCCTTCCTGGGACAGCAGCTGCAGCATCCTTCATTACATAACCCGGGATGGGCAGGGACAGAGGGACAGAAAGGGAACACACTCATGCATTGCATGGGACTGGCATCACCCTCTTCCCAAAAACATGTAGGGGCTGCTTCATGGGTTTTGCACAGGCTCTGTGATCTGCCTCTTCAGCCCTAGGGCATCTCATCTTGGAGATTCCCTGGACATCTAACTAGGCCATTCTCTCCTCCGGACCACGGCAGGAGCATTTAGCGACCCCTTCTCCACTTCTCAGCTGCTGGACCTACTTTGGAGCTGCTGAAAGCCCTTCTCCAAGCCCTGCTGCCAAACAGATGCCCAATACTTCCTGTGGCTGCACAAGTACAGCATTTTTCCCCCTTCCATCTGTAATTCTTGCAGAACAGTTCAGCACCAGTGCCTGAGCCAATCTGTAGCGCGCCTGTTTCCCCCTTCTCCTCCCGCCCTTCGGAGAGCTTCTATTATTGCACATTTTAATGTAATCTTAAAGCAAATTAAATGTTAATTAAATGCACCGAGTGTCTCCCTGGTGCAGCACAGGCAGCTCGCAGCATTTAACAAGCACAAAAACCAGGAACTCCTCAGTCACAGGAATTGTTGCACAGCCTCCAACTACAGCCCCACGGCCGTGGGCCCGGGATGCTGCACTGCACAAACTCCAGATGAGAGCACAGGCAGTGCCACGTTCCCAGCTGTGCCACAGGATCCTTCTGGTACCTCTCCAGATGCCTCCTGCCCCCACCTTTCTGTGCCCTGCTCTGTTTGCTCACGAATTCCCCAGCAAGAGGTGTGACAGGCGTTACCGCAGCGCTGCTCAGACTCCCCTGTGATGCCTGAGATCAAGGGACTGCAGCAGGGAATCAGAGTGTGTGGGGGGCAGAGCAGGGAGTTGGCTCCTCATGGAACACACTTCTCTCGGTGAGGACTTCCAAGACAGGACACAAGAGAGAGAGAGAGAGAGAGAGAGGAAAAGAAATTGGGTCTGCAGGAGGTGGAGAGGCAAGGGAAGGGCAGGAGGGAAGTGGGGACACTGCAGTGAGCAGAAGGGCTTGCTGGACAAGGTAGACAGTGACAGGATGGGCAGGGTTGAGGGATGCACCAGTGTCTTTCCAGTTACCTCCGTGGGATCAGTAAGGCAGCCATTCAGGCATCCAGCTATGGTTAACCCTTTAATTGGCTGGCTTGGACCGCAGTCAGGGCTGCTTGCAGGAGGCAGGAGTGCAGGAAGAAGGGATTTACTCTTTCATGTCCTAGCACTTAAAAATACACCAAAGAATCCTCTTTGCCAAAGCCAAGAAGGGCCAGTTGTCCTCAACCCATTTGATCCTTGCCTCCTAGCATGGAAAGTCAATTGTTCAATGGAAGACGTTGAGAGTTGAGGGATGGTCACAGAGGAGAGACAGCATTTCCTTCTAAGACCAGGACTGCAGGTAAAGTCCAGCTTCAGGTCCAAAGCGGTTTGAGTTTGGTGTCCCAGCTCACCAGGGAGCAGCAGGAGTTGGCATTATCCCACTCATCCTTCAACACCTCTGAAGGTCCCTCCTCAACGGGCAGAGCTCCTGGCTGACCTCACTAAGAAGACCAAACTACCTCTTGTGCCTGTCCCTCCAGGTCATGGCTGATGTTACTGGCCAGGCATCATGGAAAAGCTGGCACTGCAAACAGAATAACAGGAGGACTTCACACATCTGCAGGTGCTGCTCCTTTCACCACCACAGGCTCAAGCACTCACACAAAATAACTCAAAGCAAGCACAGCCTCATTGGGGTGGTGGGAGCCTGCAGGGAGCCACCAAGGGGATGCACAGCCACCAAAAGGGGAGGGAAGGAGGGAAGGAGGGAAGGAGGGAGGGAGGCTGGAGATGGTGTTATCCTCATGAGCCTTGGCACACTGGGGATCAACTGGTTGGCAACTCTCTCATCAACAGAGAGTGAAGGTGAGATCCAGCAGGCAGGAGAGCCAGGGGTCAGAGAACAGGACTCTACAACAAGCAAAGGCAAAGGTTTCTGATTTGCCAAGCTCCAGGTACCCTCCATGCCATGGTGTCACTGGGAACAACCGAGGAGGAGCCCAAGGAGCCGATGAGAGCTGAGAGGGTGTGCAAGGAGTCAGGACCCTGCTCTGCTGGGGCCTGGGGAGACCCCAGAGCTTGGGCTGCCCAGTGCAACATCCCTCTTAAAACCTGATTACATTAAAAACGCACAAAGCCTCTTCCCCACTAAATTAATGGAACTGGGATTGTGCTGCATTGCCAGTGAGTGCATTTCCTTAATCCTCACCCCGACCGGCTGCTTCGCTGCGCTCCGACTGAAATCAATCCTTGTAATTCCTTAAGCCCCTTTAAATTTCCTCATTAACAGCCTCACCCGCATGTGGGGCCACAGCACATGACTTCCTAGAGTCCAGCAGCTCCTGCTTCTCTTTCCCACTGCTGCTCCGAGCTGGCAGCAGAGCCATGTGCCCTCTCCCTTTCAGCCTCCTCCAGCAGCCTGAATTTTGGGGTACTGTTATGAAAAA
>VXAX01007778.1:0-10166 GCA_013399835.1 Leptocoma aspasia | reverse complement strand
AAAAAAAAAAAAATAGCAACCAAACAAACAGAGCAGCAAACCATGAGATCTCTCAGGGGCTTCAGGAGATTAAGACCATCCATTCGCATGCAGAGAAAGCCAGGAAAACGAGCACAGAGGCACTGCAGACAGACAAGACACCGAGAAAAAGATACTCACTGCCTTCGACCCTCTCTGCCGGTGGGTCTGTGCCGACAGCGCGGTCAGAGACGCTCTGGGGAGACAGCAGAGCGGGCTTCTTCAGAGCCAGCCCCCTGCTCGGGGTGACAGTCACACCTCGGCACCCCTCCCCTCCCCAGCTCTCCCCGGGGAGCAGCAGCGGCAGCAGCGCAGCTCAGAGCCGCTCTGGCATCAGCCCCAGCCCGGCTGCGCAGCCGGCTCCGAGCGCTCAGCGCCGGCTCTGCTCGGGAGCCCAGCGCATCCCGGCGCATCCCGGCGCATCCCCGCCTCACCCACCTGGCAGCAGAAGCCCAGCTTCTCCCCCCGGGGGGCCGGGGCACCGCCGCGCACGGGCGGAGGATGTCAAAGGCTGCCGGGGAGCAGCTGGGGGCGGGGAGGGGGGGATGCCTGCGAAAGCGCTGGCTGTGTTGGAATAAAGCACCCGCCCGCCTCGCTTCGAGCGGTCCCCGGGGCTTTAGGGAAGGTTGCTGCCCCCAGATCGCTCATCTCCAGGAGCTGCCACAGACAGGAGGGATGGGAGAGTTTCCTTGAAGAGCCCAGGTGTCAGCAGGGCCAGGGGAGATTTTGGCACAAAGCAAAGGAGGATCTTATCGCTGGGCACGGGAGGACAGAAGTGAAAATCCCCCCAGTGGTGTGGCAGACCATCTGGGGCTGTACATCCCTGCAAGCTCCCTCGGTGCCCTCAGCCCAGTGTATGGGCTGCAATCCCCCTTTTTTCTCCTGCACCCACCTCCACCCTCCAGAGAACCTGTATGGGATGTCCAGGGCACCGCGGTGACTGTAACAACAACCTCACCCATGGCACCAACATCCCCCCGGCTGTGGGCTCAGCACAGCCAGCAGTGACAACACCTGGTGTCACACAGGCACTGATGGGGGTCACAGGCTCACTGAGAGCTCAAGCCATGGGATCTCCATTGCTTTTTTGATCCTGACAAAGCTGATTGACTAAAACAAACAAAAAACAGAAAGAAAAAGAATTATAATAATAAAAAAAGTCCTCTGCAGTTTAACAAGTCATTGCCTTTTCCCTGGAAACTTGTAGTCACCTTCCTGTCTGCTAAAACACTGCTGGCCCTGGCATCCTGGTGCTATGAGCAGGAAACATGCCTTGAGATAGCACATTATCACCAGGCACCATCCCTGGGGAGAGGCAGAGTCCTGCAAAACCTCCTAGAAAAACACAGGGATTAGCAGCACTGCAGCAAAGATCCCGGCTCTCCATCAGCTTGGATCCCCTCCTTCACAGCCTGGCGTGGCATGGAAATGTTTGCCTTGTTCTCATCCTCCCCTGGCAAAGCCCAGGTCATCCTGACTGGGATTAATCACATCTCCAGTTATCAGAAGACAAGCACTGCAAAAACGCCGTGGCCAGCAAAATCTCCTCTAAGCCACAGTCAAAGGTTGAGGTTCATCCTCTGCCTCTGTTACCACAGGCTGGTTTGTCCAAGTTAAATAACAGTCAGCTGCAGCCCTTGCCCCAAAACCCAAGCCAAATTTAACTCCTAATGTGTAGTTTTTGGTTTAATACATTATTTCCACGCCCCCAGTGACAAGTGGCAAGGTTTTCATACCAGTCCCAGGACATCCCTCAGCTCTCACTCACAAACACACACATGGTGGGCTGGAGGTGGTCACTAAAATGTTCAATCCACACAGCTCTGGGTGATTCTGCTCCATTATTCAGATTCTCTGAGACTTTGCTGCAGTCAGATCAAACTCTGGTCCACTAACACTGGATGGGACAAATCCCTGGGTCATGTGAGTGCTCCCACTTCTCCTTCTGCTTTTACACCAGGTTTAGATATTGCCATCTCAAGCCATCACCACTATGAGAACCCCAATTCCTGCTTCTCCAGCGCCTCATTAGACCCTTTTTGTGAGCTCAGTGAGTTGCTGAATAACACACAAATTACTCGGAATGCCAACAATTTTTCCTTCTAGTTTCCTGGGGCAGGTGTGAGTTAATAGAGAACAAGAATAAGTGAACTGTTCTGACACAGGCACTACGGGAAATGTAATTAAATTGCAGATAAAGAGAATTATGGGGTTTTTACAGGGTAATATTTTAGAAAGCTTCTGTGCAGTAGGTTTATAGCAAATTCCTTCTAAAATAGCCCCCCTGCTTCCGACCACTCTTTAGCTTCTATTTAAATGCTTTTAATAAAATAACTCATTTTGATATTAGGCTTGAATTCCATCCAAAAATTTAAATCTCTCCAAAAATTACTCTAAAACAATTTCCTCCTAACCTGGCAGCAGCAAACACACAAGCAGTGAACACGTGCAGCATTGGGAGCGGTGGCTGTCACTGTGGAAGGGCAGAGGGGAATTTGCCAGCCTCTTCCCTACACATTAATCTCCCTCTTCAGGGTCCTTTTTATTTTCAATGCCTCCCTGCCTATTCCAGGGGTTTTGACCATCGATCATTACTCAAATAGTTTTTATCCAAAAAAAACTCGTCCAGACCAAACAGCCCCACAAGCTTCAGTTGGTTTTACTTTGTGATTTTTCTTGGGTCTTTGGCAGCATTTTTCTTGGGTCTTGGAGCACAGCGTCTTGGTGCTGTGCTCCAAGCTTTCACAACCTCTTTGGTCCAAAAGGATTTTCCCTCCTGCCAAGGAAAGCACTTCTTCACTTTGCTGTGGTGCTGGGCAGCTCCATCCCCATAGGTGAAGTCATTCCCTGCTGTGTTTTCCTGAGACCCTGCTGCCTCTGAGATCTTTCCAGAGGATGCTCAGCAAGCACAGGAAGGTGTCCCTGCCCATGGCAGGAGGCTGGAACTCGATGAGCTTTAAGGTTCCTTCCAATCCAAACCATTCTGGGATTTTGTGTAGGCTCTGTGGCTGCAAAATGCCAATCACAGGGGGCTGGCTGCCTCCTACACTAGTCCTGGCTCTGGGAATTCAGGTGAGCTGCAAAGCCTGCCTTAGGCTCAGCCACAAACCTGCAGCCACGCTGCTGTAACCGAGGGGGGCTGGGGCTTTTGCTGGACTACTGAAAGGAATAAAATGTCATTTGCCCTCCTTCATAGTCATTCAAAATTGATCCAGACTTCAGAGTGGCACCAATATGGGCCCAATCCCAAAGGAATTCAGATTAGTAATTAATTAATCACTCTCCAGAGATTGCTGTTCTCCACCACCGTTTGCAATTAAATCTGGAAGGAAATTACTTGTAACTTGCATCCAACTCTGCTCACTGTGCCAGGCTGCCCTGCTCTCTTGTCTGAAAGCACACTTGGTCCCAGCACAAGGTGACTGCCTTGGAAGGAAGGAATTATGAATGATCACTTGCTAAACTATAAAACAGACCACACACTTAACTGCACACAGAATCCCCTTCTAAAAAAAAAATCTCAGGTAATTTGGACACCAGGAAATGCCCACAGATGAAGCTCAGACTGTTTTTAAGGAGTTGATTTATCTATTCATCTTAAACCTCAAATCATTCTCCACGTCAGGCCTGGCGGGGAGGAAATCCTAAAAGGTGAAACAAGGAGAGCCAGAGCTCCAGGGACAGGTGAGGAGACCAAGCAGCTGGATGGGGGTGGATCAGGGAAGCCACCTCAGATGTGCTCTAGGAGGCAGGGCAGGAGATGGGAGACACCCATCGAGCCAAACTCCCCTGGAAATGAAAGCATTTTCACGTTCCAAAATCAGAAGGAGCTACATAAAGGGAGATCCGCAGAGGTGTCTGTGGCTTAGTCGAGAGCATGGTGTCTATTTCAATTGTCCCCTGTGCCAATGACAAAAGTGCCTCCTGGCCACGCTGGTGGCTCCTGGGCTCGGTGGTTGCTGCAGCAGAACAGATGCTTCCCCTGCGCTCCCTGCTCCCTCCCGAATGCCTCCGGGCGGGCAGGACACAAAACCACCAGCAAAGCAGAGCGGGAAGCTCCAGGCTGAGAAGGGCAGGTGGGAATCAAAGGGAAGAATTTCCCCTCTAAAGCACTTTATTACAATTTCATAATTGCTCTCCGAGGAAACGCGCGGCCGTGCCCAGAAGCAGCTCGGTGGAAAGGAGCTGCTGTGCCTTGGGGAGGATGCTGTGAGTGTGGAGCAGGGAGGCAGAAAGGATTGGAGCTGACACAGAGCTGCTCTGTGCAGCCTTGGAGCCCTCCCAGCTCTCAGCATCGCTGCTGCTGCTGCTGTCAATATGGCAGCGGCTGGAACGCAGCTCTGTGCGTGCCGGGGCAGCTGGGACAGACCCACCCCGGCAGACTGGGCTCCACAGGCATCCCCTGCCACGGATTCCCGGTCCCTCGCAGGGTTCCACTGAGATCCGATGCTCGGCACAGGTCAGGGAGCGAGGCTTGCTGACAGATAAGGTTAATTTTCTGCTGGGAGATCATCCGAGGTGCTTGCAAGCAGCCTGCATTCTGTGAGCTGACTACTGCAAACGAGCTGTTTATTGAGTGTTAAAAATCAGCCCCAGACCTCGGGGTTGCAGCCCCAGAGCCATTTATGATGGACAAGGTCTGCTTCTGCTCTGCTCTTATCGCTGTTATTCCACAGACTGGGCCTGCAGGGCATCCAGGTCCCACAGCAAGGATTTCCTGGGGCCATTCACTGCTCCGTGGATACACAGCTGTGCCACTGGGAGCTCACTCCCACCACAGCAAAACACCTGAACACGTGCTTAACTTTAAACACTGCATGAGTATTTGTAGGATGAAATACAAACAGAGTTAGCCACAAGGGTGAGCTGGGATTTCTCTTTCATCTGTCTCTGGAGGCTGCTGCTGTAGCCTGAACTAAAATATAAATGAGGCGAGCGAGACGAGCTCGTCCTCTTTCTCCACCAGACAGACAGACGGTGGCTCTTTCATAAAAATGTCTGATGCATCCAGCACCAGTTTCTCCTCAGGAGAGTGGCTGCACTGCCAGCAGTGCCCGTGTCCTGCCAGGCTCGGAGGGAGATGCTCCCTGAGCTCTGCCAAAGCCTGAGCCCCAAAGCCCAGGTGGGCGATGTCCCCAGAGCCACGTGGAAGGGGGACAGGGCGACAGGCCAGGCTTGTCCCAGCGCTGCTCTGGGGGCTGCAGGGATGAGAGAAGGGCGGCACAGCAGGACAGGGGAAGCTCAGCCCGTTCACTATGCAACCTGTGGGCTCCCCAGATGGAGGAAGGGGACCGCATTCCGCTGGGATGGGGCACGGCGGCCGGGATCAGCCACGGGGAGAAGATGCCAGCACAACGGGCCCCTTGTATTGGTCAGCTATGCCAAATAACCAGTTTATTTCCCCCACCCCTGGGAGAGCTAGGAGCTGACCCTCACCACTGTGGGGGTGTTACAGCAGCCCCACAGTCACGGCAGGAGGAAAATAAACCCCTCCAGCCCAGCTGGTTCTTCCCCAAACAGCGCACATGCCTCTGCTGTCTGCAAGTTTTTGCTCCAGCTTCGGCTCAGCGCAGCTCTCTCGCCTCCAACACGGTCTCTTTTCGCTCCAATTGGTCTTATTTTTAACCAGCTCAGCCCCAGCGCTCTGTCACAATGTCACAGATACACAAATACTCAAAGCAAACACAATCCACCATTTTAAAGCCACAAGAGTAGCAAAGCAGGGGGGTGGGGGAAGATGCCAAGATGGTGAAGATCTCAGAGGTGCAGGCACAAGCACAGGCTGATGTGTTCTCCCAGCATCAAAGGCCCAGCGCTAATCCCATTGCAGCGGAGATCAGCCCAGAACCAGGACCGCTCCTCCCCGGTCAGGGCTGGGCTGAGCCTAAGAAACGCTGCTCTTTCCCCGCCTGCTAATTAATTACCAGCCGTGCCTGTGTCCCTTTGACCATTCACAAGATGCCACGGGAAGATTAACGCACGGGGAGAAGCACTGCAGTGGCATTAACAGGGGTGACATCCGAGCAGCACCCTTCCCCTCCCACTTTGCAGAGTCGCCCTTCGCCGCAGCAAACTGGGGCAGGAACAAGTCAAAATCCCTCCTCCCCCGGGGATGCAGCCAAGGGAAGGACCATGGGGCATTTCATCACCCTCCAAGGCCCTCCTGGCTCTTACCTGTGCTGCAGCTACGTGGCTTTTGGTGCTCGATGGCCATGGCTGGCTGGGGCCCTGGGGAGCTGCGGGGTCCCGGTGCATCGGGGAGGGCGAGGGACCCGGCCCGGCCACGGTGATCTCCAGAGCAGCAGCACCGTGCCCCTTCCCCTGGCTGCCCAGCCCTACATGTCGTGGGGAGAACGAGCTGGTGGAAGGAGGGGGGTTAGGAAAGAGAGGGAAGGGGGAGAAGGGAGAGCGGGAGCTCTGGCAGATGCACACACACACACACACAGAGCAGAGGCTTGCATAGCATGGCACTGCCTGACTTGCTGTCATTATTGCCGCGGGCTGGCTGCTGCCCGGGGAGGGCTCGCCAGCATCTGCTGCTGGCCGCGGGCTCGGGAAAGGGACAGGAAAGAGATCAGGGCCTCACATGCCATCGGAGCCGGGAAAGGACTGCCTGGGCACGGGGACTCCTTGGGCTTTGTTTGCTGTTACCTGTGCCAGAGGGCAGGAAGGGATTGCAGTGATAGTTCAGCTTTTTTGGGTGACTCCGTTCTTCCTTTGAACATAAAATCCGCAAGCCTGTGCTCCCCAGGGGCACCGAGGGGTGGCATGGGGCTGGCCTGACCCAGGGCTGCACGCCCCCAAAGCACCAGCACTGTAAAGCTCAGCCTCCCCCTCTCATCCCCAGTTATCTGTGTCGTCCTGATACAGATGCAAAGGGCTGGCAGGGCTGTTGAGGGGGTGGAAGGACGCTCCAGCCATGCCACCTCCCCTTTGGATGCTGTCAGGAAGCTGCTGGCAGAGCTGCCTGCAGTCCCTGATCTGCGGCAATGACAGACCCAAAGCGGTGGGAACCAGAGATCCAGCCAGAATCCTTCCCAAAGGGGCACCAATTCCTCACTCCACAGATTTTATTTCTCTAAAACATCGCGTGCTCAGAAGCGTGTGATCCTCTGGAAGGAAGGGAGAGCTTTGTACCTCATGCCTTTTTCAGTTTTTTGAAAGCTCCCAGCTCTCTTCCCCTCCTCTGCTCCGGTGTTTTGCCACTCAGAGGGTCTGGGGTCTCACCTGGGGGAGCTCAGCTTGGTCAGAAGGATTAAAATGAAAGTCAAGTCAGATGCTTGAGGTATTCTACCCTCCCCAAAACCCCCAGTCACCCATTTTACTCCAGGGTTTCCCACTGGTGTTTGCAGACACATGGATCTCTAGCCACAGGGCTGCCGTTAATAGAAATCAATGGGTGATGCATGGAATTACAAGTGCAGAATTTCCAAGCCAATACCCTCCCCAGCAGTTAACCTGGCAGCACACCAGGCCCATCCCCATCTCTGGGTGGCTGTGTTCAGTCACACACCTTCAAGACTCACCTAAAATGATGAACATTCCCACAGCAGAGGACAGGAACAGTCCTACTGAGCCAAAATCCAGTACCCTGCCTGCCTGCCTGCCTGCCTGCCTGCCTGCCTGCCTGCCTGCCCCACTGGCCTCAGGATGTTGGCACCCAGCTCCAGGAAATCTCCCCCTCACAGGTCACGCTGCCAGGAGCTGTCAGAACATAATTCAAGCCTCAGCATTCTGTCAGCCCTGCAAGAGAAAAGGTCTCGCTGTGGATCCATAGCTGTGGATGGATTCTCTGCCTGGAGCAGCACATGCAAGGGATGATCACTTCAGGGCCTGTAAGCACGTGTCCCATCCTCATTCCCACCACAAAAGGAGCAAGAAGCTGAGGTCTGATGCCATGTCAAGATCATGATTGTTTCTCCACCCCAGAGAGATCCCAGTGGTGCTGGGGAGCTGGATCCCTTTAGGATGCTAAAATCAGGAGCACTATGACTGCAAAGGGGGGTGTGGGCATCTCTCTTGCAGCTCTGTGCATCTCTGTTACTTAAATCCCTAACAAAGCTGCCAGGAGTCTCCAAGGATGCACAGCTTTCCTACATCCCAGGGCTGGGAGGTTTCCAAGTGACATCTGCTCTCTGTAGGGCTGTTTTTAATGCAGATACACCACAGAGCCATTGGGGAGGGTGGGCAAGAACCATCTTTGGGGAAAATAATCCCCACATCTCTGTCTGGTGGGGAGTGAGGAGCTGTCTGCTCTGTGCCCCAAGCCAAACTAGTCTCTAGGAGGACAGACACTCTGGCCACCTTGTAGGCTGGGATCTGACTCTCTAGAGGGGAAAAAAAAGGGCAATTTGATATTTTGCAGTGTGGTGTCCAGGACTTACAAGGGGACACTGTCAGTGCCACCCTCTGTCACCACTGTGAAGGTGCCCCCCAGCTTTACAGGGGCAGGGACATCTCCCTGGGCCACCCAGGATTTCCAGCTGCATGTGAAAAAGCAGGTTTGTTTTGTATGCATGCAAGATCCTAAACTTAGCGAGCAAGATGTTAATTTGTGAGGGGAAAATAGGCCATATTTATGTAACTGTGAAAAGCTGCAGCAAAGGCTACAGATCCGATGGGAGAGGAGCGTCTGCTCCCAGCTCAGGGCTTTGTGAGAGCTCCAGCAACTGCATATTCATCGCCCCACACCCCAAAGAACCAGCTTTGAGGCTTTCCAGGCTAAGAATAGAGGTCTTGTTGTGTTTGCTGCTCCACGGCCGGGTTTTGTCCGGGATTAGAGGCACCAGGGTGTGGAGCTGCAAATGGCAGCATCTCCGCCCGCCTGCGAGCGGGGCAGGGCTCCGGGCCCAGCAGGGATGGAGAGCACAGAATAAAGGGTGAATTCATTCCCAGCCACACAGGATGGCATTAGTGCTGGCCCTCTGCTCACAGAGACATCCCCCGTGGTGGACGGGGCACCCTCAAAACACGACTCCCTTGTGCACAAACAAAACCCAAGCGTTTTTCCAAGCAGGGCAGCTGGGGCAGTGCCACGAGTGAAATTAGCAGCTCGTCCTGGCTGTGAAGCCTGATGGCTTGGATCCACCTCGGGTCCCTGCAGGGGCAGACAGCTCCCCGCAGGCCTGTGACATTTCTTTCCCCTTCCACTCACATTCTCTGCCCTACTTAAACCAGGTTGGGAATCCAGCAATCCCCAGCCTTGGAAATGGAAACCCCAGAGCCAGTCACTCCAGGGTTTTTGAGACAACCCTGCACTTCAGAGGTCTTTCAGCTCCAGAAATCATCATGTGGCAGTGCTGGCACTGGTGGGAAGCAGCACGACACTGCTCCTTATTTGGCTTTGAATTTGTCACCCTGGGACTCCGGGAAAGCCCTTTAAGGGCTGAACTGGGCTCGCAAATGGCAGCAAAGTCATTCCTGTGGGGAAACCAAGAGAAAGAAGACTGAATTGTGGAAGCTTCAGTGTGGCATCTGGCTCCACTATTCCCTGAGCCTGGGGCCATATTCCTGGACACTTATCCTAAAGCAGCAAGGGATGAGACTTCCAGAAAGGATGGTGACCCAGGGCTTTGAGTACCTGTAGCCAAGGGCAGCACTGATCACAGGCACTGGCTGCAGACAGCAGGATGACTCCTGTCCACCTGAAGTCCAGCCTGGGAGGTGAGGGAGGCCACCACACCACAGACCAAAGGCTACGACTGTTATGAGGTGTTGTGTTCAAATAAATGGGGACAGAAATTGGTTTTCTGAAACATGCAAGGAAGTGCTCTGCAAAACATGAATCCCCCGAGAGAATGCACAGTCTCTGGAGAAGGCCTTTCTTGCTAAAACATCACATAACAGAGAAGTCTCTTGGGAAATTACTCTTGAGATAACCTCTCTCTCCTAAAATAAATGCCCCTGGGAGCAACTGTCTCAGCAAAACATTTCTGGGGGCGAAAAAAAAAGTGTTCTAAAACCTGCTATTGATTCTGTATACACCCTTGCTGCAGCAGCAGCAGCACACAGAGCTCAGAGATGAGCCATCACCTTCCAGTGCCCCTTCCTCATCAGAACTGAGAAGGATCCAGCAGCGATCCTGCTGCTCCCTCATTTCCTCCCCGATCACTCAAACCAAGCCACTGTGAGCAGCAGCTCCACAAAAC